>OX393578.1:19620686-20220686 GCA_947652605.1 Elmis aenea
CCACCATCTATGAATGGCTTATATATTGTTATGGTACAATCATCATTATTTCCACCTCATGGTATAACCTATATTAACTGTAAGTTTCACTTGCCTTCAGCTATTAGTCTATTATTATTAAATAACATTTTTTATGTATTGTAGTATCCACTGAAGACGGACTTAATTAAGTCCGAAATATATGGAATAGTTTGAATTAGTACTCTATTACACCTAACCTAATACCCAATATTTTTCGCTTAAATTTCAACAAGTAAGGTTGTTACTTCCCATCAAACACAATTAGGCTGTTAATTAACTATTTATCAGCAGGGGTGTACTAGAGCCGATTGTTACATTTTTTAAAGCTAGAGGAGCCGGTTGTTAAATTATTGGCAGGAAAAAAGTTTTTTTTTGTTTAAATTACATTTAAAGCTATTTTCAGAGAAAATATATAGACGCAGAATATGTAACTACGACTTTTATCTTCTATTCATATAAATTTGAATCAACAGCTCAGTACAGGGTGGTCCAAATTCGATGGGATTACATTGGTATCTCGCTTAATAGTCAAGATACAGAAACGGTTAAATTACCAAAAATGTGCAATTTTTTGAGACAAACTTAGAACAGTTCTCAAATATATTCTATCATTTCCGGTTTTTCTTGTTTTTTTTTTTTTTGTTTTCACGGCATACTTTTTGTTTACCATCTTTAGAAAAATTTAAAAAAACCCTTGTAGCTTGCGTATTATTGAAAATAAATACATCAACCCTTATATATTTGAAAAGGGCAAAAATAAGGAATTAAAGCCAACTATAGCTTCTATTTAAAAAAAGATGAGTTTGTGTCATAACTTTTTACCAGCGAGCGTAAAAAATTGTTTTTTAGTACTATCAAAATCTACATAAAAATATTTAAAAGTAATCTTCACAAACTTTTTCGATATTTAAAACAATAAGGAAGATATGATACATTATAAATATAACAAAAAAAACAGTTTTTCTTAAATAACTCAAAGACCGGAATTGATAGAATATTTTTGAAAACGGTTCTGGGTTTGTCCCAAAAACTGCACGTTTTTGGTAATTTTACCGTTTCTCTATCGTGACTATTAAGCCAGATACCCATCGAATTTGGACCACCCTGTACAGGGTGGACCAATTTTGAATATTTTAAGGGTAATCTCAGTTACCATAATAAAGGGTGTTTTAGCGAGAGATGTACAACTTATTTTTAAAATAAATTTTCAAAGAATTACGATTATTAACTTTTTGGTCGTTTTTCGCAACGATCCGACTCTTTCTCAGCAATAACGTCATCGATGTTGGCTTTGAAAGCGCGAATTGACGATGGATTGTCGGCATAGAGTCATAGACTTTTCCTTTATTATAGGCCCGAATAAAAAACTTCCAATGGCCTCAAATCGCATGATCTTGGTGGCCAATAGGTGTCGCCATTTCTCGAAATTAAACGACCAAGGAACTTGCAACGCAATAAAGTAATTGTTTTGCCACTTGTATGGCACGTTGCATTATCTTGTTGGAAGTGAAGGTCCGCTATACTCTTGTTCTCCAGCTCAGGCCACAAAAAATTGTTTAACATGTCCTTATAGCGCACTCTATTTACTGAAACAGCCCTTTCAGCATCGTTTTTAAAAAATTAAGGTGTTTCGGCTTTCTTCGGCATTTTTACATACTGCGGCAATATTGTCGATTAAACGGCAAACCCGAGTGAGCTTTGGCGTGTTTAGATCTTGTAGTCAGCCGGTCTAGTTGAGTTTTTTATATTAGGTTCTGAATAGCTGTTTCCAGGGTTATTTTTCAGCCGGAACGCTTCGGTACGCCGTACCGGCAGATAGCGTAAAAAATTCCGATAGCTGGTACGTCGTACCGGCAGCTCGCTGAACAGGCAATAGTATTTAGTAATTGTATGCCTCCGCTACATTTTTTTGACAATAAAATACCATGGAAGTATGCGGAGCGGCAGTAATTAAAAAAATATATATATTCATTTTTAGTGTAGGTATCATTATCTTGACAATCACAATTTATAAATCATCAAAAACAATTTAATTATAAATTATTATTAGCAAGGACTTTGTTAAATATTTGGCAGCATACCCCTGTTTATAACCAAGCTATTAGTTTGCATCAAACTGCTTATTAATAAATTCTTACTGGTTGATGTATTTGTTTTATTTAGTTAAAATGTAGTGTATAGCAATCAATCAGTCATATAATTTAGTGTAAACTGCTCGATAAACATTACAATATGTAGTTGTTTGTCTATTTCAATTTTAAAAAAGAAATTTATTGCTTTAAAATAATAATAACATGTATTTAATTAAGGCATGTTTGAACGTTTAAATGTTATTTGCAATGTAATAATTTTCTGATAGTGCTGTATACAATTATTGTGGAAAACCACTGTTAAAGATATGGTTGTACAGGGTGGCCTATTTTCGATGCTCATACAGGCTATTTGGTTTATTATCAGAGATAGAAAAAAACTAAGTATGTAGTCTTGATTTATTTTTTCGAGAGAAATTCATTGCCGTAAACAGATATCAATCTTTTTTAATTTTCGAAATATAGCCAAAAACCGATTTTTGGCACTTTTCAAAAATGTTAAATATCTCCCTTAAACGATAAGATAGAAAAAAAACTATTAAGACATTTTTGGCATGGTTTTTGTCCTTAATTAGATAGCAATGTTCAATTTTTTTAACTCATTGATAAGTAGCGATAAAAATCTGTTTACGGTAATGAATTTCTCTAAAAAAAAAAAAAAAAAACGAGACTACGTACTTAGTTTTTCTCTATCGCTGATAATAACTGCGATAACCTGTATGGGCATCAAAAATGGGCCACCCTGTACATTAGTATAGCACAATACTGAGAAATATTTAGCTCAAATATTGTGAAACTATACATTATTTATTGTTAAAGTAAGTAAGTGTGCTAACTTTTACCAGGCTGTTAACAAGTTAGCTGAAGAAAATTGAATGCAAGGGTTTTATCGCTTAGACGTAAAAAAAAACAATTACAATTTAAATAATAAAAACAGAAACAATGAGTTAAAAAAATATTATTTTATTTTACCGTTCCCTGTTTATTATGATGAAAATGATAATTAAAAACGCCTTTTGTTCAATATCTATGAAAAACTAGGGCAGAAAATATTCTTTTAAAAATTGCTTTATAGTTTTTAACTGGGGCATGGCAAGAACTGTGGAGGTAATTATTTTCTTAGAAGACCAAACGCATTACATTAAAAAACTTCCGTTCATTAAAATCAAAAGCTTTTCTTGTTTTTTTTATAACTTACATTAATGATTAAGTCGAAAACTGTTATTACGTCGTAATATTTGATGTTTTTTTAGCTTTCAGCAAAAGAGACCCTAAATTCACTATTGTAAATCTTTAAATAAATACAGTTCTTGTGTATTGCCTACAAACTATCACATAATGCATTTTTACAGTAAGATAAATGCCTTCAGCAATGACAAAAGAATTACCTAACTGCAACATTAATAATTAAACTTAAAGGATTTAAGGATGATTTCATTTTAAAATCGTTTCCAATTAAAATTAAATCAATTTGTTATAAAGATACAAGTTTTATTTTACCTCTGCGTAAAGCTTCAGGACTTACAAGATAATGAAGTTCCAAAGTCGAAGTTCATCTCTTAACCTTTCGAAAAAACTAAATTAAATTTTGTCTTCGACAAGAACTGCAGAAGTTTGCGTAGCATGTGCGTAACGCCCGCATGTGAATAATTTATGGCGAAACTAGAGAACGTCATTAATCCCTTAAACCAACTAAAATTGTTTTAGTAATCTGTCTAGCTTTAAAATTTCAATTATATCGCTAAGAAAGGATGAGTTCTCGGCTTTATTGGGTATTAAAAACCGGCTAGAAGCTCAGATTTGCATCAAACAGTTTTTGACAAAGTGAAATAGTTTGTGCCCAACACCACATTGAGTAAAGCAGGAGACTTTAATACACCCAGAAGTGTTTTCATTTGCCATTACTATTATTATTACTATTATCAGTTCTGCGAAGGAGGTCCCATTTTGGGTTTCTGTCCCGCGACCTATTGGTCTATTGTACCTTCTGGTGATAGCCCCTTGCAAGAGTCCTGTGTTTTCAAAAGACTTCAGGATTTTCTTTAAGGGTGTTTTTCATAACTGTTCTTGGTTGTTTTTTTTTATATTCCTAGAAATCTACACTGATAGAGTGTGAATTCATTACACTGGCATAGTACTTGAAGAGGAGTTTATTGTTCTTTACCATATCCTCTGCATACATCGGTCTCTGAGAGCACCTATGTAGAAGTGTAGAAGTGTTTGTTTCGCCCACAGTGTCCGGTAATGGGTCCTATGACTGCTTTGAAGTCTACTCTGTTCATCCTAAGTATTTCTTTTGTCTTTTCTTTAGAGACATTTGACAGGATAGCCTTGGAGTGAGCTTATCCTGCTATTCTGATCCAATAGGCATTATGCCCCTGTATTAATACGTCATTTGGACACCACTTGGCTGTTCCATATGCCAACTGCGGGTTTTGGTTCAAAGAAGGGTGTCTCGCTGCCAATGTTGGCTAAGCGATGTGCCCTCTTGTTCCCTGGTATATTGGTTAGCCCTGGACACCATACCAGTTTAACCTTTTCGGAGCTCTGGACGAGTATACTCGCCAATGTTTAACGCGGCCCCAGGTACTCGAGAGGAGTTAACTCGCATGTGCTATTTAAATAGCAAAGAGCTCAAAAAGAGTATTATTAAAGGTAAATTTTCCTCGTTATGGCCATTTGTAAACTGAATAAATACATTTTAGACCTTTCGCCTACATGATCTTTTTTAAGCAATTTCTCCAGGTATGTTATTTTTTATGTTTTTTATATTTAATAAATAAGGTTTTTTGTTCAGCGGCAAGTGTTAATTATTAAATATGTATACGTTAGTCAATGTAGCGCCTAATACGTCATTTTAAATAATTTGGAAAGTATTCTAACAGCGGTGCAGTGCTCCGCACGAGTACACTCATCGAGGCTGAAAGTATGGCGCACAGAGAGTGCATGCCCGTTCAAAGGCAATGCGCACCGAAAAGGTTAACGTTATTCCTGATTCCTAGCATGTTAAGTGCCCGGGTGCAGTTAAGAACAAGTCCTGAGTTTACTTCCGACGAGCCAAAAGTTTTCAACGCTGCTTGGTTGTCGGACACTATGAAAATTCTTTTATTATTACGTTATTTTTCTTTTAGTGTTTTTGCACATACGTGCATAGCGTACACCTTAGCTTGAAGTATGGTTGCACACTGTCCAAGGCTCACAGATGTGCCTTTTCTCAGTTGAGCTGCTACCCATTTTCCACAGCCTGTGCCTTCCTCGGCTTTTGACTGGTCTCTATACCAGATTAGGCCATTCTTTTTGATACTTCTTGACGCTCCTATTGGCCTGGTGTTGTAATTATGTTTTCAAAGGTTTTCTCAATGGCTAGCGTTTTCTTTATTCTATCCGAAATCATACTTAGTATCGGATGCGTGACGATCTCGTTGAGAATAGCAAAATGTCCTTCCTTACGTCTTTCCTCTTTGGAGGTAATTTTCAGTCGCTAATACCCTCTTAATGCTTGTGATTTGATCACAAGGTGAAGAGGAGGTTGACTCAGCAACTTTTCCATTGCCGCTGTGGGCGTTGTTTTCATCACCCCAGTAACACTTGTTTATTCCTGCAGTTCTTTATCTGTGTTTAAGTCCACCAGACCAGACTTCCATAGGTTGTGATGGGTAAGACAATTTTGGTATGTCTATATCCAATAAATTATTTTGGGTGTTAATCCCTAGTTTTTCCCAAACATTCGCTTGCAGGTCCATAGAGTTACAGTAACTTTATTGATCTTTTTTTCTAGAATCAACAATTATTCCTAGATATTTAACGTCTGCTACTGTTTTCAGTGGTTCTTCAAACATATATATTGTTTTAGTCCGGCACGGTTTCGTTTTTCTAGTGAAGTGTACTAGTGAGGTTTTGAACGGATTTACCGGTAAATCCTCGCCTGTGCACCACCGTCCGACAATTCGTAAGGCGCCCTGCGTCATGTCTAATACAGCTACACCTCCGAATTTGCCTGTTGTTAGTATAGTTATGTCATCAGTATAACCTACCGTGAAATGCCCTGCTCTGTCCAATCTTCACAGGAGCTCGTCTGCCACTAGGCTCCATGAAAAAGGAGAAAGAACCTCTCCTGTGCACACCCTCTGCAGTCTGTCCAAAAGCACAGGCATTTATGTTTCTGTATCTAAGCATTTCGGAAATCCATTTTCAAATTGAAGAATGTATTTCTCTGCTTTCACTGCATTTCGAATTGATCTCTGGGAGGCATTATCAAACGCCTCCTCAAAATCATTTATTTGGTATAGGAAAAGAAATGTAATTTAGTGTTTACAGAATGTAAAAAAATTGCATAATTTAGTAATTTATGTAAATGCTATTAACCTTTTCGGTGCTCTGGACGAGTATACTCGCCAAATTTTTACGCGGCCCAAGGTGTTCGAGACGAGTTAACTCGCCCGAACGTTACTGCATTTGAAAGTTAGGCGCACTGCAGGCACAGAAAAACTAAAAGCGTTGCGCACCGAAAACGTTAAAACTAAAAAATTATGTACAATAAAAAGTAAATCTTAAACAAGTGCATCTTAATAAAACAAACAGGATTGTAAGCAAGAATAATAAAAACGTCCGAGTGTGATGTTGTCCCAAAATTATTATTTTTTTGTCATAAAGACAAAGTGTTGGTATTTAGCAGGCTCGCTGAAATGTTGGGCTGCTTTATGGTTCGCTGTTTGTTGCGGTCTGAACCTGGCTTAAAGGTTATTCTTGATTTATGGTTTGAGTGCGTTGTGTAGCTAAACCAAAAAGACACAAATGAAGCACTACGATGTGATACAAGGACAACTCCTTAAATAAGCGTGAGATGATGTGATTGTAAATCGGAGTTTATTTAGTTGTATATCGAGGGAAAACGGTTGATCAACATTTAAGATATTTTAATGTACAAGGAAGCACTGAAAAAAACACTAACACGAAGAAAAGAAGCATTATTTGTTTTTCGTGAAGCCGCGCCAACATCACTGGACTAATTAGTAAGTTTTTAGATAGGTATCGACAATTTCAATTTAATTACATGTTTTCACAATATAAAAACAAAGGGAAAAAAATGAAGCAAAATCATGTCTTATAATTATTTAAATAATTTTCAAACCAGAAATATTATGAACATTTTTGTTCCTATATAGCACTAAGTTAGGCAACTTGGTCCCTAATTCAACAGACTTCACCCTGTATGTAGGTGTAAATAAGTAAAGTAAAAGGAGACACTTGATAAATTTATAGTTCACCTTTTAACTGTTTATTTACAGAAATATTAAAGCGTATAAAATCTTTTCAAAAGTTCCGTTCACTCTTGAGAAAACGCCGTTTTTCAGCACAAAAACGTTTTAGTAAATATGACATATTACATATTTTATGTTGCATAAATAAATGAGAAAAGTTTTCAACCTTCCGGCTAGAAACTTGTTAAAATAACTTTTCTTTCCTCAAATTATCTTTTTCCAAGATTACAAATTCTTCAAATATTCCGGATAACTACATCACATGAATAGTAAAACAAAGCCATGAAAAGTTTTATGCATCTATCTTTACATTCAATATAAAATCTGAAAGTCGATTTATTTTTAGTAGCGTTTAGAATGTTTAATCATAAAATTGTGTTTACATTTTCAAAACTACCTTTAAGTCAAAAAGAAAACAAAATTCTTGCATAACCATGACAAAATGCGATATTTTTTGCAATATTCTAATTTTAAAGGATTTCAATTTTATGGACTGTGACCAATTGAAGTTTAGTGATTTTAAATTTAACTTATTTATCTCGAAAAATTATTGCCAAAGGTTGAATTTGCCAGTCCACTGCTGCTAATAACAAACAAAATACTTTAGACGTCCCGCAACATTTACAAATATGCGTCCAAAGTCCTATACTCTCCATTTGTAACTTCTACGTAGTAATCGATGAATGTCAAATAGCACAACTTTTTATTAAATCTATTTATTTGTCGATTTAATGACACTTCAACTGCCGAGGCTATTAGTGTCAGCGTGGGAAGGGGGAGGGGAACAAGAATATGGAGGGTAAGGTTAGGGGAGGTGGAAGTACTGTCACAGTATTTGCCTATAATAGGTAGGGGAAACCACTTGAAACCCCTACGATGACAGACAGCCGGCCACGGGATTCGAACCCACGACCTTCCGATTACTCGCTAGGCTTGCTTACCAGCTTACCAACCAGCCACCGAGCTCGGTGCGCAATGTTTTTAAAACAACTTGGTGATGTTAAATAAATAAGGTAATTTGAAACCTACTTTTATTTTTCGAAGGATCTCCTGTAGGTATAAAATACCAGGTTTAAAAGACTGTCATTGTTAGTATCATTGAATAATAGAAACTTTTTAATGTTACGTTATTTAAAAAATAAGTTGTACATTTTCTCAAAAATATGACATTTATGGGTTAAATATTATTAAGGTTCTAAAGTAACTAGAAACTGATTTAATTTGATTAAAATACATAGTTGGCTTTAACTTTATCGCATAAGATATTTTCTTCTTTATTTAAATAATAAATGAGTTACGAAATTTATTTTCGTGTTGAGCCTTTTTAATTAAGTAAAATCGCTTTAGATATTCCTTATTATTTTTGACAAAATTCTAGCAATTTATGTATTTGAAACGATAAAACACAATTATTTGTAATTGGCCGTTTATAATTAGTGTTAATGTGTCTTTTTGAGTTTTTGGACGATACGCCATTGCTTTGTGAGCGATAAATTAAAAATAAACCTCTGGTCAAATTGTTTTTGCGAGTGTATTTTCAAGGCGTTACATACAGAGGACAAGTGTTTTATTTTTTTGTTCCAATTAACACTAAGTATATTTATTGTACAATTTAGTTATTAGGTAGATTGCAACTGTTAAGTTTTAATCGTGTTTTTTTTTGTTAAATACAAAGATTGGCAGGATTTTGAGAAAAAAATGTTTATGCATAAATATTTTTTAATTGATGATCGGATTTAGAATAAAATTCTCTATAAGAATAAATTTTAATAATATAACAATAATATTAAAAAAATCTATCACCGGTCTGATATATTTCATCGTAAAAAAACATTTTACATCATTTGAAAAAGATTCACAAAAGTATAAGGTTAATGGGGGATTTCCTCTTACAATAAGAAAGGTATAGGGGTGCAACAGTCAAACTGAATCACCTGGTATATACCTGTTTTGAGACTCACTTTTCTTTGTCAGTAGGTATATTTTCTTTTTCCAAAGAAATTTCGGAGATAGCAAATTTTACATTAGAAAATTTTTGTAAAAAATATGTGTAGAAAAATCTTTATCTGTATTACTGTCATTTAATTTTTTATGGCAAATATTACTTTAAGGATATTTTTTACATCAAATTTACACTTCAGCTTTCAATATTTCTCGCTCTACACGTTTCGAAAATTTAAGCAAAAATATATTCCGTAAAACTCGGATATAAAGATAATACACTAACCACTAACCCATTTTATATTGATCCTTTCCTGAAAAATCCAAACTTAAACAAATGTATGTTATTTGTAAGGCAAAACCGTTTGTAAACACCTAAAAAATGTATACGTAGGTGTATTGTTAATTGAAGCGAAGTAATTAATTACTTGAAGTTTTTGTTGGCCTGTAGAATTCTTTTGTAAATTGAATTATCAAATTTTGTGCTATAACACAAACAACACTAATTCAATTGTCTTGAAAGCTGTCTCCAGAATAAAAATGCTCAAGGACGTTTCAAACGAGAGAGAGCTGTGGCTATTATTTACACAAATATTAAGATATTTATCATGCCTATTATGATATGTGCTTTCGTCACAAATTTATACAATTCCAGTCAAGGCTTTTAAAAAAATTATCTGTTATATTAATATTACTTTTAAATAAAGGTTAATTATCGTTAAACTTAGTGTATACCGGGTGATTCAGTTTGACTGTCACACCCCTGTTACTTTTTTATTATTGAAAATAACCCCAACAAACCTTATAATTTTGAAAAAATTAATCACTCGGTATAGATACAGGAATTATTCCAAAGAGATTCAACTGTTAAGTAACGAAAATTAATGTATTTCCGCCATTTACATTTTTAATGTTAAAACTTCAGTAATAATTACTTTTAACTTATACGTAGTAGTTATTAAGTTGTATCCTGGCAGTTGTAACTATAAATAATACGTTTTCAAATAAAAGTCATTATTCAAGTGTTTTATCATGATAAGCATTTCAGAACGTACAAATAACATACAATTATGTTGTCATTAAATGTCAGTTTAATAATACAACCTATAATTTCAGTTTTCAGTCTTATAAATATTAAGCTGACATTATTTCTCCAATTTTGTGAGGCATTGTCAATCTTAATAATTTGCATGGTAGTCTACACTACATGCTTATTTAATGTATATATTAGGTTGATGCATAATTAATTATCCGCCGTTTTTAAAAAATTATAATATAACATAAATTATAATGTAACATAATCAAAAACGAAAACAAACTCAAAACGGTAGGTACAATTATCATTTGGGGAAGTAGTCACCATCAACGTCGATTACTGCTTCCCATATGCTTTGAAAACGGTCGATTCCGCGGGCGAAGAAGCACTGGTTTTTGGAGACAATGCACGATTTGACATCCTCTACCAAATCCGAAGATCGACCCTTTCCTGACTTGTCGTCTAATGCCCGTACTCATAGTCGATACTTCGTTCGATCTCCGACTTGAGAGCGACTCAAGTCTTCCATTGCATTCCATAGTCGTTACTTCTACCTTAAGCGTTACTTCACACGTACTTGGCAGCTACTTTGCTCAAGTCGGGTGCAAAGCAACCTTGAGTCGTGCTTGCCGTAACTCTGGCTGAAATACACCTCGCCGTATCGTGTTACCGGCCAGGTATTAGCCGACGTAAGATCGAATCCCGTCCAAGTAATTTATTTTTTTTTTTAATTTTAATATGTGCTTGTACTTAAAGTTTGGCGTTAGATCTGCTAGGTCCTAAATAGTAACTGTGCAAAATTTGGTCCCGATCGGTCAACGGACCTAGGATTCTATAGCGAACAAACAAACAAACACACAAACAAGCTCTTTATACAGGGATGCGCAAAAGTATGGAAACAAACAAATATCTAGAACTCTATTAAATATATTTTAATGAAATTTGGTATCTGACCGTTATCGTATATTCCGGATTCGATAACAATATTGAGGTTGCGATACGACTTCCGGTTCAACCGGAATCGGACCTAAACTTTGAAATTTTAAATAGAACACCCTGTATATTTTCATATTTTTGGATTTCTCTTTAAATTTACTTCAAAAAATGTATAAGGTTGTATGGGGCGAAAGTTAACCGTTTTCGTTAAATCCACATTTTTATGAAAATTTTGAGCTATACAGCACTTTCAAAAATTTTCAACATTTAAGAACTTTGAAATAGCAAGTAATTTTTTTTTAAGTTTATGTTGAGAATAAGCTAACTAACACTTTGCACAACGTACATTTTAAAAATATTATACAGGGCGTTTTTTACGCTTGTTTAAACTTGTACAACTTTAAACATCGATAACTCATTTTTCTTAAATACAACACCCTAATTTTTTTACACATTCTTGTAGAAAATTTAATTTTCATTCGATAACATTAAGCCTGTTTTATACCTAAAATTGATATTTTCCGAGATATCGCGATTTTATTGTTAATCATTAGGGCAACGTGATATTTTCAAGTAGGCTATGAAGGAAGACAGTGTTAATTTAAACAATTGAAAGAAAAACACAAGAAAGTTATGTAAATTTATCTTTTCCGTACAAATTTTTGACATTTTTGTTAACGAATTTTACCATTCTTACTTTTGATTTAAGATTTTTTTAAATCATTTATGTATTTATTTGTTGGACCAGTGTGATGACAAATACTAAATCCTATAAACTATTTTTTGCGTGTTTACAATACGACTTTTGGTTTAACCGAAAACGGACCCAACCCTAACCTTTTTTTAAACATGCCCCATTTACAGTTACAGAGAATAACGGGAAAAGTATCATTACGCTGCCATTTGTCGATACAATACAGAAATACCCAGAATTACAGAAGGGGTTATTTCCAAGAATACAACAATTTGGAGATGGACAAAATTATTGAAACAAGACAAAATTTACTGACACCACTTTCAAAACTAATTTCAAACGCGAACGAGGATATGAATAGTATAATATTCAATGCTAACAATGTATAAATGTAAAAAGTTACTAGATTCCTGTGATATTCTTGATCTTCGCCGAGAATTGCCGAAGTTCTGTTTATGGAATACAACCGTCGCTGAGCATTCGCAAATACCAGATCGACTCCGTCGAGTATGTCTCAAGAACAAGTTCGAGATTCGACTATGAGTACGGGCATAAGCTTTAAAGCGAACAAACCGCTCTTGACATGACCAATCGCTAATCGTTCCTTCGCCGAAAAGATCGTAGAGATCGAGAAATGACAGCAGTTTTCCATCCTTCCTCGAAGTGATACAGCATAATGTGGCTTATATTTGTATGATTTACGATGCGCATTTTAATTTGCCAGCCCTTTTAAAGAATTATATTATGACAAAGGCCAATTAAACGACAAATTGAATATCAAAACTTCGCGGAAAAAAACCGCGGATAATTATGCATCAACCTAATCCATTTTTTAAACATTTTCTCATTTGTGTTAGTGTTATATGGCATTATTAGATTAGGAATTAAGTTAAGTTTAAGAATAATTTTGAACAATAAACTTGACTATCGCCGGTACAATATATTTCATCGTAAAAAAAACTTTTATCGTCATTTTAAAAGGTATTTTCTCTTACAATAACAAATTTATAAAGATGCGACAGTCAAACTGAATTACTTGGTATATGTATTTATTAGTATACAACAAAATTTATATACCTACCAGTAGATACAGGAGAACGTTTTTTGTTAAATTACTCCAATTTCATTCTTTTTAATTCTACCATTCAGCTTTATAAAACCCGAAAGTTAAATGCAAAATTATAACATCATTTGGAATTAACAGAAAAAAATATTGCGCCTTAAAATATTTTCTTCTCTTATACAGCGTTATTCAAAAAGTCTGCAACAGATGGGGGAAAAAAATATTGGGGTTTTCTCAGAAAATTTTATTCCTAATAAAAGTTGGTGCATGGTCTAAAACTAATTTTAAGAAAAAAAAACTTTAAGAAAAAGTCATAGAACACTAGATTTTAGCGATATTTGAAATATTCGTAAAAGTAAAGTGCCCTATTTTAAGAGATACAAAAAAATTTATAAGAAAAAGTTATTTAGAGTTCAAAAATATGGCTAGATTTTAATTTTAACATTTAAACTTTTTTTTAAAGAAATTTTAACATTTAAAAAGTGCGACAAATAGAAAAAAAATTTATTATCGATTCTCAGAAAATGTTATTCCTGATAAAAGTTGGTGCATGCCTTAAAAATAGTTTTAAGGTGAAAAAGTTTATTAAAAAGTCTTATGACACTAGATTTAATGGCTTTTTGATTTTTTGAATGTTAAAAATTTCTTAAAAAATAAAAATTGCAATTTGACCGTCAAAATTAAAATTTAACCTTATTTTTAAATTCTAAATAAATTTTTTCATTAAATTTTTTTTGTATCTCTTTAAAAAGGTTACTTTACCCTAGCAAATATTTAAAAAATTGCCAAAATCTAGTGCTTATTAAACTTTTTTTCATTTTAAATGTAGTGTTAGATCATGCACCAACTTTTATCAAGAATACAAATTTCTGAGAAATCAATAATAAAAAGCTCCATTTCTTGCAGACTTTTTAAATGTTAAAATTTCTTAAAAGTTCAAATTTGACCGTCAAAATTGAAACATTGCCTTATTTTTTGATATCAAATAACGCTTTCTTATGTTTTTTTTTTGTTTCTCTTAAAATAGGGCACTTTACTCTTGCGAATATTTCAAAAATTGGCAAACTTTTTTTCATCTAAAAAGTAGTCTTAGATCATGTTCATGGGCCGACTTTCATCAACAATACAAATTTCTGGGAAATTGATAATAAAAAACTTTTTCATTTGTTGCTGGCTTTTTGAATGATAAATTTCTTCAAAAATAAAAGTTCGAATTTGACTGTCAAAATTGAAATATTGAGTTATTTTTTTATTTCAAATAACTTTTTCTCAATTTTTTTTGGAACTCTTTAAATAGGGGAGCACTTTACTCTTGCGAATATCAAAAATCGCTAAAATCTAGTGTACTATGACTTTTTATTAAACTTTTTTTCTCTTAAAATTAATTTTAAACCATGCCCCAACTTTTATAAAGAATATAATTATCTGAGAAATCAATGATAAAAAAACTTTTCCATTTGTTGCTGGCTTTTTGAATGATAAATTTCTTCAAAAATAAAAGTTCGAATTTGACCGTCAAAATTGAAATATTGAGTTATTTTTTTATTTCAAATAACTTTTTCTCAATTTTTTTTGGAACTCTTTAAATAGGGGAGCACTTTACTCTTGCGAATATCAAAAATCGCTAAAATCTAGTGTACTATGACTTTTTATTAAACTTTTTTTCTCTTAAAATTAATTTTAAACCATGCACCAACTTTTATAAAGAATATAATTATCTGAGAAATCGATGATAAAAAAACTTTTCCATTTGTTGCAGACTTTTTGAATGACGCTGTAGAAAGTTTAATGCAATTTAGATTAAAATCTTTTAGTGACCTCCACAACATTGTAAACGATTATTAAACAAATTCTTTTGAACTGTTCAAATTAGCTACCGTTTACGTTTCAGCTGCTGATCCTTTAGAACTATGGACGTCTAGTGTTAACGAGCACCGGGATAAAACAAGCAAAATTTGCATGCTAAGCTGCAACAAACTTAAAATTCAAACTTAAAATGCCGGTGTAAACGAACACGATTTTTGCTAAAAGCAACGAATAAAAATTTGCTTTCACAAAAAACGTTACATTGAAGAGTAAAGTATTTATTTGTGTTTCCACATTTAAAAGCAATAAATATTTAGTTTAAATAAATAAAACATGAGGATTAAGGAAAATCCTTTGAGCCAGGTTCGATCGAATTCTGCAGACAAAAAAAATCTTAAGGAGAGTTTAAATACGAAAAACTTGTTCCACTTTAATGTAAAATTGATTATATTGCGTTTCGTAATGTATTTTAATTTGAATATTTGATGGTATCTACATGTTCTTCGCGGAAAGGCTTTTTCTCTGATATAAAAATTCACCCGCGTTACTTTAGCAATAAAAACTGGCAATATTAAATTACTCCCTGAAAAAAAGAGATACAAACTTCAAATTTTAGGGATAGTTGGGAATTCAAAGCCTCTACATGCCCATCCCGTTAAAAAAAGATTTACCGCCCCCGGAGGCGGGAGATCAAATGTCAAATTTTAACGGAAGGCCGTGCCACCTTCAAATTCACACCAATTGTACCTTATATACAGCTAATAGATGATCCCCTATCTTAAAATCGTTTAGGCGGCCGTAAGGTGGCACGGTCTTCCGTTCGGTCCAGCAATAAATTTATTAAATAATCTTTTAAAATTCGCCGCCGCCGACCTACGGCCGCCCAAACGATTTTGAGATAATGGATCATCTACTATTTGTATAAGCTACAATTGGTGTAAATTTGAAGGTGACACGGTCTTCCGTTCGGTCCAGCAATAGATTTATTAAATTTTTTAAAAAATTCGCCGCCGCCGACCTACGGCCGCCTAAACGATTTTGAGATAGGGGATCATCTATTAGTTGTATAAGCTACAATTGGTGTAAATTTAAAGGTGGCACGGTCTTCCGTTCGGTCCAGCAATAACTTTATTAATTTTTTTTTTTAAATTCGCCGCCGCCGACCTACGGCCACCTAAACGATTTTGAGATAGGGGATCATCTAGTAGTTGTATAGGCTACAATTATTGGTGTGAATTTGAAGGTGGCACGGTCTTCCGTTCGATGCAGCAATAAATTTATCAATTTTTTTTTTAAATTCTCCGCCGCTGACCTACGGCCCCCTAAACGATTTTGAGATAGGGGATCATCTATTAGTTGTATAAGCTACAATTGGTGTAAATTTGAAGGTGGCACGGTCTTCCGTTCGGTCCAGCAATAACTTTATTAAATTTTTTTTAAAATTCGCCGCCGCCGACCTACGGCCGCCTAAACGATTTTGAGATAAGGGATCATCTACTATTTGTATAAGCTACAATTGGTGTAAATTTGAAGGTGACACGGTCTTCCGTTCGGTCCAGCAATAGATTTATTAATTTTTTTTTTAAATTCGCCGCCGCCGACCTACGGCCGCCTAAACGATTTTGAGATAAGGGATCATCTACTAGTTGTGTAAGCTACAATAGGTGTGAATTTGAAGGTGGCACGGTCTTCCGTTCGATCCAGCAATAAATTTATTAATTTTTTTTTAAAATTCGCCTCCGCCGACCTACGGCCGCCTAAACGATTTTGAGATAGGGGATCATCTACTAGTTGTGTAAGCTACAATAGGTGTGAATTTGAAGGTGGCACGGTCTTCCGTTCGATCCAGCAATAAATTTATTAATTTTTTTTTAAAATTCGCCTCCGCCGACCTACGGCCGCCTAAACGATTTTGAGATAGGGGATCATCTACTAGTTGTGTAAGCTACAATAGGTGTGAATTTGAAGGTGGCACGGTCTTCCGTTCGATCCAGCAATAAATTTATTAATTTTTTTTTAAAATTCGCCTCCGCCGACCTACGGCCGCCTAAACGATTTTGAGATAGGGGATCATCTACTAGTTGTATAGGCTACAATTATTGGTGTGAATTTGAAGGTGGCACGGTCTTCCGTTCGATCCAGCAATAAATTTATTAATTTTTTTTTTAAATTCGCCGCCGCCGACCTACGGCCGCCTAAACGATTTTGAGATAAGGGATCATCTACTAGTTGTGTAAGCTACAATAGGTGTGAATTTGAAGGTGGCACGGTCTTCCGTTCGATCCAGCAATAAATTTATTAATTTTTTTTTAAAATTCGCCTCCGCCGACCTACGGCCGCCTAAACGATTTTGAGATAGGGGATCATCTACTAGTTGTGTAAGCTACAATAGGTGTGAATTTGAAGGTGGCACGGTCTTCCGTTCGATCCAGCAATAAATTTATTAATTTTTTTTTAAAATTCGCCTCCGCCGACCTACGGCCGCCTAAACGATTTTGAGATAGGGGATCATCTACTAGTTGTATAGGCTACAATTATTGGTGTGAATTTGAAGGTGGCACGGTCTTCCGTTCGATCCAGCAATAAATTTATTAATTTTTTTTTTAAATTCGCCGCCGCCGACCTACGGCCGCCTAAACGATTTTGAGATAAGGGATCATCTACTAGTTGTGTAAGCTACAATAGGTGTGAATTTGAAGGTGGCACGGTCTTCCGTTCGATCCAGCAATAAATTTATTAATTTTTTTTTAAAATTCGCCTCCGCCGACCTACGGCCGCCTAAACGATTTTGAGATAGGGGATCATCTACTAGTTGTATAGGCTACAATTATTGGTGTGAATTTGAAGGTGGCACGGTCTTCCGTTCGATCCAGCAATAAATTTATTAATTTTTTTTTTAAATTCGCCGCCGCCGACCTACGGCCGCCTAAACGATTTTAAGATAGGGGATCATCTATTAGCTGTATAAGTTACAATTGTTGTGAATTTGAAGGTGGCACGGTCTTCCGTTAAAATTTGACATTTGACCTCCCGCCTCCGGGGGCGGTAAATATTTTTTTAACGGGATGGGCATGTAGAGGCTTTGAATTCCCAACTATCCCTAAAATTTGAAGTTTGTATCTCTTTTTTTCAGGGAGTAATTTAATATTGCCAGTTTTTATTGCTAAAGTAACGCGGGTTAAAAATTCTACCATATACGCACTGTTGAGTTTTAGTCAACCTGAGTGCTTTGAAACATTATGAAAATACAATTTAAATACATTTAATAATAGACGTATTTAAATGTAAAAATGTAGATAACTGAAATTTCAAAGTCAATGGAGATTTTTTTTTAGACCTTTAATCATTAAAACTCATGGATGAACACAGCTCACCAAATCCAATTTAAGAGAGTCTGTGGGCAACAGGCAAAAAACGTCCCCCAAAATTTTGTGTGTGTAAAAACCATAAGCATTCAAATAAAATGTTTTTGTTAGTAGAATTAAAAAAGTGAATAAACAAATTTGTTATACTTCTCTTCTAGTACCGTGTTGTATTAGATTTCAATCAATTCCTGAACTACCAAATGCGTTATCCTTCTGTTTTAGTACCGTGTTGTATTAGATTTTAATCAATTCAATTTGGATGTAACTTATTGCTTTTTTTGGCGTAATAAATAACACAAAATCACGTTGGCTTTGGAATAGTTAAATGTGCATTTTACCTCTTTCAAATGAGATATCATTTGCAATATCTATTTTTTTAAATTCGCCGCCGCCGACCTACGGCCGCCTAAACGATTTTGAGATAAGGGATCATCTACTAGTTGTGTAAGCTACAATAGGTGTGAATTTGAAGGTGGCACGGTCTTCCGTTCGATCCAGCAATAAATTTATTAATTTTTTTTTAAAATTCGCCTCCGCCGACCTACGGCCGCCTAAACGATTTTGAGATAGGGGATCATCTACTAGTTGTGTAAGCTACAATAGGTGTGAATTTGAAGGTGGCACGGTCTTCCGTTCGATCCAGCAATAAATTTATTAATTTTTTTTTAAAATTCGCCTCCGCCGACCTACGGCCGCCTAAACGATTTTGAGATAGGGGATCATCTACTAGTTGTGTAAGCTACAATAGGTGTGAATTTGAAGGTGGCACGGTCTTCCGTTCGATCCAGCAATAAATTTATTAATTTTTTTTTAAAATTCGCCTCCGCCGACCTACGGCCGCCTAAACGATTTTGAGATAGGGGATCATCTACTAGTTGTATAGGCTACAATTATTGGTGTGAATTTGAAGGTGGCACGGTCTTCCGTTCGATCCAGCAATAAATTTATTAATTTTTTTTTTAAATTCGCCGCCGCCGACCTACGGCCGCCTAAACGATTTTGAGATAAGGGATCATCTACTAGTTGTGTAAGCTACAATAGGTGTGAATTTGAAGGTGGCACGGTCTTCCGTTCGATCCAGCAATAAATTTATTAATTTTTTTTTAAAATTCGCCTCCGCCGACCTACGGCCGCCTAAACGATTTTGAGATAGGGGATCATCTACTAGTTGTGTAAGCTACAATAGGTGTGAATTTGAAGGTGGCACGGTCTTCCGTTCGATCCAGCAATAAATTTATTAATTTTTTTTTAAAATTCGCCTCCGCCGACCTACGGCCGCCTAAACGATTTTGAGATAGGGGATCATCTACTAGTTGTATAGGCTACAATTATTGGTGTGAATTTGAAGGTGGCACGGTCTTCCGTTCGATCCAGCAATAAATTTATTAATTTTTTTTTTAAATTCGCCGCCGCCGACCTACGGCCGCCTAAACGATTTTGAGATAAGGGATCATCTACTAGTTGTGTAAGCTACAATAGGTGTGAATTTGAAGGTGGCACGGTCTTCCGTTCGATCCAGCAATAAATTTATTAATTTTTTTTTAAAATTCGCCTCCGCCGACCTACGGCCGCCTAAACGATTTTGAGATAGGGGATCATCTACTAGTTGTATAGGCTACAATTATTGGTGTGAATTTGAAGGTGGCACGGTCTTCCGTTCGATCCAGCAATAAATTTATTAATTTTTTTTTTAAATTCGCCGCCGCCGACCTACGGCCGCCTAAACGATTTTAAGATAGGGGATCATCTATTAGCTGTATAAGTTACAATTGTTGTGAATTTGAAGGTGGCACGGTCTTCCGTTAAAATTTGACATTTGACCTCCCGCCTCCGGGGGCGGTAAATATTTTTTTAACGGGATGGGCATGTAGAGGCTTTGAATTCCCAACTATCCCTAAAATTTGAAGTTTGTATCTCTTTTTTTCAGGGAGTAATTTAATATTGCCAGTTTTTATTGCTAAAGTAACGCGGGTTAAAAATTCTACCATATACGCACTGTTGAGTTTTAGTCAACCTGAGTGCTTTGAAACATTATGAAAATACAATTTAAATACATTTAATAATAGACGTATTTAAATGTAAAAATGTAGATAACTGAAATTTCAAAGTCAATGGAGATTTTTTTTTAGACCTTTAATCATTAAAACTCATGGATGAACACAGCTCACCAAATCCAATTTAAGAGAGTCTGTGGGCAACAGGCAAAAAACGTCCCCCAAAATTTTGTGTGTGTAAAAACCATAAGCATTCAAATAAAATGTTTTTGTTAGTAGAATTAAAAAAGTGAATAAACAAATTTGTTATACTTCTCTTCTAGTACCGTGTTGTATTAGATTTCAATCAATTCCTGAACTACCAAATGCGTTATCCTTCTGTTTTAGTACCGTGTTGTATTAGATTTTAATCAATTCAATTTGGATGTAACTTATTGCTTTTTTTGGCGTAATAAATAACACAAAATCACGTTGGCTTTGGAATAGTTAAATGTGCATTTTACCTCTTTCAAATGAGATATCATTTGCAATATCTATTTTCATAAATAACTCAGAAAATCAGAAAAAATCGTATTTTACCAACCACTTTGATAAGATTACAGTTACTACCTCTTTGTCATCGGTATCATTTATTAGAATTTTATAGTTTTCTTGTGTAATTCAATAGTTTTTGTGGAAAATTAGATATCATATAATTATGGCTACATTTACAACTAATGAAAAATTTTATTTGTTGTGATACTACATTCTTTGTAGAAACATATAGTTAATTCTAATTCTTCATTGATTTGTTTTGGATTTTTAGTTGGTTCCTCGAAACAACCATTTTCTTTTAAATTTATTTCCAAACTGCTGTAATTATGCGCACTTAGTTGCCATCTCTCGGGATGTAGCTCTAGTACCATATTCGCTCAGTTTCCACATAGTATTTATGGCAAAGAATGTAGCACTTCAACAAGTTCAATTTTTCGTTATTTCTAAATGTAGCCATAATTTTATAATTATCAATTTGCTACAAAGAATTACACAACAAAACTATAACATTCCAATTAATGATACCGCAGATAGATAGGTAGTAACTTTAGCCATAATTATATTTTATTTAGTCATGAGTCCTTCTACTGTTAGGTGTAGGACTGTTGAGTTGTGTTGTGCTGACTTTTTTCCATGTTTTTCTGTCTTGTGCTAGCTTTTTTATGTCTTTCCATTTGATGTTTTTATCCGTTGCTGCTTTTTTTAACTTCGTCGTGCCAGGTTTTTCTCGGTCGACCTCTTTTGTTTTTCCCCCTCTGATCTTGCTTCATAGCCTTTTCTGGTTAACCTTTCTTCTTTCATCCTATAAATGTGACCCAACCAACCCAGCTGTCTTTCTTGTATTTTTGTTTTAACTGGCCATAATTATAACAAAATTTTAATATAGTTTTAGGGATTTACCCATACGTAATATTGAAATTGGCTTGACGTTTCGGCAAGCTCTCCCTTGCCATTACCAAAAGCTCTTTGGACAAATTTTAACTAGCCGCAGTTAATACAACTTTTCTGACATAATTAAGCGACACTTTCTGTTAGTTTTTAGTTAAGGCTGACTAAATTTGTTTTGTCTCTTCCTTAAGTACGTGTTAGTGGATGTCGTCGGTAGATTCTTTCGTGAGCTCCGGCTTGAAGTGCGTCTGTTAACGGCGCTTCGCTGTCAAGTAGAGGAGGTACCTGCCTCTCTCCACAACAGCTTTCCAATACTGACCTCCATGCTTGCCGAAACGTCGAGCCATTTTAAGTATAACCTAACAAGGTTATACTTAAAACATACTTAAGAAAAATAATAATAATGCTAAATAAAATAATAAAAATACTTAATAAAAAGTTTTAATAACCGCGAAAAGCTAAAAAGAAAAATCATTACTAATATATCGACTATCGAACTACACAACAATACTATAAAATACTAATAAATAATACCGCAGACAAATTATACTCTCATTTGACATTTAATTAGTTGTTTTTTGTTTCTTTTATCATGGATAGCTTTATAGACGATTCTTAAAATATGATTTTTCTTGATTTTGTGAGTTTTTTTACAAAAATAGATATATCAAGTAAAATTTCATTAAAAACAGGTAAAAAACTCATTTAACTGTTCCAAAGCCAGCTTTACAGCTCATCAAAAAGAATTAAATTAGGGATAATATCTCGAAATTGGTAGGTGATAAAAAAAAGTGTAATAATAGTTACATACTACATGAAAAAGTACCATAAAAGGTATAAATAAAATTGATCTAATGATGAAGGCAACAAAGTTATAAGAGAAAAAAGAAATTCAACATTTTCAAATTTTTTTGCTATTACTTCTAAAGTTTGACGAAATTTTGTACTTTTAAAAATATATTGTAGCTCCTCTCACGCTAAGGAATAATTCATCCAACTTAAGCAATTCAGGTATATCTGATAATAAGTGAGATCCTCATGGTGGAAAAGTTATCTGGGACGCAACCTGTATATTACCTTGAATAGTTATATTTTGCTAATTTAGGTACTCATAAGGTTATACTTGTGCTCTAATAAAAGAAATATTTGTTTCAAAAAGTTTTACTTTAAAGTGTAATAGAAAGTTGGTGTTATCACTGTATAATGTTGTATGTATCTATACAACATGACATGTTTTACCATTTTAAATATAATACAGTTTAAAAAAGAGTAATTTTTTTAAATAAATGCAGTCAGAATATACACAACATCTTTTTTTTAGTTTGTTAAAAAATCATTCATTAACGGTTAGAATTTTTTATTTTCTCAGTGATTTTGTTATTAATATTCACTAACAAACATGTGGTGTCTGGTTTTATAGGCCTAAAGTTGTAACCTGAAATTAACCTCTGTTTCTATTGCTGTTTAATAAAATGCCACATTCAAGTGAAATTGACATTTCGACAATTTAATTAAGGCAATGTATGATTATGCTGATGTTTTGTCACAAGTTACATTAGCTTCACAAAGTACAGAGCACTATTGGTGCTAAATTGGTATTTTGGGTGATAACATATCGTACTTTGTGTAAGTAAGTATATTGGTGGTGAACGCGAGAACTAGCATTTAGTTAGTGGTTTTGTAACATTAATATTACGTTAGCGACTAGATCGAGCACTTTGCATAATATACAAATTAATTAGTAAACCTTTACCCAATGTACATTCCAATGAAGTAAATTATTTAACTCAATTTACAAGGTTTATTTTGTATGTAGCAATTAACTCACCAGACTATTGTGGTAATAAAAACAACTGAAAAACAAATACTTATCGTTAAAAAAAGGAAAAAAAAATTAAAACCCTACATAAATGGATGAAATATATTAAGTTACGTTTAAAGTGCACATCAAAACTCGGATACTTGCAGCTAGAGATTACCGGTTTTAATTTTACAAGTAAAGCCGGTAATTTAAAAAATTGCATTTTGATATTAACGATATTAGCCACCCGGTAATACCGTTAAAAAAAGCAATAGATACATCCTGGGGAAATTAGAATTAGTGCTATATTTTTAACACAAAGATTTAAAAATGTAGAAGTGGGGCTTGCAACAACAATTTGTTGCGAAAATGCTAATTTATTTATAGCAAATTTTACATTAAAATTTATGCTAGATGAATTGTCTTCAAAACAGAATATTTTGATTACATGAATCTTCAAAGAACAAATAATGAAAAGAATAAGACAAGAGATGGTCAAAATATGTTATCACTAGTGTATCACTGTGTTTATTGCACCAAGAACATTAAAAATAATTATTGTTCTGCAGAGTTGTACGTGCCATTGACGATTTACATAGAAAAAAGAAGACAAAAACTGAAAACTGAAAAAATAAAGGTCGTTTTTGCGAACGTTTTGGTCGTGAAACCGTCAGAGCTATAATCAAATTTTCTCTATTTACCAATGCGGGCATGTTTTGCAAGTAAAATGGTGTTTTTGAAAACATTCTAAACGGTTCTGGAGAAAATAGCGAAAAACGAGACATTTGTAAAAGTGGTTAACCTTATGTTAAACGCCTATGCAAGTCGCAAAAAAATAGTCGCAACAGATTTATCACAATTTCTTAAATTATAGAAATTATAGTGCTTTTGCAGAATTTCCGTTTATTACGTTTTTCTCCAGGGCCGTTTAAGATTAAGACACGCGCATTTAAATATAATCTCTGGCAGTTCATGGTCAACGCGATCGCAAAAATTACCTTTAATTCGAAATTTTTCAGTTTTTTTCCTATTCTTCTTCTGTAGGTAAATCATCAGTGTATAACTCTGCAAAAAATTTATTTTTGATGTTCTTAATGCAACAAACACAGTCTTAATCAGATTATAGCAACAACCTATCGGACTCTTCCTTGTCACAATTGTTTTTACAATTTCTTTGCAAGTCTAAAAAAATCGAAAATAATGAATATAATTAATTTAAGTTGTCCTGACATCGACAATATAATCCAAAAAACTTATAAACTACTTTTGAACAAATGTAACAAACAACAATTAACTTTTCAATAATTTAAAAAAAAAACAATGTAACAAAATGTTAGTGTTAAGTATAATCATTATAATAAGTACTTATAGAATAAGTAATATTGTACATATAAAAATAGTTATTTATGTATCAAGGCCAAAAAGTGTAACTTTTTCGGACGCGTCTGGTTTGCTGGCCGAGACGTAGTCGAGGCCAGCACACAGGCAAGGCCGAAAAAGTACGTTTTGGCCGAGGTGCATATTACATTTTTTGTGCGATCGAATTAAAAACAATTTAAATTTTTAGTAATTTTCAAAATTATAGGTTAGAAACTACGTGACATTCTGTCACTGACAGATGACGGCGTGTGTACTGCATTACCGGCCCTCTCCTTAGCAACGGCCGTAAAAGTTATTTTTTCAGCCGTTGCTAAGAGTAACGGCCTGAAAAGTAACTTTTACGGCCGTTGCTAAGGATAACGCCGGTAATGCAGTACTTTATGGTTGCTAACGCGTCCGTCAAACAGCTGTTTCTAGTACGATCGC
This sequence comes from Elmis aenea, assembly GCA_947652605.1. Lineage (NCBI taxonomy): Eukaryota > Metazoa > Arthropoda > Insecta > Coleoptera > Elmidae > Elmis > Elmis aenea. The sequence goes on from OX393578.1 coordinate 19,645,923, forward strand.
ACAAAAAATGTTTTAACTTAATTATTATTAGATACTAATTTTACATGTAATTGTAACAATAGTGACATCTTTTGATTAATTAGAAAAATAACTAATGCTTACTACAAAAATAGTGACTTATCAAAAAAAGTTTTGTCATAAACTGGTTCTCATGTGAACAATTTTATTCATTTTAAGTAAAATTTTTTAACGTGTTGTTTGTTAACTTTACTGTAGCTTGTCATAATTTTTAATATGTTCTATGTATAAGTGTTTTTACGTTACAATTGTTAAATAACTATCACTATTAGAAATACTAAAATAATATATATGTGTGAATAACAAAAAAAGAAAAAAGGAAGAATAAGAATATTCGACGTACACGTGGCATGGTATTTGAAATGTGTTTTTTTACTTTCCTGGAATCATCCTTGTCTAACAACTTAGAAAATTATTGCTTCATTATATAACATAGTTGTAAGTATTCAATTTAAGAATTTAAGTATAGTAATTTTAATTATAATAACAAATTTTGTAGCCCTGAGGAAGTCAATAAAACCTATATTGACGAAACATGTCGGAATCAATGTAAATTGAAACAATATATTAAAAAACCTGTTTAAAACCAGTTAAAAACTTTTGTTTTTTTAATAACACTTCTGTCTGTTTTTTACTATGGCTTTCAAACATCGTACTTTATTTTTGAAGTCATTTTACTCATTTCCCACTTAAAATACATGTGCAATATGTAAAAATTACTATATCGCATTTTTCAATTAAAAAAACGATTGGTGTGTATTCAGTCATGTCCCAGAACATAAATCAGGCTGCATAAGTAGTCGTGCCACATATCATATCAATATTTGAAAAAAATTATAAATTCGTAATAATAGTAAAAATGCGTAAAACATTAATTTGTCAAGTTAGACAGATAAAAAAAGTAAGCAGACAATAATTTTACACAAATAAAACTTTATTCTAAAATAAACAAAAAATATATCAACATTTTCGTATATTTAATAAACAGTCTTTTTCATTTGGATTTGCCTAAATGAATAGGTACATATTTTATATATAATTTGTGTAAAATTAATAAAACGAACTGTACTTGCAGAAGAAGCCAATAAGCGCACCTCCTACTTTATCGCATGAAAACACACTGAGATGCGTCGGCAAATGCAGTCGTGGCACTATGAGTAGAGTTTTTATTTCGAAACTAGGGGTTGTTTTCAAATGCTTTAAAAAAATATATATGCACAGTGCTCGTGTTTATATGATATATTTAGGGACAGTCAATGGATTTATACATATACTTAAACGCAAAACTTGACTGCAAACGCAGTCATACTTCTCCTGGGCTGATTTACTTTGACTGCATATGCAGACGGGTCCCAGTTTATCACTTCCAAATTACTGCATGTGCAGCAGCGAAGGTGTTACGGAACATCTCATTTCAGCAAAAAAAAAACATTTTGTAATAATAACCTACCTTGAAGATATTTAAATCGCGTTTATAGTCACTTTTTAACAATTAAGCCTATAAAAGTGTTTGTTCCGAACGAGCTCGTTTTAATTCGCACCATAATTCGATAACGACTAGACGACATAACATTGGATTATTTGTGTACCCTTCGAACGCATTGTATTGCACAAAATGTGTTTAAAATTACATACAATACGTTTTTTGTTGTGATTTACCATATTAAGAGTTAAATACTTTTAAATCCTTAAAAATCAAATAACGGATTTTCTACTAAAATAGTTTTTGTTACTATGAAACAAAGTAACAATAAACTTAAATTATTCAAAAAATACGATCTCCTAGATACTTTAATTGACGTTCAAAACATTTTCTTTTTTTTTAAATAGGTACTGATCTTTCTTAAATGGTTTAGTTCTTGCAACAGTTAATATTAAAGTTTAAACTTTTTTGTATGAAACACATCCTAAACATATTTCACTCAATATTTTCCTTATCTCGAATCCTTTACCACGATATTACTTGGTATATGATGTGTCAGTTTTAAGAATTTACGTTTGCATGAAACTGGGGTGATATTTTTATCGCTTATTTGAACTTGGCTGAACCGAGTAAAAACATCTTTGAAAAATGATTCTTATTTCCGTAGTTCCTTCACACTTAGCAACTTTATGTTGGCATTAAAAGAAATTTAAGACTACTTTTACTATTTCTTTAATTCAGTGGGAAAGACAAAGGACGTTTAAAAACAGGATTACCGTGGCTGAATTTTAACTGTACAAAAAAGTATTATTGTTGTTATGTTCTAAAATTTCTAGTTTTGACAATTAAGCAACCATTTCTGAATGACGTAGATTATAAGAATAAGATGAATTAAAAAAAAATTTAATATGCATATTAATTATACCACAAGATTTAAAAATAAACATGAAGTTTATTACCTCAGGATTACCTTAAACAATTAAATTAAATTTTTATCTAAAAATACAGCGAAGTTATATACTACAATAATTTTAAGTGTACCAAATACACAAAAAATGTAAGAAGAAGAAAGTAATTTTTTATTGTCAATTATGTACTTTGGTGCTACAAAGCTAAGGTTATTGTTATATGCAAAAATTACCTTAATTTGCCAATTATACATTAAACGTTAACTTTTACTTTACTTACATGGTTATTTAAACAGAATTGATGTTCAGATATGATTTTTTTTAACTTCATTGGCGTACGTAAAAAATAAGCCAATTAACCATGAAAATTACTCGCTAAAGGGTTAAAACTAAACGTTATCTAATTGGTGGTTTATAATGAGCCATTACATTGTTTTATTAGAGTAACTAACAGGTTGATTACTCACTTTGATAGGCTGTTTAAATGTAATTTGGGTTAAATAGTTGATTGTCGACGGTTTTTTAATGTCATGCAGCTGGGCACTAGTTCATGTTGTTTCAGTGAAAAAAAAACGTAGTACCAAAATTTTGAAAACAGTAAAAATTGCTTTTATTGGATTTGATTAATATTTAGCAAAACCGTTCCATAATTTTTTTTTTTTAAACGTGGAGACTGTTAATCTCACTACAAGATTTTGTCAGCTTAATCGGCCTATTCTTGTACACACTAAACCCATAAGATGTAAATGTTAGGAAACAAATAATGCACTTTTGGTATTTCATACAGGGTGTTTCACTTTTCATGTGGTACTATTTTATCTCCGTAAATAATGAAAATACAATGGTTGATAAAATAGACAAAAGTTTGCTATTTAGGACTTCATTTTAAACAAGATATTGTTTTGTTTAAAAATTTCATGGCAAAAAAAAAACTAAATCGACAACAACTTTATAACTTAAGAACCTCGGCTATCATTTATTACACACAAAAACGCTTAAAAGAAAAAAATTTGCTAGATTTGGTTTGCTTAAATTTTTATTTATAAATTACCGTGCGAGATATTTAATACAACCATTTTTTTTAAGGTAGTCATAGTAAGTGATGACGTAGATCCAAAATTTTATTAAAATTATCAAAATTTTATGTTTATTTTCAAAAATAAGCAAAATAACCTAAATACTACCAACTCTAAAAGAAAAATCAACGTAGCCATGAAAAAAACAATAATTTACTTCATTTGTTTTATTTCGACCCTTGCTAATAATCCTGTCACTCTATAAACGGTGACATTAAAACATATGTAATTTAAAATTAAAATTATTTCATTGGTTTAATCAGGTAATATAAATAGATCGTATAAAAATTTGTTACTTTCACATTAGCAATTACTGAAATTAATAGAAAAAATATAATTTCTAGTTGAATACATATCAATAACCTTTTTTGTATTGTTTTCCGTGTCGATTACAAATGTGTCTCCGATAAACACGAAATATAAATGTACACAGCGTAATGGGATGAAATTTATGCAACATGAACCCATTAATTTTAAAATTATGGCAAATACGCCTATACAATTTATATTACGGTAATACATTTAAACGGTTTTATTGAAAATATTCGGGACACCGGTAGTTTTTGTCAATAACCGTAAAATAATTTATTTCCAGTAGGAATTCAAATCAGCGATTCGTATTATGTACGGGCGATTTAATTTCAATATGTGCAGTAGGTACGTACAAGAATTTATCTATTCGCAAAGTTTTATTGAATTACAGCGGCATTTGTCGCTTATTCCTATGTATTTGTTGTGTTTTCCCAACCCACAATACCTTCAAATTTTATAAATACTCAGAATATTATAGTTTTGGAAACAGTGGATTTATATTGGAGTTATTGGCAAGTGTTCTTAAATAGTATATTACATAACAAGAGTTGTAAGAAGCATATTAAGCACGAGTAGATAAGTTGCGCAAGAAGCCGTGTAGCGGCGTGCGTATTTCCACGAGTGCGTAATTGCTTTACAACTCGACTTATGTAGCTTACTTTTTCTACGAACACAGAATACATACGATTTTAACGGTTTTTTGGCTAAAATACACATGTATTTACGTTGTCTTGTCAATTTTGACATAAGCCTAATTTGACGTTTCTGGACCAGTGCGCGTTTTGCTTACCGTGCGTTATAACTCACTTACTATATGCATGCAGGCAGTGTTTGACGTAAAGGCTACTTCGATGTTTCCAGCCAAGTGTGCTTACCGTGCTTACGGTAAGCGTCATTTACATTACTGGTAGTAGAAAAAAGTAGTTATGCAAGTACAGGGGGATACGCTGTAACGGGAGATTATTATTCGCGTGTAAGTTGACAAGATTGAAATGACGCCAAAACAATGATCGTGTAGAAGCTGCAAGACGAAAATGTTAACGTCACTTATAATTATTATAGTGACCATATTTTCTTTGAGCAAATAACGCATAAATAAAGCCATCGTTCGGAAACCTGCACCAAACCTCGTTGAATGCCGTAACTAATAAAAACGACAAAATTTACCTTTCCTCATTGGTCTGTGAAAGGATGAACATACAAATTTTATGTAAAAGCATTTTCACATCAGGAACCAAAACAAAATTTTTTTTATACACAACACTATTGATAATAAATCCTCATTTAATTAATAAATAGTTAATAATAACGTAAAATTTTACAATAATTTCGACTATAATTTTAGAGGTATGTATATTTTAAGGTCATTTTTATGTTATATGTTTTTTATAAAATTCTACTTAGTTCATATTATAATGACTTTCGTGTAAATGCACGCTTCCAGTGTTCGACTCTTAATTGTTTCTTTCTTCTTTGCTTCAAAAGTGATTAAGGATGGAAAAGATCCTCTCAGTATGAGCATTTAAACACGGCAAATATAAAGAATAGTCATCAATTGGCGATAGGTTTTTAAAAGGTTAAAAAATTCAAAGAAATGTAATATTATGGCAACCCATTTTGTTTGTCGAACTTTGCTTCCATGCGTGTAATTTTTTTTTACAAAGTTTTTGATACAACAAATTCTTCTTTTATTTATAATTTTATCTACTGGAAACAAAAATCTAATTTTGTTTTTGATCAAAGGTAATTTCATTTAAAAGAACTGGTAATTTCAACAATTTTTTAAAATGCATTATCCCACTGATATCAATAGGTAATCAATCTAAGTTTGATAAAATGATTGCACAAGTTTTTTAAATGATTTTTCATTCTGCCTATGATCTTTTTTTATTTGTAATTAAAATTTTTCACATTCATCTGCAACATTTTTGCATTTTACGTTCAGACAATTGAAGATTAAATTCTTATGAAGTAGGTAACGAAGGTTTCGCACATTAAATATTCTAAGATACAATTTAAAAAATGTGTTTATGAAAAGATGAAAAGATGAAACTTGAAAATGGTAAAAACCATGCTTCAGCGAAGGTATTATTAAAAAAGCTTTTGAGAGTTGTAGGACATTTCTTCTGCTCTACAAAGTATAATTTAAGAGGTGTTAACAGTTTTAAAATGTTTTTCAAAGCCGGTAATAGAGTCAATCACCTAGCTTTACTGCACCCTAGTAATTTTTGATACTGACCAATCTATATCATCACAAATTTCCTTAAAAACTGCGATCGTGTGGAATAAATAGTGTGAATAAATTATTACTGCTACAATTTCGATATTAACTGGCTGGTAGGTACAATAAACACCAAATAATTTGATGTCGCACATTTTAAAATAAAGGAAAAAATAAAGTTTTTAATAAATGATTAAATTTAAGGGACATCGCTTTGAAATTAAGCACTACTGTCTTTTATAATAAAGTACGTATGGTCACCGTACTTATAACTTTATTGTCATGATTCGGCTTCTTCAGCTTATGCTATAAAGAATGAGTTGATAATTTTGGAACAACAGGTCCAGCACTAACCATAAGCTAGAAGCACCTTGGACCAAGAAATACCATTCAAACGCTAGAGACTGCTAAAGCAGTCAAAGCCGCGATCATACATAATCCAAAGCGTTCTGCACGGTCACATTCTGTGTCATTAGGATTTTGGGTGAATATAGAGACATAATTTGAATTTGATGCATACAAATTTTATGTACTGCAAGAATTAAAACCCATTGATTTAATCAAAGCCTGAATGAATCATTTCCAAAAATGCCGATATTTTATAATCAGCAAGATCACCAGATCTTTCATTGTTTAGGTAATTACGTTTCTTCGTTTTTTTCTAAGTCAATATTTACTTATCGTCCTTACAATACTAATAAATTGAAGGCTTAGGATACGTGATGAAATAATTGATGCGATCTCCGTTGAGATTTTGTAGCGAGCTATGGAGTCTGCGTTTGCGAATGCAAGAATGCTCACACAAAGAAGGTGGTCATCTACATACAAAATGTTATGTTTAGCAAATGACTTTTCCGTACAATCAAGTATCAAAGGCGTAAATTTAGGCTTCTAATCAGGGACTGAGAACGGAACGAAAACGAAATTAACCGAATTTTTTTAAGAACGAAAACGAAACCGAAAACGTAATTATTATTTTTCGTTCAAGAACAAAAACGAAATGAATATGTTCCAAAACAGGTTTTAACCGGTTTTAACCGGTTTTGTCACGATTTCAATTTTATTTGTTAAACACAAACGCGAATTTACTTTCTGTGCTGTGGAGACTCCACGAGGCAGTAAAAAATCTCACTTGAACTTGAAATAAATGAGCTTCACTTTTCTCCATATTTACGTGAATATGTATTAACAACTTTATTGTTCATACTTGCAATTTCGTGTAATACAATTAACGGTACAGATATTCTCTATTTCTGATTTGTTTTTTAGATCACCAATATAGAATATACACTTGATTGGATATATATTATCAATGTGTATGTTTTATTTGCGTTTAGACATTATAATAGTAAAATTTATTCTTACTCCGAAAAGGACTAATGTAAAAGAAGATTTATTGGAAGATGTGTTGCTAGTAAGATTTAACGGAATGCGAAAATGTATATTGTATGGTATGTACAATGTACAAACTATAAAGTTAAAATATATTTGAAGTTAATATAAGTTTTTTTCAATATCTTTTTTATTTATAACATTTAGTAAATTATCCACTTGAATTCATTCTTCTGTCTTTTTAAATAATTACAGCAGGATCTTATTTAATTCAAATGCATAGATTTTTAGTACTAAAACAAATTTAAAACAGCACTTGCTATATTTTCATATTTTTAGATAAAGATCGTGTGTCTAATTTAACCTAATCACGTTGTGTTTTTGCACCTTACGGGTGTTAAACTTAATAAAATGGTTAAATGTTAAAGTGTTTAACAATTTGGTAAATTTAATATGGCGATGGTTCGCCAGTCTAAAATATGCTGTCCGTGAGCATCAAACCCCATCGTCATCGTTTATATTTTAGTTGAGACGCAAATATTGTTATCGTATTTATAGAGGGTTGTAGTGACTTAAAAAAAAATTGATTTTTTGACGACAAAAAAAATATTGTAAAACCGGTTTTAACCGTTATTATTTCTGTCGACATGTTTCACATAGTTACGGTACACAACCTTAAAATTCTATGATTGTGCTTTAAATTCATGTTCCGACAATACCACATAATAATTCGAATTCCCCAAATTACTATTTAATCTAACAGTGGAAAAGTTGGGCCTGTCATAAACAGCGTTGTCCATAATTTGGTGTTATTACTAGGCTCTAATAGTTACAGACGTCACCACTAGAGTATCTTCATGATTAATCTTCCTTTGTAGAAAGTTATACTCAGTTGTGTTGGTGTTTACTCGTGCAGTATTTTTATTTAAAGTTGTTGGTGCACTGGTTAGACCCAATGTCTAAAGCGAGCATCTTAAATAAGGTGTATTTGATAAATTAGTCTCGGTATGCTAGACTTATCTATCAGTTGTTTTCTAGAACTTTTAATGGCAAAAATTTAACGCAAGACGGAAATGTATTTAAAATATGGTTTTTTAATAAATTTATTTAATGTGTTATGGTATGAAATTTTGGATTACATTTCTTTTTTGTTAATAACTTAATGAGAGTTTTCTGGAAACTTTTTTTTTCTAACTTGAGTTTGAGGGCCCCGAAATTTTGATCGCTTGGGGCTCCCTTTTGACTTGATCCGCCACTGTCGTCAAGGTATGGAACATGAGCCTATAAAACTTTTAAAACGTATCTCTCAATAAATTGGACTTTCTTATGGGACATGCCGAGCGATTGTTAAAAAGAACCTGGACATGCATCTGTTTAAGATGCAATCATATCAAGCCCTTTCGCCGGCAGACCATTCCAGACGTTTTGCGTACTGCCAGTTGTTTTGTCAATAATTTAATGAATGACGGCCTGCTAAACTTAACTTTTTTTGACGAAGCATGGTTTCATCTTACGGGGTACGTCAATTCTCAAAATATGCTGATATGGAGCACTGATAAACCACATATTTGTGTTGAATCTCCACTACATGCTTGGATAATTGGTGTTTGGGTGGTAGTGTCTCGCAGAAGAATAATTGAGCTCGTTTTTTTAAATTTCACTGTCAATGCTGAGAGTTACAAAAACAACATTTTCACTAAACTTGTTTAACAACTACACGTTGATGAACTTCAGCATGGCTATTTTCAGCAGGACGGTGCAACAGCACATACGACACAAGAAACTGTAGGTTTTCTTCGCGAGTTTTTGATGACCGGCTGATAAGTTTGCACACACAAGTTTAGTTTCCTCCGAGGTCACCTTGTTTGACCATTATGGACTCTTTTGTGTTTCCTTACTAAGAAGATAGGATTTCCAAAACTGCATTTAAAGTTGGAAAATTTTCGTAGCAAAAATTTATTATTTTGTAGTTTTTGCTAAAGGTAAAAATTAAGAAGATTCGTTAAGAAATATGACCCACTCAACCTCGTACGTTTTATTTGACAGTGGTTTATTTACTTTTACAAAAAAAAAAAACTGAATCATAGGGTAAATAAACTGCATCTGCTGTAAATTAAACAATCCATTAGGGTTTCATGAGGGAGTTTTAGTTTAAAACTACGGAACAAGTTTACTTTAACGGACTTTGTCAGAAATTGATAAAATTAAGTAGATTAATAAAACTGGACGTCCTGAGCTCAAATCTGTTAAAATTATTTGGCGCTCTCAATTACTTAGCGTAAAAATTCATTATAAAAGTTCCGTTTGACAGTTAGGTTAGGTTTTTTAATTCGAATTTTCTCATGTTAGGATGGCTAAATTGTCTGTGTAAAGTGTACAAATATGATTATAAGGCATACATGAAACTATATTTGTATTGATTTTGTGTTAAAATAAGCTAAAAATAACGTAAATCTTATAACATACCCAAACTCACAACTGTCATTTTTTGCCGTCTTGAACTACTATTTTCACCTTTCTTGACCTTTCTGAGTCGTAAGGTGGACTCATATAGATCTATAAGGATCAGATCAGTTTCAGTTGGAACTAAAATTTTAATTTTAAGCGACCGTAAATTTATTTTTTTAACTTTTAACGTATGATTCGATTATCACTTTCATTAAAGCAACATCTATCACTTCAGTTTTTACCCAATAATCAACTGTGTGTACGCGCGTGTGTGTATGTTCCAGACGTTAAAATTGAAAATTTTTGACATAAGTTGTCGATAGAGAGATTATATTACAAAGTGCGTGCGTTTATTTATTTTTTTAAATATGTATTAACTAATATACAAGGTGTTTAAGCTGTAACGGTAATCCTAAATTACATACAAACCTTAATAGATAAAAATATTTTGTTTATGTAGGATTGTAGTCTATGCTAAGGTCTATAAAAAACCTTTAATAACTTTTCGAAAAAATTTAAAACTACGAAATTATTTAAAAAGTTTTGAAAATTTTTCTCGAAAGCTGCTTTAACTAAAATTTATAAATTTAAGTATGTTTAGAGTATATTTTTTTTAATTAAATGCCGTCTGTTTACGTCATTGTTATGTATCTTACTTTAACAAATAATACATAAACGTGATTTAACATAACTTTATTCTGCTTGTCACATACTCTGTACATTTTACCTAGTGTCTACGACACCTTACACGACCTATAATCTGACCCTCTGATGAAAGAAAACACAATGCCGATGGAATAGTGTTGCGCACAGCGGCACGTCATCTAATTTTAGCGTTCCCCATTAATCAGCTTTAAAAAAAAAACTCTTACCGACCTCTAACCTGACCCTCTGATGACAGTTAACAGAATGCCGATGGAATGGTGTTGCGCACAGCTGCACGTCATCTTATATTAGCGTTCCCCATTATTCAGCCTTAAAAAAAAAACTTACCGACCTCTAACCTGCCCCTGATGACAGTAAACAGAATGCCGATGAAATAGTGTTGCGCACAGCTGTACGTCATCTTATTTTAGCGTTCCCCATTATTCAGCTTTAAAAAAAAACTCTTACCGACCTCTAACCTCACCCTCTGATGAAAGTAAACAGAATGCCGATGGAATGGTGTTGCGCACAGCTGCACGTCATCTTATTTTAGCGTTCCCCATTATTTAGCTTTAAAAACAAACTCTTACCGAACTCTAACCTGACCCTCTGATGAAAGTAAACAGAATGCCGATGGAATGGTGTTGCGCACAGCTGCACATCATCTTATTTTAGCGTTCCCTATTATTCAGCTTTAAAAAAAAAACCGTTACCGACCTCTAACCTGACCCTCTGATGAAAGTAAACATAATTCCGATGGAATGGTGTTGCGCACAGCTGCACGTCATCTTATTTTAGCGTTCCCCATTATTCAGCTTTAAAAAAAAACTCTTACCGACCTCTAACCTGACCATCTGATGAAAGTAAACATAATTCCGATGGAATGGTGTTGCGCACAGCTGCACGTCATCTTATTTTAGCGTTCCCCATTATTCAGCTTTAAAAAAAAACTCTTACCGACCTCTAACCTGACCATCTGATGAAAGTAAACAGAATGTCGATGGAATGGTGTTGCGCACAGATGCACGTCATCTTATTTTAGCGTTCCCCATTACTCAGCTTTAAAAAAAAACTCTTACCGACCTCTAACCTGCCCTTCTGATGAAAGTAAACAGAATGCCGATGGAATGGTGTTGCGCACAGATGCACGTCATCTTATTTTAGCGTTCTCCATTATTCAGCTTTAAAAAAAAAACTCTTACCGACCTCTAACCTCACCCTCTGATGAAAGTAAACAGAATGCCGATGGAATGGTGTTGCGCACAGCTGCACGTCATCTTATTTTAGCGTTCCCCATTATTTAGCTTTAAAAAAAAACTCTTACCGACCTCTAACCTGCCCTTCTGATGAAAGTAAACAGAATGCCGATGGAATGGTGTTGCGCACAGATGCACGTCATCTTATTTTAGCGTTCTCCATTATTCAGCTTTAAAAAAAAACTCTTACCGACCTCTAACCTCACCCTCTGATGAAAGTAAACATAATTCCGATGGAATGGTGTTGCGCACAGCTGCACGTCATCTTATTTTAGCGTTCCCCATTATTCAGCTTTAAAAAAAAACTCTTACCGACCTCTAACCTGCCCTTCTGATGAAAGTAAACAGAATGCCGATGGAATGGTGTTGCGCACAGATGCACGTCATCTTATTTTAGCGTTCTCCATTATTCAGCTTTAAAAAAAAACTCTTACCGACCTCTAACCTCACCCTCTGATGAAAGTAAACAGAATGCCGATGGAATGGTGTTGCGCACAGCTGCACATCATCTTATTTTAGCGTTCCCCATCATTCAGCTTTAAAAAAAACTCTTACCGACCTCTAATCTCACCCTCTGATGAAAGTAAACATAATTCCGATGGAATGGTGTTGCGCACAGCTGCACGTCATCTTATTTTAGCGTTCCCCATTATTCAGCTTAAAAAAAAAACTCTTACCGACCTCTAACCTGCCCTTCTGATGAAAGTAAACAGAATGCCGATGGAATGGTGTTGCGCACAGCTGCACGTCATCTTATTTTAGCGTTCCCCATTATTTAGCTTTAAAAAAAAACTCTTACTGACCTCTAACCTGACCCTCTGATGAAATTAAACAGAATGCCGATAGAATGGTGTTGCGCACAGCTGCACATCATCTTATTTTAGCGTTCCCCATTATTTAGCTTTAAAAAAAAACCCTTACCGACCTCTAACCTCACCCTCTGATGAAAGTAAACATAATTCCGATGGAATGGTGTTGCGCACAGCTGCACGTCATCTTATTTTAGCGTTCCCCATTATTTAGCTTTAAAAAAAAACTCTTACCGACCTCTAACCTGCCCTTCTGATGAAAGTAAACAGAATGCCGATGGAATGGTGTTGCGCACAGATGCACGTCATCTTATTTTAGCGTTCTCCATTATTCAGCTTTAAAAAAAAACTCTTACCGACCTCTAATCTCACCCTCTGATGAAAGTAAACAGAATGCCGATGGAATGGTGTTGCGCACAGCTGCACGTCATCTTATTTTAGCGTTCCCCATTATTTAGCTTTAAAAAAAAACTCTTACCGACCTCTAACCTGCCCTTCTGATGAAAGTAAACAGAATGCCGATGGAATGGTGTTGCGCACAGATGCACGTCATCTTATTTTAGCGTTCTCCATTATTCAGCTTTAAAAAAAAACTCTTACCGACCTCTAACCTCACCCTCTGATGAAAGTAAACATAATTCCGATGAAATGGTGTTGCGCACAGATGCACGTCATCTTATATTAGCGTTCCCCATTATTCAGCCTTAAAAAAAAAACTTACCGACCTCTAACCTGCCCTTCTGATGAAAGTAAACAGAATGCCGATGGAATGGTGTTGCGCACAGATGCACGTCATCTTATTTTAGCGTTCTCCGTTATTCAGCTTTAAAAAAAAACTCTTACCGACCTCTAACCTCACCCTCTGATGAAAGTAAACAGAATGCCGATGGAATGGTGTTGCGCACAGCTGCACATCATCTTATTTTAGCGTTCCTCATCATTCAGCTTTAAAAAAAAACTCTTACCGACCTCTAACCTCACCCTCTGATGAAAGTAAACAGAATGCCGATGGAATGGTGTTGCGCACAGCTTCACGTCATCTTATTTTAGCGTTCCCCATTATTCAGCTTTAAAAAAAAACTCTTACCGAACTCTAACCTGACCCTCTGATGAAAGTACAGAATTCCGATGGAATAGTGTTGCGCACAGCTGCACGTCTCTTATTTTAGCGCACCCCATTATTCAGCTTAAAAAGAAAAAACTTTTACTGACCTCTAACCTGACCCTCTGACGAAAATAAACAGAATGTCGATGGAATAGTGTTGCGCACGTCATCTTATTCGTAACTTGTTTCGTTTTAGTGTTCCCCTTTATTCAGCTTTTAAAAAAAAACTTTTACCGACCTCTAACCTTATCCTCTGACTAAAATAAACAGAACGTTAATAGAATAGTGTTGCGCATGTCATTTTATTCTTAACTGGTTTTATTTTAGCGTTCCCCATTATTCAGCTTTAAAAAAATCTTTTACCGACCTCTAACCTGAGCCTCTGACGAAAGTAAACACACCGCCTATGAAATTGTGTTGCCCATTACCAAATAACATATTGTAGTTACTGCTTTTCCATTTCCCACATTTTGACTGAAAATTATTTATTGTAACTAAATTTTTTTATTTTATTGCGAAGATATAAGTTCACAGTTGGTTATTGGGCAAAAACTGATGTGTTAGATCTTCCTTTAGTTATCGTGATAATCAAATAATGTTAATCTACCGGCATTATTAACTACCACTACCAAATTAAAAGTAAATGGAAAAAAATTATGGTCGCTTAAAATTGAAATATTAGTTCCTACTGAAACTAATCTAATCCTTATAGATCTTATTATTCCATCGGCATTCTGTTTACTTTCGTCAGAGGTCAGAGGGTGAGCTTAGAGGTTGGTTAGAGTTTGTTTTTAACGCAGATTAATGGGGAATGCTAAAATAAAACAAATTTGGAATAAGATGATGTGCAGCTGTACACTATTTAATTTTTAAACTAATGTGGCCACCAAATTTCGTTCGCCATAAATATATTGTGATTATCTTCGTAATGTTCTAATTAACCTCATTTTATTAAATGACGTCTGTGAAAATGACGTTTCATGAGTGTGGTTTTTCAAAGAAAGTCAAGAGAGTCGAATAAGGTTAATCAACCAGCATTGTTAACTACCACTCTCAAATTACAAGTTATTTGTTAAAAAAATAAATTTACGGTCGCTTAAAATTAAAATTTTAGTTCCAACTGAAACTGATCTGATCCTTATAGATCTATATGAGTCCACCTTACGACTCAGAAAGGTCAAGAAAGGTGAAAATAGTAGTTCAAGACGGCAAAAAATGACAGTTGTGAGTTTGGGTATGTTATAAGATTTACGTTATTTTTAGCTTATTTTAACACAAAATCAATACAAATATAGTTTCATGTATGCCTTATAATCATATTTGTACACTTTACACAGACAATTTAGCCATCCTAACATGAGAAAATTCGAATTAAAAAACCTAACCTAACTGTCAAACGGAGCTTTTATAATGAATTTTTACGCTAAGTAATTGAGAGCGCCAAATAATTTTAACAGATTTAAGCTCAGGACGTCCAGTTTTATTAGTCCACTAAATTTTATCAGTTTCTGACAAAGTCCGTTAAAGTAAACTTAAGCCAAAACTACAATTGCTTGTTAGGTAAACATATTTCTTTGGCATATTTAATAGTTCTTTAAGCCTTTAACTCTCTAGAAGTTTCTGATTTAATTTAACTTTATGTTTAAAGCAATATTCCTCATTTAAAGTCATTCCATGTCAGTTAGTCGCAATTAACGTATTACTTTGTCGCAAACACCTTGTTTAAAAAAATCTGGCTTCGCAAATCCGCGCCCTTGTTAACCCTGGTCTGACAACAGATTAACGAGTTTTTTTTTTATGGCGTGTAACCGTCAGTTATGTGTGACACGCACGAAACAGCAAATGTGAATATACGGAGTTCGCAGCTGTTTTCCTAACAAGTAGGTCATTTTTACAAATTGAAATCATATCTATCTGATGTTTGCTGATCAAAAAACTGCCATTTCGGAATATTAAGGTTATTGTGTGGATAAATAAATGAGCACCTGTCCATCAAACTTATGTAAATAAAACACGTTTGAATGAATTCCAATGAAAAATAAACAAAATGTTTTGCGTGTAAAATGTTTTACTTTGTGTTGCTGTTTGCGTACAAATATTCCGTTATAAACAATAATTTAGTACATTCATCAAAATCAATCGCAGATTATTCCATATGAAACGCCTCGAAATTTTGCTAATCCTAACCAGTTTCTATCTCACTTAATATAAACATCATATATATTAACAAAAAGTTAAATGCCGTTTATTCATGATTTATGATTAATTAGTCTAAAAGCTGAGACCTGAGTGTATGGTGAAAAAACAATTAGATACAAAAAAAAACTTCATCACATATTTTATTAAGTATATTTTGTGGACAAATATCCTACCAAAAACATGATCTTTAAGTTCATAAACTATAAAAAAAGAACTTGCAAGTTTTAAGTAAATTTTCTAATTTGGTAAAATAATCTAGAATTAATTATTAAACGATGAATTCCTGCGCAATGTTTAATTTTCAGTTTGTTTAAATACTGCAATACGTATTGTGACACCCCGCCTGAGATCAATTATTTTATTTAACTTCAGTGTTGATTCGTTGACTTTTAAATGCACAAAATTGGAACAAATTCTGACGCATCAGTTACTAAAACGTAACACTTCAAAAGGGCCAAGTTATGAGGATTTCAACTTTCGTAAAACACGTTAACCATAAAATATTACGGTCATAATTTGAGTTCTACAACGCCAGCATTTGGGTTTCGTAAATCAACAAAAGATTTGTTGATCAATTTTTACACCATAAGTAGAAAAAACTACTCGCTTGAATATGTGTTTATAGGCAAGAATGACAAAGATTCAACTACAATAAAAAAAGGACTAGCAACACGGAACCTAAAATTTTGGGACAGTTGCGCGTAGATAGTTAAGAACCAACCACCGGGAATTGTACAGCAGCCGGTCGAAAAATAAAGGAGTTTGTTGTTAAAATTATTGTTTTATTTGTTTCTTACTGGCTAATAATTGCTCTAGACTCTAGACCTGTGTATTATGTAAAACACCGTTTAAGGGTCCAACCACGTTATAAAGATGATCACGAACCATAATTACTAACAATAAACATAAGAATAATACGTACTCTTCCAAAACAGTGCGGCCTATGTACAGTACGGTCCGTCACAGTATACACATACAGGGTTCTCGTTTTTCGAGGGCCACTATGGGGATTTCGTAAACGGTAAGAGTTACGACTTCGGTTAAATTAGGGTAAAGTTGTATATTCAGGTGCTTAATAATTCGATGCAAACAGAACTTATCTAGCTCTTTTAGTTTTTGAGATATAGGGAAAAAAGTAAAAAAGTGGATTTTTGTTTTTTGCCCGTAACTTTTTCATTTGATGTCGAATTTAATTTCTGTAAAAACTTTTTCATGGCCACTTTTTGCAAGAAATCAGAATTTCCATTTATATTTTCCGTGCGACGTTTCGTTTTTTAAAATACCATCATTAGGTCAATTTTTTCTTATGGACGCTATACTTATCTGATTTTAACGCCAATTTGTAGAGCGTTTTTTTCTGAATTATTCGACAATGTATAACACTTGGGACTTTTTTGAAACAATTGTTGTTAAAAATTGCAAAAGCAAATATTTTATTTAAAACAAATCGTAATCGGCATGGCAAATAATGGTCTTTGTCCCTTTTTCCTAGGGAGCACGTAAGTAAACCGCATGAAATTACTATTAAAGGGATTTAATTAAAAAAATAGGTATTAATAAATATGTTAGGAATGCATTAACATTGTTCATTTATTAGCAAATATTTTTAGAATATTTTCTTTGGTTAAGTAATAAATTTCTCTAAAATGTATATTTAATCCTTATTTGGCATACAATTATTTGTAACATAAAATAACGAGTTATGCCTTTTATCTGCGTTAATGACTTCTAATAAGAAAAAAGCGTAAACAGATTTCTGGACGTTTTTTGTAAATTATGAACACTTGTATTATTTGATTACGAAAATTTTGTTACAAATAATTGTATGTCAAATAAGGATTAAATTTTAGAAAAATTTATTACTTAACCAAAGAAAATACTCTAAAAATATTTGCTAATAAGTGAACATTGTTAATGCATTCCTAACATATTTATTATTACCTATTTTTTTAATTAAATCCCTTTTAGAGTAATTTTATGCGGTTTACTTACGTGCTTCCAAGAAAAAAAGGACAAAGACAATTATTTACCATGCCTGTATAATTACTAAAATAATTATCTTGGCCATCAAATTCAATGCTTCTAAACAAATAACAATAATCAATTAAAAAATTTAATATTTACTTTAACTAAAATAGTGAATAAAAATTATAAAAAAAAATCTTAACAAAAATTTTAATTAATAAAAGAGAAACAATTTAAAAAAAATTAATTTGCCTTAGCCTTACTGCAATAACTTCGTTCTTACAGCTTAAACTGCAATTAACAAAAAAAAAGAAAGTTTGAGTAATAGTTTTTTTAAGTATATTGCTAATTTTGGGTGCTTTTCTCTTCCCACATTAATTTGTCAAATGTTGGGAAAATGCTATTACCTTACGAAATGCCTAGTACTGTTTGTGTTCCAACGATCCACAGCAACTGCTGTTAATGAAGGAAACCAGTTAACAGCTTTGGCCTTAACGAGCGCTTAGTACATCACTAGCGGCAATGGAGTGGACAAAACAAATGGCGCGTTCTTTAATAAAACCGTATCGACGACTTGAACCACTTTCGTTAACGCCTAATACAACGTCTGCAAAGACAAGGTCCCGGAAAGATGCATAGCGCTTTGGGGCTTCTACCCTTTGTTTGTCTTTCTTAGACAGTAACCTCATCTTGTTCCTTGGGGGTTCCTTCCCTCTTGTCCTTGTTAAAATACTTAATTACAACTTCTGTCGTCCTAGTGAAAGTTTATGTGCTATCTTAAAATCGTTTAAATTAAATCTAAAGTAAATGTTATCTTCCTTAGCATGTCAGCTAACGCTAATTGTCAGTATGAGTTATACAAGCGGAGCACGACCGCAAAACTACTAAATTTTAATTAACGACAAAGATAAACAAATTGTGCTGGGTTATTGTCCAAGAATAATTTAATAAATAATAAACTAATAAAATCTTGAAAGAGTTTCACGATAAGTTTTAATTTTATGTACCTAAATAATTTTGTCGTTTATTTCTTTTAGTTCTTCTTAGTGTTTATTTGCCAAGCTTATAAATTTTTGTACTTATTTACAACTTTTACATATAAAATCACTTGATAAAAAAGAAATTTAAATGTTGTTCATTAATTTTTTTGATCATTCAGTATGGTTGTGGATTTATTTAGATAATTATTTAACACCTCATATCTTCAAATCTAATAATCCACAACAAGAGCCCAACAATTCCAGTCCTGCTATGTGAAAATATTTCATCTGGCCAGCGAAAGGTTTAAAAGTTAAATAATACCAGGTATTTACCCATTTAAAAAAAAAAATGTTAGTTCCCTTTATACCAGGGACCCGAACCGCAAAGTATAACGGTCAGTTCCGGTTACCGGTTCGATAAATTTTAACTTTTCGGTTTACGTTCCGAACCACCGGTTTTTATTTTATAAAGGTTCAGTTCCAGTTCACGGTTCATGAAAAAAGATCCGATTCGTTCCGGTTTTTGTTCCAGTTCCGGTTCGGTTCGAGTCCCTGCTTTATACATTTAGTGTTGATACTTTATTAGTCTTCTAAGCAAATAAAACAGAAATAACGACTTTGCAAAAGTAAGTGAAAAAAATCTTAAATATGCAAAACCTTCTGACTTTATAAAAGCACACTTAGTGCCTAATAATTCACTGCAGAAATGTACTATAGCAGTTTTAACCAGGGCTAGAAACCGAAAAAAAATTTGGTTAACGGTTAACCGAATTCAAGAATTTATTTTTATAACGGTTTCTGTTGAAAAACCGGTTTTTTCCGTAAAAAACCGGTTTTGGTTAATTTAACCGGTTTTGGTTAATTTAACCGGTTTTTAACAATATTCAGATTTGGAATGCAAAGTATAAAAAGATATTATCTATTTATAATTTTATAATATACAAGATGGTTTACCCAGCGTTGCACGGGCGATTACAATTTTAATTACTGTTTTAACTTGAATAAGCCCAATAATTCCAAATCATACACAAATGACATACTCTGATCAATCATCTTTTCATTTTCTTATAATTCCTTAAAAAATAGCTATTTATTGCTTAAAAATTGAATAATAACTCAAATTTATTTTCTTTCGTCTTGTTTCAATTAAAAATGTACTAATAAAAATAATACTTCATGTACATTTATTACTAATTGTATACAAAACAATCTTTACTTGAGAAATACACCGCGCCGTATCGTGTTTTGACCAGGTATTTGCCGACGTAAGATCGAATCCCGTCCAAGTAATATTTTTTTTTTAAATTGGTAATATGTGCTTGTACTTAAAGTTTGGCGTTAGATCTGCAAGGTCCTAAATAGTAACTGTGCAAAATTTGGTCCCGATCGGTCAACGGACCTAGGATTCTATAGCGAACAAACAAACAAACACAAAAACAAACAAGCTCTTTTATATATATAGATATAGGAAGATGTACAATCAAGCATTCAGTAATTACTTTTGGTAAACTAATCACATTTAATACAGATTTTGTATTTTTTCAAAATAATTTTTATTAAAAAGAGATGTTTAAAAAACCGGTTTTTTATTATTTTGGTTAAAGGTTACCGTTTTTTTTGCCTTTAAAAATAACGGTTTCGGTTTCGGTTAAAAATCACAATTTTTGACAAAAAATAAAGGTTAACCGGTTTTTTAAACCGGTTTCATGCCCTGGTTTTAACATAAAGTGGACCGCTAGATGCGCTAAGAAGGGGAGTTGGCGGTTGAAATTAAGACTTTTCTGAAAACGTTGATTAATGGCAAATGAATTTACAGGTCAAATTCACGTTGCTTAAACAGACGGATGTTTTTAGGTGGCGCAGTAATCAACGTAGTTTTGGTTTCTGCGTCATATTACACTTTAAGTTAAAACATCTCTAGTAAATTGACCTTAAAATTTGATTTTTGATTGCTGCTAATTAGGAAATGTACCGGTCAAACCGACATGTAAAAACAGAAATATAAACTAAATTAATATTTATTAGTAATAAGTAAAATGCAATTAAAGATAGGGGGAGTGCAGAGCTGTCAATGGTAAAAAAAGGAGGAATAAGAGGCAAATGTTTAAGAATCGCTGGAGCATGTAATATACGGATTAGAGATATTCCTTAATTATATTTAAATAAAGCTTTCTACCGATTTTTTTTGGACCCACAACATTTGCGTATAAAAAGTCAACTACGTCTGCTTTAAAGTCTGCATTCTCCTTCATTCTTAAAATTTAGTTAATTTATTAATTTTGTCACGTTATTCATTAAAACATTTTTGACAACTGAAATTATTACAGTCACAATTGAACTGTTATTTTAAAAAGTTTAATTTATTAAGGGAGAGCTTTTACTTCCGTTTGATTTAGATCTGAAAACAAAATAATTATTTTGTCAAACATGTAATACATACTCAAATATATTTAATTAATTTCTTAGGTCCTGTTTTACCAATTTAAATTTAAATAATACTTTAACATGTTAAACGCCACGTCGGAAAAAGAGAGTGGGTCCTTGATGCCACACTTGTTTGTTTGGCAATGGTTTAGCACAGAACCGTGAGTTGTATGCAACTCACGCGACGCCTGGGTCCCGACATGGTGTGAGTTGTATTTAATTCACGTGTCAAAAAAGTTTTAAAAGCTTATAGCATGACATCTGTTCGTTAATGACCTTATCAAGTCTGTGTGAAGATATGACAGCAAGTAGCTTATAAAACAGGAAATAACATTCGCAGAAGTTCTTGCTCTAATTTCAGGAGTTCCATGTAAACATTGTATGTTAACACGTTTCTAATTAATTAGTTGCAATGGACTTGTAAACTCGCAGTGTGCTATATTTAGACGTAAAGTACTGAAACTAAAATCTGAATTTCAAGAAACATTTCTCTAGATTACTATTTATACATGATACATAAATATTTGATAATAAATTAAAAAATTTACCGGTAATTTCGGCAATCATATTGGCAGGTAAAACCGGTTAACCGTTTACCGGTAATGGAACCCCTAGCCATGACTCCAGTAAAGATTGCAGCTGCTAAGGGATTAATTAATACGAATTGGCACATCACCGTGGCAGAGTTCGCCAAAAAAAACATACCACGTAACCACCTGAAACCTTTTATTCGCTGACGGAAATTCTGCAGCAGCCGTTACGTTTTATCAGGCACACTCTAAACTTCTAACATATTAAACTTTTCAAAGTGTTCAAATTTAGCCATGGTAACAATAGTACAATAAACAGTTATAAAATAAAAAAAAATACACGGATTTGCTTAAAACTTAATTAATTCACTTGGATATGACCTTTAGTTGTTTAATAATTGCAAACATCACTTGTTTACGAAATCATGGCAAACTTTGATAAATATATTTATTAAATTAGCCATATTTCGGTTATTTTTGGCAACAAATATATAAAACTGTATATTTGAAAACAAGCTAAAAAAATCTTTTTTATCTAAAGTCATGGCCAACTAAGGTTTCTATATAAAAAAAAGTTTGCTTCATATCTCGAAAGACAAGGTCGCTAAAAAAAATTTAATTTTGTTTTTAAATTAAGCATAAAAATCTGTGTAAAAACCTTGATAACATTTTGTCCTTTTTTAATAAATTTAGTAGTTATAGTATATTTTCAAAAATTATGATAATTTTTCGTCTGTAGTGCCAAAATATAGAGCGATATTAAAAAAATCAGATTACATAAGTGTTTCTTTTTTCTCAAAAAAATTGCCCAAGAGACCGGTATCAGATTTTCGCTAACTATTACGGTAACCGAGATGCCCCGTAAAACATTCTACTTTGGTCCACCCTGTACAGTTAGTAAAATATTTGTGGAACGCCCTTGTAAAAGTAGATTTCTTAGTTTGGCACATTTTTTTCGTAAATTTAATTATCTTATTACTGCACGCCTTACTTTGACACTTGGTACACTCTTTTCCTAAAAAATAGTCGCAGAAACGGTAAGTCAGTGTTGTAAACAACCAACTCTTAGTTTAATTACTGGTCTCACGCGTCACCACGAGATGAATCAGACGGAAGTACATGAGCACGCCACTCTAGACGCGATATCTCAGACGATGATGGATTAGCGTACTTGCTGCGCTGTTATCACGAAGTTGCCTTCACACTGCAACGTATTTATATGAGATGTGCGTGTTTGCATGATTTGAAATAAATTAATTTCGCATGTAAAGCTTATGGAAACTACTCGAGTAATTATTGGAGACCAATATTTACTTCCTTTACAAAATTAACATAAAACATAAAACATGAAATTAGCTGGAAAATGCCCAAATTGGTTTTAAATTGAGATGTTATTCATCACTTTAATTAATTATTTTCAACGTATAAAGCTATTAAAATTTAAAAAAAGATAACATCAATCATTTAGGCTTTTGTTGAATAAGCTGTTTATGGACGGTAAATATATTAGGGATTAGTGTAGGCACAGTCCTTTGTCACAAAATAAATAAAACGTGATGTATGAAAAAATATTTGATCAAATTATTATGCAGAGCGAATGCTTCAACATGAGGAGCATGGAGTTTTTGGAAACGGTTAGAAATAAAATGATGTTTAAATTTGGTATTATTGTGTACTTTATGTACTTAAGAAGAAAATAAACTAAAAATATGCCACTTCTACCCACTATTTAAATTATCCTAAAATATCTAAAAGCGTTACTCTTAAATTTAAGTGACAATTATCTTACTTTTAGCATTAGAAATATTAAATTTGGTTATTAATGCTAAAGAAGGACCTTCATCGTTTTTAAAATTAACTTAAGGCCTCTACTCATTATCCAACTTGTCGGAGCTGACCGTCGGGAACTCCGTGTTGGGTGTTGTCTACACACCTCCCGACCAGTCCAATCAACACAGCTCTGATGCCATTTTGTGGATAACAAATTAATAAATAGCGTTAAATTTTCGGTTTAATAGTCCTTATCTAGAGGAATGTGGTGGGGCGGTTGGCTTGTTGGATGGTCTGGCCACCCGCCCGTTCCAACTTGTCCAACTGTCGGGTTGGTCGGGTGAAAGACTACACATTAAACAATTTATCGGAATGGTCGGTCGGTTGTACCGACAAATTGGTAGGTGAGTAGAGGCCTTTAGCCTGCTTAGTTTTTGAGCAGTGATAGTCATTTTTTAATTTTTATAGACTTCACATTAGATTTTTATTTAGTTGATTAATTTAATACAATAATTATCAAAATCTAGAATGGCAAAATGTACAGGTTACTTAGAAAAAATTTACGAAACATCTTTAGTCTTTTTGAACCTAAGCGACTGAATTATCAGATTTAATGCATTGTCATTTGAAAGTTTAAATAACTAATGATGAAATTTGCTACTACACTTTTAATGTAATGAAATCTAAGTTAATGGCATAACTTGAAATTTATTTACAATACATAAAATCTTTTTTCATTTATCATTAAAAAAATAAACAAAATACAAAGTAACCTGCATGTTTCTGTAATACAGGGTGACTTGTGGGAAACGGACGTTTTTTGAATGAACAGAACTCGGTTGATTTTCAAGTTTTTTTTTGCAAAATGAAGAATAACATCTGCTATTTGCTATAACAAAGTCGAGTATCCTCTTGAACGAAAAGCATATACTGCAAAAGCATCCATGGAAGTTGTTAGAAACACGTTCCCTGGCAGCCTCATTTCGCGTTTCGGTGACTTGCCGTGGCCCCCAAGATCACCAGACTTATTTTCCTGCGACTTTTTCTTTTGGGGGCACTTAAAAGAACTTCTTTTTGCCCAAAAACCGCGTACACTAAGGGAGGAAAGATGCCATAACAGAAGAGACGCATTTAATTGACGCACAGCTGCTAGGCCGAGTCATGAATGACTTCAGGCAGAGACTTGAAACTTGCATTCAGGAGGGTGGCCGCCACCTGATGGATATAATTTTCCATAACTAAATAATTATGGTAAACCAAATAGCATATGTTATTTCTCAATTTGTAATAAATAAGTTTGCTTTTTCTTGAAAATCAACCGAGTTCTGTTCATTCATTTGTATACTTGAATAAAAACAAACAACTTTTCGTTCAAGAGGATACTTGACTTTGTTATATCAAATGGCAGATGTTATTCTTCACTTTGCAAAAAAAAAACAAACAAAAAACTTGAAAATCAACCGAGTTCTGTTCATTCAAATAACGTCCATTTCCCACAAGTCACCTTGTACTAAAAAAACAAATGAGTAACGAGTACATGTAAACATTCAGATCTTAACAATTTGTTATATCTCAGTAACGAATACAGATGTTTGATTTCCGTTTCAGTGTAGGATTTCTTTTACAAGTTTTAGTCGACATTTAGATTATTTTTGCAACTTCTTTAATAACTGAAATATCTCAACCAATGATGCAATCAAGATTGAAACGTTCTGTAACATTGGGGAACTTCGTTACATTTGGTAAACTTTGAATTCATCATAAAATTAATTAAATGGTACCATAAAAATTTAATATGTCGCCCATAAGGAATGAAATAAAACAACACCATTCAATTAAGACTTTTACTTAACCCATTAATACCAAATTTCCAATCGCTGTTTGTCATAAGAAAGACAGTTAAAATTTAAAATTTTAAAATGATGTAAAAACTTGCTTTTAAAGTCGACTTAGGCCTGTTTCGACATATTTTTGGTTTATAAAATTATCTACTTAAGGCAATGTTCCAATGACTTGAACACCTAATAATCACTTTTACCAACAGGAGAGTCCGGTGAAGCAAAATCATAGACTTTTTTAAGTATTAGGTTTGTAAGATATTAATGTAAGTTTTTTGTTTTTAAATTTTGACGTTCAGTTTTTGAATTAAAAACTAATTTCATTGTAATCATGTGTTGTAATTAGTTAAAGCTTATATTTCGCTTTATATTTATGTAACAATCATTTCATCTTTAAAACTAATTTGCCTGCAATATTAACTATTGAATTAATAATGAAAAACAAGCAATTCTGGGTAATATTCTTGTACAACTTCAAACTGGGTCGTAAAACAGCGGAAACGGCACAGAATAGCAACTATGCATTTGGACAAGAAACCGTCAACGATCGCACAATACAACCTTGGTTTCAAAAATGTTAGCAATAACAGCCTTGAAGATGAAGTTCTGGACGTCCTTCTGCCATTGACAATAAGCTATTGAATGCATTACTTAAATCTGATCCACGTAGAACGGTTCGAGAACTGGCTCAAGAGCCGGATGTAAGTCATCCAACTATTACTGATCACCTAAGGCAGCTAGAAAAGTCAAAAAAAGCTCTTCAAATGGATGCCGCACGAATTAATCCAACTTTACTGAAAATCAAAGATATCGTCATTATTAAGTTAGTGTGTTCTGTGCTTTTTTGCGCAACAAAAATTACCCGTTTCTTAAACGCATTGTGGCGTGCGACGAAAAGTGGATTTTTTATGACAATCGACTACGCTTTGCACAATGATTGGACAAAGATGAACCACAGAAACACTTCCCGAAACCAAATTTACACCAAACGAAGCTAATAGTGAGTGTAATGTGGTTGTACAAGGAATCATCCACTACAACTTCTTGAATCCTGGCAAAATCCTGTTACAGCAGAGAAACATTGTAAGCAAATCGACAAAATGCACCAGAAACACAAAGGACCTGATTCTTTTCCACGACAATGCTCGCCACACGTTCTACAACCAACGCTGCAAAACTTAAACCTACTGGGCTACGAAACTTTCGGCCGTATGTACAGTTGTTCGCCGGAGGAATTGCTGACGCACCGCCAGCCAGCGCTCCGCCAACCGCCCGCCAAGGGTCTTGCTTGCAGCTTTGAATAAAAAAATAAAGGAAGAAGCTTTTAATACTATACTGCAGCGTTTGAGCGGCGACGGAAATGACGACATAAATGGCCTCTGATGGCGGCCGGTATTGACAGGTCAAACAGTCAAGAAATTTAGAGTTTTGTGTGCTACAATGGTTAGCTGCAGATCTTGTTGTCTTACTTAGGTCAAAAAATGTTGAAGATTAAAAGATTACGTTTCATAGGTAAGTAGACATTAATATTTTGTAGTGTAATCATGTATTGAAAATTTGATGTGGTCTGTCAAAATGGTATGTCATATCAGTGGCGTGCATTTGTGTACTGCATATCTTTTAAGTCTTATAATAAACAATTTAAATATTGAAATATGCTGTCGTTTTTTTGATTCCCTCAACTACGAAACAAGAAATAAATAATTAAATAACAGGCTCAATTCAAAACAAAGCAAATATTTACATTATTCAATACATATTTAAAAATGTTAGATACGCCACTGAGAAGCGGAAACCTGGACGCCTTATTATCGCTATAACGCTCCTTCCTTTATCTTTTTATTCAATGGCTTGCAGAGAAAATTTTTGGCGAGCCGCTGGCGTTCTCCGGCGAAGCGTTGGACTAGCGAACATGAAAACATAGCACTAGAGCATGCGCAGAATAACAATTAGCCAATTTGATAACGTAATAAAATTTTGCTTCAGTATCTAGCATGCGGCAAATGACCGACAGTTTTTATAGCGTTAAAGCAAAATTCATTTTAAACGTAATATTTGATAACAGTGCTGTTAAAGCAAGTGATAAGAAACACAATTTTCCACACTTGTTAATGACCTTTCTAACGAGTTGACAAAGCAGCAAGATTTATGTTGATCTTCATTAATGTATCAGTACGCAAAATCTTAATTTCCTTTATTAATTAAAGATGTTTAGTTACCATAGTGTACATAATAAGGGCTAATTATAAAAAATCCATTATAATCAAAACAAATATTAAATTTTATTGCTTTGTAAATCATTTTAAATGTTTTTAAACAATTTTAATAATAAAAAGCAAATAACGTAAGAAATAATTGAGATTTTATGATATTTGAATACATTAACGCCAAACAAGATGTATTTCCTTGTAATTCTTAATTCTATAATCCACTTACTTTCATTACAATTTGATCGCAATTAAAGTAATATTTGTAAAAAAAAAATAATGGCATCATAATTTTACACAGTATTTTGCACACTTGCCAATAACCCAACAGGAAAATAACAACACCAGATAAGTTATATGTTCACAAAAATGAGCACAGAGAAACACCTGGAGAAACAATTAAGGTGAATACTGCATGTACAACTGAAGTTTAGCTGACTTGGTAAAATTTAAATAATATAGTATGTCGAATAAATCGTACAGTGCCGGGGAAAAAAAGGTATATTGAAACGATACGAAACTATTCCATCATCGCGGATAAATGTCAAAAATAAATATAAGTTTGCATTTTGCAACAATATTCAGTAACCTGGAGATGCTGGTTCTCGCGCCGGCGAGGCGCCGAGTTTTCGAGTATTGTGCATATACCTTTTAGCTGAAGATTCGCTGGAGAACGAGCAATGCTCGGCGTTTCGCCAATCTCCAACCGCCAGCGCTTCGCCAGCCGCCGAAAAAAATCTCACTGGCGAACGACTGTGCAAGGCAAACTGTTCGGCGCACCGCCAGCGCTTCGATGGCGAACGACTGTGCATACCGTCGCAGCCTCATTCGGCATACTCCTCAGACCTTTCGCCTACCGACTAAAAAAAAGCGTCCTTGACAAGCAAGCTGCTGCTATAAATGCCTTCAAAGAACTCTTTCGCTCCAGAACATAAAGGTTGAGAACCTACATGAATTTCTTACCAACCTAATAATTTTTGCTTGTTCTACTGGATATTAAATAAATATTGAAATACAAGCTAAAGTTTAGGATTAAATATCTGGTCTGGTGTAGTAATGTACACTCACATTATTTTAAAATACATATTTCACTTTAAGCCTGAAAATACGTTCGCATTCTTAGCTTGTTAAAACAATTTAATTATGGCCATCTCGGTTCGTTACTAACTTCTGCTATAACTTTAATTAAATAATTTAAATTTAACCATGCCGTTGAATCCACCGCTTTTCTGGCTAATGCCAAAATTACGAAATTACAAAACGAAACTTTTGTTCCATTTCCATTCATCCATTATGCGCAAGATTTCGGTCTAACTTAATTTTTAAAACATTTTGTCGGGAATGAACTTCTCTGCATAAGATATGGCAACTTCTTTTCGTAAACTCCGATTCTGTTTTAATAATGGTTTGGAATTTGTAAGCTCAGACAGCGCCGAGAGCTTTATGAGATTATCATATTTTAAAGCAAGTGTGTGTTTCTGTAGCGGATTCTGCAGATTTACCTCTGGCACACTCTCTACAGCGCTTTCTTAATCTTATGTAAAACACTTTAGGGCATTTTTTTCCTCTGCAACGCCTTCACGTTAGCGTATAAGTAAGTACAAAGAATATAGAGCAAATTTGCGTGAGCACAGTCTCAGAAGAACTTTTTATTTATTGAAGTACTGAAGAGTCTCTAATACAAACAATTGGCGAACAAATTATCTCAGCATGTTGTTTCAAATAATCGTGAAAACAAAAGCATGTGTTTAAATAAGACTGCTTCGTGATTAAACCGGAAGTGAACAAATCCAGAAGTAACTTTAAAAACTTAAACGTAACCATCCGGTTTTTATTGCATAATTAGAAAGAAACTTGATAAAAAAACACTTTTTACTTGAAAAGTTTTTTGATTATCATTATAATTTGTAATCCATTTGAACTAAATCATAACAACATTTAAAACCCTATTCGCATATAACTGTGTTCTGAACACCCCCTCTTTTTCTTTAGTTTTGTATTTAATTAAATGAAATTTTAGACCTTATGTGTATAAAAAACGATTATTTGAACCTATGTACACTATTGTTTCACTTCCGGTTTCGCCGGAAATGACCCTAAGTTTGTTATTTCAAATAGAACACACTGTATATTGTTGCATTTTTTTTAAAAAAGGAAGCAATTTTGAATACAACTGCACTATCTTGGTTAATTGGTTAAAAAAAAATTTTGACCGAAAATATTTTTTTTTAAGTGCCTCATTTTTGTACACGGAATGGTAGTGGTACATCAACCAAAATAGTGCATTTGTATTCAAAATTGCTTCCGTTACCAAAAATGTAAAAATATACAAGGTATTCCATTTGAAATAACAAACTTAGGGTCATTTCCTGCTACAATAAAAAATAGGTGTTATTTAGATTTATATAGTCAGCGTCAAATCTAATGGCGAGCGGTGGGGGTATTTTCGCCATTGGCTGGTATACCAGTACAACTAATTGTAAGTAAGTAGGTGTGTTCAATTCCAATTGTGTTTAGTGCGTACCCCTACCGCTCGCCTTTAGACTTGACGCTGAGTATATTCCTCAACTTCATAATTGTAATGTATGTAGTAGAAATAAGACAATCTAGTTTGTAGGTTGCTCTGTGGCGCTAAACAGTAACAGCATGATTGTAATAAATCCGTTAGTGATTCGTAATAAATTCAGATTAAAAGTAAGATGTGTGATTCTTGTATAACCAATTTAAATACAAAACAATAACCATCCATTTTACCATGCAGGTTTTACAGACCATGAATGCATGATCCAAGCAAATTATTAGAGTAATTACAAAGTCGCCAAGAATATAAAATCTGCTATATATTCATACAGCAAGAGATGCACAATCTATAACAGTTAAAAGAATTCTGAAAAGTCAGTTAAGGCACAGATAGGGGTAAGCTGGACGCTCAAATTTTAACACGAATCGGCTAGCGAGACACTTAAAAAATTCAGTGCAACGTATTTCAGATGCATTGCTCCTGACGAAGAGTTTAGATAAGTGAAATTCTACTCTCAGGATTTTTTACATACTATATAAGTATTATTCTTTGATTTTAATTATTCAATATATTGCAGAAAAGATTTGTGAAACAGAATTTAAAAAACAGTTTACCAAAACTGGTTTTTGTTGTTTTAGCAATAATATTATTTTATCAAATGCTTGCGGCGTTGTCGTTTCAGGGATATAATTTTTATTTTTGTATCTTCTTTTATTAATCTCTTATAAAACACTTTGTTTGCTGCATCTTTTTGAAATGGCTTACAGCATTTTTTGGACTGCACTTTTTGAAATACTTACTTTTTAAATTTCCTTGGATTAATTCGTAAGGATATTCTAAAATCTTGACTTTAATATTATAAATAGTAAAAAAAACATACATTGTTAACTTAGGTAGGTAATCAGCTTTAATTAATTTGTCTTAAAAACATTACCACTTTCAAAAAAGATAGCCCCGTACACAAGTTTATTTAAAAATCACAATATTATAAGCACAGCACCAGAAGTTTTTAGTAAAGTAAAAAGTAAACTGACGTTTTTTTTTTATTCTGCATACAAAGTAAAGCCTGCAGCAAGTCGCAGACTAGAGAGTTCTGAAGAAACGGTATGTCACAGGACAGAACAACATTCCGTCGTTGCTTGGCACATACTTGACAAACATTTCAAGAATTTGTTTTGCCAAAGAAATTAAACAAGGAATAAAGAAGCAAAATAATTGTAAAACTTTGTAATAGAAATTTCGTTTAGAAATTCTACCCGAGCTTTAAATTTATCAGATTTATCAGAAAATTAATTGTTCAAAAAAGTTACAACCATAGTGTTTAAAAAAACGCAAGTTCGGTCTGTATGTTAGTAACCACACAACCGGAAAAAAAATTGTCTTAATTATAATTCAAGTAAAATATTCTTAATCAGGGGTGAGAAACCTGCAGGCCCAAGGCCGCTTGCGATATTTTGGTCATCACTTGCGACCTTTTATATTAATCCAAATTTTTAAGAAAATATCCTTGTATTACAAAATAATGTACATCTAATTACAGTTCTTGAATTCGGCCTTATTATGTTACAGCTAACTTATTAATGCGGCCTTCCAACACGGAAAGGCTCCTCACCCATGGTCTAAATATTTTCTATTTGCACACTAACAAGCAGAAATGAGGAGTCGGAGTCGGGAGTCGACGAGCTCGGGAGTCGGAAAATATTATAGACTCCCGACTCTTTGATTTAGCGTTTATGTAGGATGATAACAAAATGAAAACAAAAACAAAATAACGGTTTTGTTTTAATTGATTTTTTGTAGAGAACGAAAACGGAAACGATTTTTTTTTTATTTGTTAAGAAAGGAAATGAAAATATTCAGTACTGGTTTTTCTCAATATTCTTTTATGTAGTGCATTAATAGAGGGAGTCGGTTTTAAAAAGTACCGACTCGGGAGTCGAGAGTCGGGAGTTGTCTATTTTTCTGCCGACTCCCCATCTCTGGTAACAATAACAAGTACAGGGTGGTCCAAAATCGATGGGATTACATGAGTACCTCGCTTAATAGTCAAGATAGAGAAACGGTTAAATTACCAAAAATGTGCAGTTTTTTGGGACAAAATTAGACCAGTACAAATATCTAAAAATAATCTTATTAAACTTTTTCGATATTTAAAGCAATAAGGGAGATATGACACATTATAAATATACAAAAAAAAAAAAACAGTTTTTCTTTAATAATTAAAAACCGGAAATTACAGAATATTTTTAAAAACGGTGCTAAGTTTGTCCCAAAAAAGTGCGCATTTTTGCAATTTAACCGTTTCTCTATCATGACTATTAAGCGAGATACCCATGTAATCCCATCGAATTTGGACTACCCTGTACAGAGCTAATTTAAGCACCAATATACCACGAAATTTGCGCTATATTTGCTTTAGATTGTGTCAAGTTTAAAAATTATTTAACAGACACTTTTATAATTATTTAGCCTATTTGAATAATTTAATTAAATAGAAAATATTTCCCTTTATTTAGTGAATCCGTTAAAATAATTGTAATAAATTTGTTGTGTGACTAATTTGAAGTGTCTTATAAACAACTCATGAAAATAAACTATAATCTACTGAAGTTATTAGATAACGTAGACAAATATCTTTAATTCAGTGACGTATTGCTGCTAATATTTATAGAATTTTGCTGCGTTCTTTGTCATTAGCAATTAACTTAATGTTCTGTGTAATTTGTTTACAAATTGACCCGCCACAAATTTGTTCAAATGGCAAAAAGCGACCAAGTTTGTGTCTGAGGATTTTGTAACATCATTTTTATCTGAAAAGTAGTAACAAGTTGTTAATATTTTATTATATTTCTTTTATAATCATGTACAAATTTGTTAATTTAAACGACTCTCTGACTTAAGTAACAAAGTTACCCCTGTAAAACGGCAGGTAATTTTCACAAAATAAAATTTCATCAACAAATTTTATCGTACCTACATCACATTCTACTGCTACTAAGTCCCATAATAATTTTTTACGTTGGGAACAGTCAAAAATTTCTGACGCTGAATGTATTACTGTCGTTGCCAAACACATATCGTAATTTAATTTACTCAAAACTGACAATAATAGTCACTGAGTTGAATAAAAATTCATGTTTATTTCATTACATCAAAACCACCTGCCAGATGAATGTACGTCTACCTGATATTCTTGGTCCCGGGAGGCTGGTTTTCGCCGCCTTCGCTTGTTTCATTTTATGTATATTATTTTTCGCCCGCGAATTATTAGGTACAACCTTAAAATGCCTGCTGTAATACAATATTAGAAACAGCTTCCTCTTTATTTATTTAGCAGTATTAAAATGGGGTGAGCAAGAACCACTCAAAAAATTAATAATGAAAAAAAGCGTGTAATGGCTACATCTAACCAGTGATGTAAAATTACCGTAATTTAAAATTTTGGTAAATTACGGTGGTAATTTACCATTTTTTATTACCATTTTTAATTACCATTTGAATTCTCTGGTATTTCATGTCGTGATCGATAATTTACGATCGTAATTTATCATTTTTGATTTCTGTATTTAATATGAAGCTTATTAAACTAGAAATAATTAATAAAAATCAAAAACTTTTATTGTAAATAACAAAACGTTTAAACTAATTATTATAACATAAAAAATAAAAAACGTAGGTACCTAATATTTCAACACATAAAATCTTTTTCTGTTTAATTTTCATTCGGATTCAAATCACAATCGGTTTCATATTCCCTTACTGACATTAGCTCTTCTAAGGCAAAAGAATTTGATTCCTGAGAAGGGCAAGGTTCTTTCTCATGTTGGAATAAAGTTTTGGGTTCACTTAGTTTTAAATTATAATGAAAAAATAACAACTTTGCGGCTCTTTCATTTGTTAGTTTGTTTCTTTTTTTGGTATGAATATTGCCAAAAGCAGAAAAAGATTTTTCTGTAGCACACGATGTTGCAGAACAGTTCAATATTGTAGCTATTTTGTCTAAACTTGTAGTTGAGCAAAGCGACTTCCAGTACAAAAAAAAACTTAATGTACCAGAACTTAACGCGGTCCATAAGAAATCTTTTGCAAACAGTCTTTCCTTTGCTTTGCACAAAGCCACCTCAGCCATTACTTCACTAATTAACTGTGACGATAGTTAATATAAGTAAGTGCATCAACATATTCAACATTATTTAAGTTTTTACCCATATATTTAGGGTCAAGTAAATTTGCAGCAAAATGAACTGGTCTAAGAGCCATTTCCTTGATTTTTTTGTAAAAAAATCTTGCACTAGATCTAAATGTGATAAAATTTGGTAATCTATGGTAATTTATGGTAATTTAAAATGGTAAATTACGGATAAATTACGGTAATTAATGTAGTAATTTACGGCGTAAATTATAACTCACATCACTGCATCTAACATACAAAATTTCCATGACAATTTTATTCCCAGTTTTCTAGAAATGATTAATAAATTAAATTCATGCTGTAAAATATTAGCATTGGATTGGTATGATATTTCTCGTTAATTGTCACAAAAATTTATTATTTACAGATTATTAGAATGTTCAAATACAATTTAAAGCTGCAAAGCTTTAAGCAAAAGCTGCATTTAAAAAATATGTATTTATTTAGAAAATATGTTTTAATTTAAATCTGCATTCGCTACTTTTAATATTTAAACGAAAATGATTTGTTTTTAATGCAGAAAATGCTAACAAATGTAAATGTACAAAAGTGTTGTATTTGAATAATTAAAGTACGCTTTGTGAAACTTGTCAGGCTAAAGTATTTTTTTAGTTTGTTTTTATAATAATATTTTTTTCATTTTCATCAAACATTTGTTCTATAGCAACGAACTCTACTCCAATCGTATAATAAAGCATTTAATTTAAAATTACGTAATATTATAGCCTATCCCTACTGTCGCTTTTAAAACGACTTTCAGAATTTAAAAAATGAAGTTTTTTTTTCTAAATCAACAACTTGAATCTACAAGCAGTGTTAAATTTAAATTTAAAATGAAACAAATGAAAAAAAAATTTCAAAACGTCCTCTAATTAAAGGTGTCAATTAAAGTATTTAAATTTACGTAGCATCTTAACGTCAAAATTTTCTTTATTTGCAAAAATAGCTAGGTATAATTATAACAAAATTACTCCAAAGAATATCAAATTACACGACAAAATAATGAAATTCTAATAATGATACAGCAGACAATAATTGATACTGCCATATGACATTTCATTGGTTGTTTATTGTTTCTATTTTCACAGACGGCTTGTTTAAGTCATTGGTAAAATATAAATATATTTTTAATTTTGTCATTTATTCATTTGTTCATATACAGCGTCATTCAAAAAGTCTGCAACAAATGGGAAAAAAATTTATTATTGATTTCTCAGAAAATTTTATTCTTGATTAAAGTTGGTGCGTAGTCTAAAACTAATTTTAAGATGAAAACAAATTTGATAAAAAGTCACAGGACACTCGATTTTAGCGATTTTTGAAATACCTGCAAGAGTAAAGTGCCCTTAATTTAATAGATACAAAAAAAATTATAGGAAAAAGTTATTTAGAATAATAAAATCAGGCTAGATTTAAATTATGAAGGTCAAATTAAAATTTTTATTTTTTAAGAAATTTCAACATTTAAAAAGTCTGCAACAAATAGAAAAGTTTTTTATTACCGATTTGTCAGAAAATTTTGTTCTTGATAAAAGTTGGTGCATGGTCTAAAACTAATTTTAAGAGGTAAAAAGGTTTAATAAAAAGTCATAGGACACTAGATTTTAGCGATTTTTGAAATATTCGCACAAGTAAAGTGCTTAAAATTTCTTAATAAATAAAAATTGGAATTTGACCGTCAAAATTTAAGTCTAGCCTTATATTTAGGTTTTAAATAAATCTTTTTCATAATTTGTTTTTGTATCCTGCTCCTGCTCCTGCGAATATTTCAAAAATCGTTAAAATCTAGTATCCTCTGAATTTTTATCAAACTTTTTTCCATCTTAAAATTGCTTTTAAACTATGCGCCAACTTTTATCAAGAATAAAATTTTCTAAGAAATTAATAATAATTTTTTTCCCCTTTGTTGCAGACTTTTTGAATGTTAAAATTTCCTAAAAACTAAAAATTGGAATTTGATTGCCAACATTTAAATCTAGCTTTATTTTAAGATTCTAAATAACTTTTTCCTATAAAAAGTTTTTGTATCTCTTAAAATAAAGGCAGTTTACTTTTGAGAATATTTCAAAAATCCCTAAAATCTAGTGTCCTTTGACTTTTTATCAAATTTTTTTTATCTTAAAATTAGTTTTAGACTATGCAGCAACTTTTATCAAGAATAAAATTTTCGGAGAAATTAATAATAAACATTTTCCCATTTGTTGCAGACTTTTTGAATGACGCTGTAGATATGACTTATCTAATTTTAAAAAAAAATAAAAAAAACATTAAACTAGAGCCAACTTGACGGCCCATTAAAAAAAAATGAAAGGATGGGTAATATTAGCGGTAAAAGATTAAAAATCTAGAATATTGGTTACATTTTACAACAAAATATTACCTATACCAAGTTCAAATAAAATTGATGTAATGATTAAGACAAAATAGTTATTAAAGAAAAAATAAATTTAATATTTTCATATATTTTGCTACAATTTGTGAACGAGGGATTTTTGCTTTTAAAAATAAATAGATTGTAGCTCCATTTAAACTTAAGAATATCTAATTTTAGCAAACCTGTATCTCTTATGATAAGCGAGATCCCCATGCTGGAAATGTTATCTGGGTCACCCTGTATATTTATGTACTTAAATGAATTTCTTTTATCTTTCGGTTCAATAAATTTTCTGTATTTAAAAAAAATTATACTTTTTGTTTATACATTTCCGATTTTGTTAATTATAAAAAAAAAATAAAGGTTTATTACTTTAATAATATTTGCACTAAAGCAGTTAAATAAAATTAAAAATAACAACTGCAACTTTCTAAAACAAACATGTAATGCAGGCAAATTCGTATTTAATAAATTTACACCATAAAACTGACTTCCAAATGGTTTATGCTGCATATTTTTTGCTTCATTGCTTTGCTGACCTAAATTTCAGATCACTGATTCTTATCAGATAGAATTTGTGTTGTGCTTTATGGTTCGGGCTATATGCTTTGCTTAACAACGTACAGTTTAGTAAAAAATGCAAATAAATATTTTTTCAAATACATATTAGGTACATACTTTTTGTGATGCTTAAATAGAAAAATCTTTTAAATTTACACTCATTTAAAAAACCACTGGCACAGTTTATCGACGAATATATATTTTAAATGTTTTAATGAACAAGAAATAAGATACCCATTTAAAACTTTTTGATTACTTTAAGCGTATTTATTTTTAATAATTAAAAGTTGTTGAGTTTATTTAGATTAAACAAAACTAAAGCTTATAGAATTTTAATTAGTTAATTTAAAAAATATGCAAGGTAGCTAGGTACTAATTAAAACGAAACATAAGCAGTGTCGAAGTTAACCAAAAATTTAAATTTTAAACTGTAAATGTTATTTGCCTTAAAATTTTACATTGGTTATAAATATAAGTTTATCAAAAATATTTTACAGCTACTGTAAATTTTAATCGTGTTAAAAGCGTTAAGCTATTTTTACCTACCGAAATAAGCACTTAAATTAGAAACATATTTATTGTACTGTATAATTTATTTAAATTATAACGCCGAATCTTTTAAAAGCTCGACTCGGAGGCAAAAAACCATTTAGCTGTACGTTCGTATTTGCAAGAATTTAAATGCATAATTAAATATATTTTTTATTCCCAACTTTGTAGGACATAAATTTACATACATTGCTTAGGGATATGCAAATTTTTAAATAACACATAAAGCTTTTTACGGTTGTTCATAAAATTTTTAGTTATTACAAAAATGTATTTATAACACCTTATCAGCAATAACTTATACATAAAATACGTCCATACGTTAGTAAAAACACTTTGAATTCTACAGTACCTACCGAAACTACAAAGTTTTTTACCTAATCTATTATTTTTTATTATATAAAATTACTTACTGATTGATTATCTGTTGTTTTTACGATTATACGTGGTCTGTCCCAAAAGTAATGAGAATGATTAAAAATATTTTTTTTATTGAACATACATGCTATTACAGTTTATCC
Organism: Elmis aenea; assembly: GCA_947652605.1. Taxonomy (NCBI): domain Eukaryota; kingdom Metazoa; phylum Arthropoda; class Insecta; order Coleoptera; family Elmidae; genus Elmis; species Elmis aenea. Next base: position 19,684,107 of record OX393578.1, read on the forward strand.
CCTTCAAAATAGGTTCCTTGTGGTTGAATAAAGCGATTCCAGAGTTGCTGCCACTCTTCATAACAGTGGAGGAAGTCTTTGCTAGAGATGCTGCTTAAAGCCCTCGTCGCAGCTGCCTGGACGTTTTCAGCTGTCCCAAAATGATGCCCTTTTAGGTGACTTGGAAGTGTGCCACTCTGAACTCTGTCTTCTGGTTGTAGGAACGTACTCGAAAACCTAACTTTCATCTTCGGTTATTACTGCAAAAAGTCGTAACCAGCTTCGAACAAATTTTTCACATGTGCAGATCTTCTGTAATGATTCGGTGGACGTCCGTTTTCGGTAGCCATACATACCTCTTCTGCAATTAACCGCACATTCAAACGTTGTTCCCTATCCAGAACAGCCTTTACACGAGCCACATTGTTCACAGTTCTTGAAGTTGAAGGACGTCCTGCACGCTGTTTGTCCTCAACGCTTTCCCTTCCGTGTGCCACCTGAAGATTTGGGCTAAAGACAAAATAGCATCCCCATAAGCTGACTTCACCAATTGCAACGTTTCGGAACCAGATTTTCCGAGTTTCACGCAGAAATTGGTCGCGTAGCGCTACTCCAGACTGCTCTGCATTTACGCCCCTGACAAGACACAAAAACTACTACACACTTTGCTAAAGTTCCAACTGCTACAAAGGCGCGGACTCAGAGAGTATGGTCAAACTGTATACATGGGTTCTCCCTCCACCTGCCTCGACCCCTGCTTTTCTTTCCTGGCCCTTCTGGGCCCTTGGGACAGACCACGTAATGCAATAATTTTGCATATTAAAAATACACTTTTTATAAAATAACAAAAAGTAGGTTTAAAATATAAATGGTACTTAAATGGACATTTTCTGCATCCGTACAGAAAATCTGTTGTTTCCCATCAATTTTTAGGTGGAAAATACATCTTTACTGGCTTAGGTCAGAAACTAACTGGTTGCCATGGTAATGGATGGTTTTGTTGCTTTGTGCTGTCAAACAAGCGTCATCATATAACCAAGCAAGTTTTCAGCTGATGTAGTTTGTTAAGTGATTGTTTAACTATGGATGGTGATGATAGTGATTTTGGTGTCAGTGGCGGACGCAGAAAAAATATTGTACGTAACATACCCGTAAAGTAAAGTGTCTTTACTGGACTCGTCTGCTTTCAGGACTAGCCTACGGCTCGTCCAAAACCTGTCTGCTTGTCCAGTGACACAATACATCCGGTCTTAGCTGGACCATGTTTTTAATATGTTAATTTGTGATCGTCTTTTAATATTTTTTAATCTTTTTAATCTAATATAACAACATATATCAAATTACAAAAACCTCAAAATTTCAACTTTGTACTTGTGCAAGGGCTTACATATACAGCTTTGGAACTTAAATAAAGAATCACTTGAAAAAGATGCCATACCATAGCATCGAAACGTTGTGATAACATGCTAACAAGCTAGTATTTCAATTAAACCTTACAAACCCAATACCTAATATTTAAATTATATATACAGGGTGTCCCCGTTATCACCGCGAATATTTTAAGTGGTGATAGAGGATCGTTTTCTAAGAAAAAAATTCAAGTACATTTTTTTCCTAAAATCAAATGCTAAGCTGATACCAACACTTACTTGATTTTTTTACACTTCTGCATTTATAAGACTCTGTAGCCGAAAATATCAATTTTATCGTAAAATACCTTTAAGCTTTCAAATAGAGCATAAAATTCTCTACAAAATTAGGTTTATTTATTTTTTGTCTACAGGCAATGGTTTGAGAGTTATAAAGCAGTTTGTACAAAAAAATGTACAAAATTTACAAAATTTAATTGTTTCTTAGACTTTGCAACCGCTGTATCTTTAAAACGAAAGGTTGCACAAAAAAACCGACGGCCCATTCCGGATAGCAAATTTTATGGGCTACAACTTTGCTCTGGTGAAATTTTTTGAAAATCAAACCGTTTTTTCGGAAAAGCTGAAAATAAGGAATAGAGTGCAAAAACAAAATTTCCTACAAATATTGTTTTGTATTTAAAAGAGTGCGATTACGTAATTGAATGATGGAGGTCATTTTGAACACTTATTGAAGTAATTTTGTGGTTACATGTTAATTTTATTTGGATTTGCATTGTTTTGCATTTTATCGTTTTCGAAAAACAAAAACTCCTGGTAATTATGACATTTTGTATTTATAAATGCCATAGCATCGGCAACATCCATAAAATTATGTATCTCATCAGTTTCAAAGCTTTTTATGAAGTTTAAAATTCTTCAGAAAACCACCCCTTATCATTTTTTTAGGGAGCTAACGAACAAATTTAACAAAATATTGTAAAATTGCATATAAATAAGTTTTGTAAATTTTTAAAAACGCCGCATCTTTTTAACGAAACGTCGTAGAGCAAAACGGATGCCTATTGCGGATAAGGCATTTAACGGACTACAACTTCGGTGAATATGTTGTTCAATAATGTATCATAGAAATGTTTATAATAGTGAAAAAGGTGAAAAAAAAACGATAAAATGCAAAACAATGCAAATCCATCTGGTCGCAATAAAATTAACATGTAACCACAAAATTACTTCAATAAGTGTTCAAAATGACCTCCATCATTTTCAATCACGTAATCGCACTCTCTTTAAAAGCATTTTTAAATACAAAACAATATTTGTAGGAAATTTTGTTTTTGCTATCCGGAATGGGCCGTCGGTTTTTTTGTACAACCTTTCGTTTTAAAGATACAGCGGTTGCAAAGTCTAAGAAACAATTAAATTTTGTAAATTTTTTAAATTTTTTTGTACAAACTGCTTTATAACTCTCAAACCATTGCCTGTAGACAAAAAATAAATAAAACTAATTTTGTAGAGAATTTCATGTTCTATTAAAAAGCATAAAGGTATTTTACGATAAAATTGATATTTTCGGCTACAGAGTCTTATAAATGCAGAAGTGTAAAAAAGTCAAGTAAGTGTTGATATCAGCATAGCATTTGATTTTAGGAAAAAAATTTACTTGAAATTTTTTCTTAGAAAAAGGTCCTCTATCACCACTTAAAATATTCGCGGTGATAACGGGGACACCCTGTATATACATATAATTTTTTAGGATACTTTGGTTGTTTTTATGTGGTAAACACATGATAATTGAATAATAATTTTGGTATTGATGCGCAATTACAAACTATCAAGGTCACTAACGATAGCAAAAATGTTAAAAAGCACTGCTTTAGACCCAATTCCATATTGGAATGCCTTTAGCAGTTACACAAATACACACGCACAATTTATGACGAGTCATTTATTTGGTAGTCACACAAGTTTCTGTCGAAATGGCCCATAATGGAGTTTTTCTACTACCACTAATGTAAATGAGTAAGTGAGTCATAACGCACGGTAAGCAAAACGCACACTTTTCTAGAAATGTCAAAGTAGGCTAACGTCAAATACTGCCTGCATGCATATAGTAAGTGTGGTATATTATAATGGTTATAACCCACGGTAAGCAAAACGCGCACTTGTCTAGAGACGTCAAAGTAGGCTTACGTCAAAACGACGTAATGAATTACATGTGTATATTAGCCAAAAAGCCGTTATAATCGTAGGTATTATGTGATCGTAGAAAAAGTAAGCTGCATAACTCGAGTTGTAAAGCAAATACGCACTCGTGGAAATACGCACTCGCCGCTACGCGGCTCCGTGCGCAACTTTTCCACTCGTGCGTAATATGCATCTTCCAACTCTTGTTATGTAATATACCTACTATTAGTCATCACTTACGTGATTTCATAAATGTGAATAAATTTTGCAGTTATTATGAAAAACAAACGAGGAAAACGACTTGATAACAATTTCTGGAACATCCTGTACAAATGTTTATCTAAAACATTTTTAACAAGATAGCAAAGTTGATAGCATGCACATAATTTTACTTTCAGTTCAATATCTCCTTTGATAAGATTTCCTTAAACTCATATTTTCAAGTTGTCGATACAAATATTTACTGAAATACTGAAAATGTAAAGTAAATAGCGTTTACTTTGCATTAAAGCGGCACTGAATGTACACTACTGAATTAACCTAAATTTCCGCCCTCGTTAGACCGCAAGCTGCTGTAGGAAATGTGAAAGGAAAACTGGTGCAATTTTAAAATTTTAATAAACCACCGTAAACATTTCATTTCCTCTATATTGTCGCTGAGGCATTTGTTGATTAAAAATTTGCGGACATTCCATTAGCGAACAACACACGCTGACTGCGTGAAACCAAACTTTTACCGAACAGTTTAAAAGCGAAACAAATAAATATAATGGTAAAGCAAATTAAAACCGTACAAAAGTAGTTTGTAAATTACAAGTTACAAGGATTTTTTAATATTTTACTCTGGTGTAATCTGACGCTGAAAAAAAGTGGAATGGTTCTTATATAATGATACACGTTTTCAGGAGAAAAACTAAAAGCATTGAAGTTATTAATTCAAACTTCTCTTCTTTAATGTCTTTTTTATATCCCATGGAATATAATTATTTAAATCAAGAAATGTAAATTAACAAAGAAGTAAAAACTCTTAAGCTCGATTGCATAATTGATTAACCTGGGATTAATTCCCTGGACTAAACTACATTAACCCAAGAACTAGGCAAAATCTCAGCATACTTGTAAGTATTTAAACACCAGAGTTGCCTTGTGCATAGGCATAGGTTTATTATTCTTTTTGTTAAATACGGTGTATAGAGATGATTGATTCTATTGAACGCACGTTTTACTTAATAGTATTGTAATTACATCCAATTTGTGTACTGATTAAAATTTGTTTATTTCTTAAGCCAGTGATTCTCAACTTGTGGGGCAACCCCCCCCCCCCAATCCCCCCAAAGGAGCGCAAAACGTCTGATGGGGGTGCGAAATTGAAGCAAAAACAATTATTAAACAACAAGAAAACAGTAACAAATTACATTCTTATAATATAATAAATTTTAAATAAATTATTACTTTCTAATTGTAACTAAAAACATTGAATTAAATAAATTTGTTACGCTTATGGTGTGGTTATACAGGGTGTCCCAGCCAAGACGAATTATTCGATAGCTCTGTTATTAGTAATATTATTAAAAAAACTTAAATATAAAAGTTGTTTGTAATCATTTACTACATAACCTAAAATTATTTTTAACTATACACAGTGTTTTGTTTTTGCGCCATGATATTAAACATGTTTTTTTTTTATATGAAACACCCTGTATATTTTGTAATTTTTGTATGTAAAATTAAATTCTCTTTCAAAAATATTATAAGTTGTTTATATCTAAAATGAACCGTTTTTGAGTTATTACCGTTTTTTTGAAAATTTTGACAGATGCAGACCTTTATAAAAATATTTATATTTATTAACATAACAACACCAGAGCAATTTACTCTGGTAATTTATTAGACAATAGTGTCATAGTGATTGTTGACTGGTTACATTTTTAAAATAATATATATACTCGGTCCATTTCGCTAAACTTTAAACGCTTGTAAGTCATTTTTTTTTTAATGGAACACCCTATATATTTTTACATTTTCTTGTAGAAAATTTAATTATCTTTCAAAGTTTTTGTAGCATGTTTTAGGTCTAAATATAATATTTTTGAAGTTATTTCGTTTCTTATGATTATTTGCGAGTATTTTACCTAAAATATCGGTAGTAACCTTTAAAAATACAAAATAATTTGTATGAACTGTCAACCAGAACAGTAAATTGACACTATTTAAACTATTATGCCACTTAAAATCCATATTTTTTAAGAACTGTAGATACACAGCATAAATGGCACCAAATAACACTAGAATGCTGTGTATCTACAGTTCTTAAAAAATATGGATTTTTAGTGGCATAATAGTTTAAATTGTGCCGATTAACTGTTCTGGTTGACAGTTCATACAAATTGTTTTGTATTTTCAAAGGCTACTACCGATATTTTAGGTAAAATACTCGCAAATAATCATAAGAAACGAAATAACTCCTAAAGTATTATATTTAGACATAAAACATGCTTAATAACTTTGAAAGATAATTAAATTTTCTACAAGATAATGGAAAAATATATAGGGTGTTCCATTTAAAAAAAATGACTTCCAAGCGTTTAAAGTTTAGCGAAATGGACCGAGTATAACGAACACCCTGTATATTATTTTAAAAATGTAACCAGTTAACAATCACTATGATACTATTGTCTAATAAATTACCAGAGTAAATTGCTCTGGTGTTGTTATGTAAATAAATATAAATATTTTTATAAAGGTCTGCATCTGTCAAAATTTTCAAAAAAAAAACGTCAATAACTCAAAAACGGTTCATTTTAGATATAAACAACCTATAATATTTTTGAAAGAGAATTTAATTTTACATCCAAAAATTACAAAATATACAGAGTGTTCTATATAAAAAAAAACATGTTTAATATCAAGGCGCAAAAACAAAACACTGTGTATAGTTAAAAATAATTTTAGGTTATGTAGTAAATGATTACAAACAACTTTTATATTTAACTTTTTTTAATATTATTACTAATAACAGAGCTATCGAATAATTCGTCTTGGCTGGGACACCCTGTATATAAATATTGCAAACTTACCGCCCAACTAAATTAAAATTAAAAAGTTCCATTGAATTGAAAAATTATTGGCTCCCTTGTGTCTGTTTTACAAAGCAAAGTTTTTCAAAAGATTGACACCTTTCTTTTTTTTTTACATTTAGCTGAGATCTGTATTTTGTTTTTAAGGCAGCCACTGCAGAAAATTCGGTTTGACAAAGACACGATGTTGGAAATGGCAAAAGTGTGCGAAAAAAAGTGGTCAAAATTCAAACACGGATTTAAAGGGAAGTTTTCTTCTGATTTCACCACTTGATGTCAAATCTATAAATTGTTTCTCTCCTATAATTGATCGACTTTGAGGAGTAGTTTGCAATGGGTTTCTAACTCACTCGCATGTTGATATAATGTTTTCATCGGTTATAAAATAGGTCCTAAAATTCTTTGTCAACATTGTTGAATGGTTTCCAGTAGTGGCAATATTAGAATTAAAGTTAGCGTTGCCAACTCTCATTTTGGCTCACACTTTATAGCCTATATCAATTAGGGTGTTCCCCAAAAATAATTGGAAGGGGGGCGCAATAAACAATTATATGGAAAAGGGGGGTGCAAATACTAAACGGTCGAGAAGCACTTTTTTAAGCTATAAGAGACTATCAAACATTAAAAATATTTGATTTTCGACGTCTCTGTTTAGATTTAGAACATCGGTAGAAACCAGGGGCGGACTGCCTATGTGGAAAATTCCACATGGGCCGTATAAAAATTGGGCCGTTTTTCTAAATATGTACTCACATAATATACCGTTTTGTCCAGTTTTGTTTCAAGACAATTTTTATTTATTTCTCCTACGTTAAGGTAAATTCAATTTTAAATATATTTAAATATAAGTAGAAAACATTAAAACTGCTGCACATGAGGCACTGGGAACTAGAACCGTAAAAAAGAACCACATAAACACAAATAAAACACCATGGTTTTGTCCAGAAGTCAAGGAGAAATGCAAGGAGAAGAAACAAGCTTACCTCACATATCGAACGCTAGGTACGCCACAATCATACAACAAGTATCGACGGATCAGGAATGAAACCAATGAATTAGTAAGACAGACCAAAAATCAATACTGGGAAATCTTCTCAAAACGCTTGGAAAAGGACTTTTATGGACTTCAAAAGCAGATTTGGCGGCTCATCAGATCACAGAGGAGAGAGGTTAACGAGCTGATTGAAATAAACCACATAAAAAAAGAGGATTGGGTCAACTATCTAACGGATCTATACAGAGCACAAAACGAAGAAGAGGAACTAAACACACCAGAAATAGCTATTAATGAAAACGCCCAAATTTGTAAATCCGACGTACAACTAGCTCTGCAGAAGTTAAAAAACAGGAAGAGCGCTGGACAAGACGGAATACCAAACGAACTACTTAAATACGGCGGACGAGAACTAACACAAGAATTAACAACTCTAATTCAGAAGATACTATATCGACACAGAATCCCAGATGAATGGCGAACCAGCACCACCATTCTTATGTTTAAAAAAGGAGATAAGAAAGTACCCTCGAACTACAGAGGTATAAATCTGCTGAGCACAATATTAAAGCTAACAACAAAAGTGTTAACGAACAAAATTAACAGTTTCACTTCGCTGGCAGATGAACAACAAGGATTTAGATCAGGAAGATCCTGCACGGATGCCGTCTTTGTCATAAGACAAATAACAGAAAAGTCAATTGAATACAACAAGCCAGCCTATATGTGCTTTATTGACTTGACCAAAGCGTTTGACCGAGTCCAACTAAAAGATGTTCTACACATACTTTATAATAGACAAATCCCATACAATATAATTAAGACTATAGAGAACATGTATGCAGCAAACCAAATACAGGCAAAATTAGATGAAGGACTTACCGAACCAATACCAGTTGGTAGCGGTATCCGCCAGGGGGAGTCATTAAGCCCACTTCTCTTCAACATCATAATGGACGAAATTATACAGAAGGTCCGATCATTGAGAGGATACAAAATGGGAGATAGAGAGGTAAAAATTGTATGCTATGCCGACGATGCTGCACTCGTTGCAGAGAGTGAAGACGACTTACAAAGACTCTTACACTCGTTCAACTGTACAGCTAAATCACTTAACATGACAATATCTTCCACAAAAACAAAATGTATGACAACTTCAAAAACACCCTTGAGGTGCAAACTAGAAGTCGATGGAGAGGTTATCCAACAGCAAATGAAATTCAAATATCTCGGGATAGAACTTTCGGGCTTTGACGATGTGGAAGCAGAGGTAAGGGAACAAACAACTAAAGCAACAAGGATAGCAGGATGTCTAAATAATACAATATGGTGCAACAAAAACTTGGGAATTGAGGCCAAGTCTAGAATCTACAAAGCAACAATTAGACCTATCATGACATATACAGCGGAGACCAGGCCAGAAACGTCAAAAACTAAAAGACAACTAGAAACAACAGAAATGAAAGTATTGCGCAGAATTACGGGTAAAACACTTCTACACAGGGAGAGAAATGAAGAAATAAGAAAAACGTGCAAAGTAGACGATATTAATAACTGGGTAACAGACAGAAGAAAAGAATGGAATGAACATATTAATAGAATGGACGACGGGAGAATAGTAAAAATCGCCCGCGATAAGTCTCCACTGGGACGCAGGAGCGTTGGACGCCCTAGGAAAAGATGGAGCGACAACCTCAACGTAGAGCAATAGGCAAGTGGACGAAGAATAAACAGGCGAATCGCCTATAGTCAAGAAGGAAGAAGAAGAAGAAGAAGTAGAAAACAAGACAGTTTTTTATTTATGGGCTAGACCGGTAACATTTTAGTCCGCCCCTGGTACCTAGTAATTAAAATAATCTAGGATATTTTGTATATCTTTCAAAATAAACGGGTTTGGCCACCAAATGACCTTTGCCATAGCTATGTTATGTGTATCTTCGAATTGGTATTATTGTATTTGCGAGTGTATAAAGCTTTTTATCCGCGTTTTTTAAACTTGAAATTTACTTTTTTGGACGACCGACAGATATCATTAAGGTGCATTTAAATCAGAGCGAACAGAACCGAACGAACGAACGAACGGGTTTTTAGGTATTCGTTCGTTCGGTCGTTCTCTGCGCAATGCAATGTGAACGAACATTCGCATTCGTTGATGATCCGCGCTAGTGTGAAAACCTGAAAACAAACCATGTCGGATAGAGAATTCGCTAGCTACAAAATGCACCATGCAAATCGAGCACGAACTTCCTTTGATGATTCGCTTGTTTACCGACACGCGACGGAACCTGTGCGAACGCGAACGAATTCGTTCGGTCGCCTTCGCTTCGCCATGCAAATTGCGCGAGCTTGACCGAACGAATTCGTTCGTTCGCTTCTGTTCGCTCTGATTTAAATGCACCTTTAGACAATACTGTTAAATTGTGGTTCACCAGTAGTATGCGACTGAGTGGTATCGCCTCAATATCAATAAAATAATAAAATGTAACACAAATACATTTTATTATGCCACCAAAGTATTCTTTTATAATGTATTTAAACTATATAATTACTATACAGTTACCTGTTATTATCATAAGTGACTAATATGATAATGATTTCATGTACCAGTAGAGTAAACCCGGGCAAAAGTCCGCACATAACGTTCTTAACTCTCTAAATAAGTAAGTTTTATGTTTAACGGGTCAACATTTTTTTTATGAACCCCTTAGACACTTCTCATTGCATCATAAAATGGGTCGCCACCAAAAGTAACGAATTCAAATAAAAATATTTTTTTTATGGTTTGATGTAGATTGGTACTTTTGCCCCACCCTATGGGGCAAAATTCCAAATTGATGGGGCAAAAGGCCGTTCGTGCATTTGTCTAATTAAAATGTTTACATCTTTGACACAATAATACACGGTGTGTTATTTTATGAAATAAAAGTTAATTCTCTTCAAAAATACAAAATAAAAGTTCATTCAGTCTGGTAACAAAATTAAAAAATTATCACATTTAAAAGAACACAAAAAATATTTGACAAATGCAACAAAAGTCACAGGCGAACTCGCCGCCTTCAAAATTTGAGCAACTTTCGTGCCACCAGTTGTGGCATTTACGGCACTTAGGTAATCTAGTCCTCGGCTGGTAGATCTTCATATACATATTTCTTAACAACCTGGGCAAACAATTTCGTTTTGTTCCTCTCTGACTTGGCTGTTCGTTAAATTATCGTAGAATCTTTCTATTTGGACTTTATTGAAACCCATAATCCTTCCGACGCTTGTCTTTTTGGGCGTTCTTAATGAAAATTTGTGTCTAGATAAAAAATAAAAAACTTTTGGTCCAGTCGTCTCCCGACATTTGTGACTCCTTATTAAAATCGTTTACGATGTTATTTTGCGAAGCAAAGTCATAAGCCAACCGCCGAAATTTTTTTCTAGTATTTCCGTAGAACCTTACGTCCATCTATCTACAGTGATCAGCTAAACTTGCTTCGTGATCAGACGTAAATGTGGATTTGAATCTTTCTAATGAAGTCACGCCAAAGTCCAGCTTTAATCTTTTTCGTAAGGATGATTCATGAACTCCAAAAGTCTTTGCTATAAGTACTTCGATTGGATTTCTTCTTTCTCGCAATCTTCTCTTCGCCTCCTCCAATATTTCTGATGTAATCGGCTTTCTATCCGTCGTTCTCTTACAAATTCCGAAAGAAATGACTTTTGTAGAATATATCAAAGTAATTTAAATAAAGACGGGGCAAAAGCCCGTGCGCGGCCTTTTACCCCAGGCACGACTGCGGCTTTTTGCCCCAATGCGTGCTAATTACGATAGAAGCATTATGACGGCATCTTTAGTTTAAGTTAGGCGACATGATTGTGTAGCTAAAATGGAGGGTGTTTATATAAAAAAAGTTGCATGCCGGTTGTGAGAGACTTTTAAATCGAAAACTACATATAACAAGCCAAACATTTTACACTTAGCTCATTTTCGCAGCGGTTTAACTGCCGATCAAGCTAGAACTATATGTGTCCACTACAGATACTGTATCTCAACTACCTATAATAAAACCTATTCTCTCTTAAATCTCCAGTCCTTCCTATCCCTAATAGGACTTTAACCCCAGTGCGGACTTTTGCCCGGGTTTACCTATAGGTATATAGGTATCTGAGAGCTTGTCTTTGCGCCCCTCACAGCGGGGCGGCCTGGGCCTATGCGCCTTTTGTCGATTCTGATTTTATACACCAATGTATTCGTTATTGAATTTGATTGGATATTTTGATAAATTTTCATAAATTGCGTTTTATTCTAGACCTTGATACTACTAAGACTGTAGCTGCTAAAGCAATCGCACTGTATTTAAGATATTAGAGGAGGAGAGCATTTGAAATTAGAGAAAATTGAACCGGGCGCGAGCATTATATCTCTATTTGTTTAAGAGAATATCACGCACATCAACATACACATGCCCTAAGGGTTAGTGTATATGTATGTGCTTAACTATTTTGATGACTTAGTTAACTATATTCGAAGGCAGTAGTGTATAATAACACTTTGTACTTTTCCCCCTGCATAATCTAAGCTTTTGGTTATCAACGAACCGTGTAATACGCGCTTTGTGTCACACGCTACTGAACCAAAAGCGAAATGCCTAATCTACCACCAATACCTCAGTTTGTGTCGCGATAATCGGTGTACAAACGAACCAAACTAATATCAATATTTTACAAGATCTTACTGGAACTTGCAGGAAATATTTTATGAAATTTATTTTCTGTTTGCTCGCACTTTTTTAATTAAAATAGGATTTTCTACGAAAACGTCTATTTTATTAGTCCATTGCTTTACAAGAAATAAATTAAAATAGTATGAACATACGACATATTTCTGAACCATTTGCTATTAAATTTATATTTGCTGACAGTTCATTAATTCGAAAATTTTATACAATAACTAGAGTGTATGTTATTGTAAAAATATCAAGTTTCCAGGTATAACTTGTTTGTTGGAAATTAAAATAAGCTTCAACTTTAAAGATGAAGCAATATCGTAAAGCATGCATCTTCATGGAAGTTTTTACATCAAAAATAGTGAATATGTAATGACCTACATCAGGGACGGCGCAAGACGACTATTTGACTACGATAGGCAAAGAAAATGTAGGCTGCCCTATACACTAACGTGTAAAGTGTTTATAGGGATTTACCAAACGTCGAGCAGCAATAGAACAAATTGTAACGTGTGTAAATTCTCAAAAATATATTTGTATTTATAAAACTATCATTATTATGACTGTTTAAATATTATTTTTATTAATTAACGCTAATACATACAGGGTGCGCCATTAGTGCGATAAAGTCCATTATTGCCCTTAATGTCAACTTAATAAAAAAAAGTTTTTAATGAAATTTATAGTATTTCTACACGTGCATGTTTTAAAATTAGTTTCAAGTATACAGGGGGTTTCATAAAAGTGGGGCGTCACTAAAGGTATTTTTTTAAAATTGAACACCCAGTATATTTTTGCATAATCGAATTCAGCAAGAAAATCTCCATATGACAGTATTTTGTTTTTTTCTTTTTTTTGCGACGTTGCCAATTTATCTTAAAAAATCTTTGAATTTCCAGAAAAACAGGGTACAATACTTGTCAAGAGCACAACCTTATGAATAATAATTGGCATATGATATTTTGTACATACAAAGTCAAAAGGTGTAGTCACAGTCTAAATACATCAAAATTAATTTATATTATACAGGGTGTTTCTTATAGATGTGCCAACTTCCCAATTTTCAAACATCAATAACTTTATTTTTTCAAATGGAACACCCTGTATATTATTACGTCATTTTGTTGCATTTTTGTTTTTCTTCAACTTTTCTTAATACTTACCTATACCTAAAATGAATATTTTCTGATATATTTACATTTTACTTATTCTTATAAGCGTTGTGTAGGAATTTCCTAGTTTTCTCGGAGTAGGCCCCGACTTTGATAATAGAAACAATAATTTCTGTAGTAACAAATGTCAGAGTTAATTGCTGTCAATTGTCAAAGTCAGGGCCTACTCCGAGAAAACTAGGAAATTCCTACACAACGCTTATAAGAATAAGTAAAATGTAAATATCTCAGAAAATATTTATTTTAGGTATAGGTAAGTATTAAGAAAAGTTGAAGAAAAACAAAAATGCAACAAAATGACGTAATAATATACAGGGTGTTCCATTTGAATAAATAAAGTTATTGATGTTTGAAAATTGGGAAGTTGGCACATCTATAAGAAACACCCTGTATAATATAAATTAATTTTGATGTATTTAGACTGTGACTACACCTTTTGACTTTGTATGTACAAAATATCATATGCCAATTATTATTCATAAGGTTGTGCTCTTGACAAGTATTGTACCCTGTTTTTCTGGAAATTCAAAGATTTTTTAAGATAAATTGGCAACGTCGCAAAAAAATGAAAAAAACAAAATACTGTCATATGGAGATTTTCTTGCTGAATTCGATTATGCAAAAATATACTGGGTGTTCAATTTAAAAAAAATACCTTTAGTGACGCCCCACTTTTATGAAACCCCCTGTATACTTGAAACTAATTTTAAAACATGCACTTGTAGAAATACTATAAGTTTCATTAAAAACTTTTTTTTATTAAGTTGACATTAAGGGCAATAATGGACTTTATCGCACTAATGGCGCACCCTGTATGTACGTTTCAAATACAAAAGCTTTAATTTTTCGAGCTGTTGCTTCGGTTAAATTTTGAGTTAATTAATTTCTACATCGATTGTAGATGCAGTTTTATGCTCTATAGATAGATAAATATTTTGAGACCAATGAGTCGTTCCTGAAACATCGTAGGTATGTTTATTTTTATAAGTTTTAACAAAAAAAAACTACTTCTTGCAATGTCGCAAAAATTCTCCAAACAATGAACACATTTGGAACACGATTTTCCAAATTATTTTTGCAATTTTTATTTATTAAAAAAATATTTTTTGGAATTCGCCTTGCTATTATTTGTTACTAAATACGTAAATATGTTCTGTCAATATCTCTCGAAATATCATGTTTTAAATAAGTTTACAACGCCAAACATTTTTTAAGCGTTCTGCTGAAGTAATTTTTTTTGTAATTCATACACAGGTGTGTATGTAAAAGAGAACCCAGCTTTATAAATTGTAGACATATGCCGAAATTTTTCATTAACAGAGGCAATTGCGTTATCAATAGTTAAGAAAATTAAAGTTTACCTCACATTTTTGTTTAAAATGTGTCATAATTATATCCTCTGCTTCTAACACTGTTTTTTTTCCCTAAATCGAACTCTTTCGTGTTTAAAATTATGCATTCATTTCAAGTGCGCTTATCGAATAACCGCAACATTAATTCACATTTAAATGCAAGCTCGAAACGAATGGTGCGGTAAATTCTTATTTATTTAGATCAAAGACATCGTTTACATAGTGGATACATACATTCGAAGTTGTACTGTAATTTATGTATGTAGTTATATGTTGCATTTTAGAAGAAAGAGGTAGGTACTACTTCCTTTTTCTAGTTTATTCATGATATCGTTTTCGTCTCAACCGGCACCCGTTAAAATGGTTTCCAAGTAGAAGTATTTGTTATTTTCCGTAAATTTTTTAAAATGCACCTGCTAAAGTCAGATCTTCTCCTTCACACACCACTTAAAGATGTGTTTATTTTTAAACCCCAACTTTTATAATCTTCAATAAGTGTCCTTACCATAAACAAAGTATCCCCTACATACTCGGCAGGAATAACCTGGTCGTCTGCAAATAATAGCGTGTGTATATCTTCAGTTTGGATTTCCATACTACTAAATTCTCTAATCTAAATTCCCAAAGCAGAATTTAAATACAATTCAAACATTGTAGCAAAGTTTGAAGATCAAAACTATGCCATGTACCCTTTTATGTTGTTTCTGATTTAAAACCGCTCAGCTCTATCGACCGTTCTATTAGACGCCTAGGGTTTCCAACCTTTTTTATGCTCGAACCTGTAGAAGAAGAAAATAATCCACCGACACCCTTTTTTTTTATTAAACACAAAAACGGAAATACAGGGGGGGTGGAATGTCCCTTTATAAGGCACCAAAAAATTAATGAGATGGTTGAGCTTGATGTTTAGATAAAAGGTTTGTTCCAGAAGCTAGTTTAGGACGAACTTATTGCTGGTTAATGCATGCGTCAGACATAATACTAAAAAATGTATTAAACGCTGCTGGGACGCTTTAACGACATGCGTGACTGTAAATGACATTTGTAGCTGTTGGGTTCATAGAAATTTGCGCACCGCAAGCGTCAACATTTTAAGAAACCAGCACTACACAGGGTTGGAAAGGCGATGCAGTTAGCAGAGGCCACGTTAGTTGTAAACAGCGCATGCGTGTAATAATCCTAGCGTAGTTCTTGTCGTAATCCATGTACTGTTTTGACCGTCTGCAAACTAATCCAAAAGTAGTGAGAGTATTGCAGGAACAGCCGACTAACCGTCCGGTGAACTATCAGATACTGTGATGGATATCGATACCTACTGCGCAGAATCCTGATAATTCGTGGGATAGTAAATACCACTGCTGAAATAAACTTACAATGTTTGAAATAGTTGTTTTAAAATTACCTAATATTATTTGTAAATCTCTGCGTTGTAGTTAATTTAATTTATTCGTAATAAAGTATGCAGGCTCACTAAATAAGAACTCGAAAAGCCTAATAATAAGGGCTCAAATATGTGTTAATCTTGATCATTTATGCCATATATTTTTTGAATTCCAAAATTTTGCATCTCCATTTGCTTTAAACAAAACTTTAATTTGTGATCTTTTCTAATTTCAATTAAGTTTTCTTGACAAGAATTGCACAAAAACACTTAACGAGACTTCTGAACGATACGAAAGTTTTAAAATAAATTGATTGAATGACAAATAAAAACAACACAAATCTTATTTTAGTGACCACCAGTCGGCCACTAATAGTTTGTCGACCCAAAAAAAAAACTAACATCCCAACCGTTCAGTAATTACATAAAAGAAAAATAAATAGCAAAGTTGAAATAGTACACATTTTTGTGTCACATATACGACTATTAATATTATTAATTGGCTTATGATTTTAGGCGGTGGTGTTTACCAGTGTACTTGTGTTTACATAAGTTTATCACCTTGAAAATATCAATCGTTCGATAGCGATTCCATTTTTTCTTTTTAACAAATCGGAAAACTGATTGCAACAAATTTGTGCTTTGTAAAATAATTTTCGGCCATGCCTTTTCCATATTTTCATGCACAAAATGTACGTTCGTACAACAATGTTTTAAGATTGTATCGCGCCACTTTCGTTTTGTACCCGGCTCGAGAAAAAAGAAGATGTTTTTCGCAGGTAATGTAATTCACTTGATCTATCATTTTATGATATATTCAAAGTTTAGTATGCCGTTATTGGTAAATGATGTACTTATTCGATTATGGAAATATCAAGACAACGCGTTCGTCCAGATTGCAGCAGAAAATGCCTCGACATTTGCATATAAAATGGAGTTCATTTTTATCCCATTACACGGAAAAATAGGGCTGTCATCGGTCGTATGCCGTTGAACGTCACTGAGCCAACCCTAAGCCGAATTAAATTAGTTACAAGTGAGTAAAAAACAGCGTGCGTGATATAAATACTAAGTTGAATATTTTCGTTAAAAAATATTAACGCTAATTTATCATTTGCTAACCGATTTTGACGTATTGTCAGCCTGCGTTTTAAACTATTTCTTCGTTGTTTTTTAATAAAACTAGCGGCAGTTGCTTATAATAGATTGTCCTACACACAGGATAAAGTTTTTTTCGATGTATCAACGGAATTAGCTCATGCGGATGATGAACGAGCGGCTAAATTTGAAAATTTCTTTACAAGTATGACAAAAACAATTCCCTAATGTTCTATTAATATTTACTGGACAAAAAAGCAAATATTTTTGCCAACGTATGAACCAAATGCAGTATTTTTTGCGCATCACACAACTTGAACAAGTTTCTACAGTGTCACCCAAATTAAAAGGAATTGTAACAGCGACATTTTTATTTAGGCAACTTTTTGAAAATAAATTTAGGTTTTAAGGGGTTGTAGGAGTTTTGGTCTTTGAATTGTTGGCAAAAAGTTAAATTTCTGTAATTTGAAATTCATATTATTGTGGTTTTTCTAATGGAACAAAGGTTGTAAAGGTTTTAAGTTATTATTTTTAAGCAATGATTTCGAAACCTTCTATAACAATCCTAATTTTTAGGTTGTGAACCAAACTTCAGCCTTTTAATGTGGAACTCACAATGCGTATGTTCAGAATTTCTAATCATCTTTCTATCTTTTTAATATTTTAAAATTTTAATATTCTAATACTATATTTTATTATTTTTACTTAATTTAATATTTAAGTTCTAATATTTCTTCATTTCCGGCAGCATTGTGCTAACACGTGCGAAAACACCTTACTCTGCAATTTGCTACATGTGCGATTCGATGAGAACTGTCGACGTTACAATCTTACAATAAGCAGATTGCAAAGTTTGTGTGAATAACTACATATCCGTTAGGAATATTTTTGCTCTCTGAATCAGTACAGTTAACAATTGTACTTATTGTACAACTTCTACCTTCTTTGATTACGCCCTTAAAAGCTTAATTCAGAGTGTGAGGCTGCACCATAGCTTATTACAGCTCGGGCATTCTCAGGCGGCATTTTTGATCTGGTCGTTTTTGACCACTAGCGTTATTTCTCTCGCACTGAGCGTAAAAGTCGGGGCCGGACTTAAAATATTTGTATATTATCCCAAGTGAGCGATAACAGCGCAGTATTAAAAACTGATGTCCACGTAACAGATTTAACTGCAGAATGATTTCAATCTCTGTGTTGTTTTCATCTCAAAGGCGGGGCTAAGAAGTGGCCACACGCGCCACTTTAAGTAGTAATTCAACGAACACTTACACTTATGACAAGTTATTACGGTACAAACCTAATAGGAGTGTGAGACTGAGACTGCACTCCAGTGATAACTCATTAACACATCTACATTTAAAACAAATAAAAGTTCATGTGGTAGTTCACACAATATGTCGTGACTTTATCGAAAAGGAAATGCTCTTAATTTTCTGTAATAAAAAGTACCTCTTAGCAAAAATAACTTAAAAATTTTTCAAACACATCAAATTTAAATTTTTGGGCTATTGCGAAAATTGAATGCTGCTACCAAGAATTTGATAATAGATGAATTTACCTAAAAAAAAAACTGTTTTGCGACCCAATTCAAAATTCGTTTTTAAAAATATTTTTCTTAATCAGGTCTTCTTGTATCTGTCGGTGTCTAGGTATGTTTTCCTAATTCTTGATTTTCTTTCGCTATCTGTTTCTATCGTTGGCTAACTATAAGACACATCTTAACTTTGTTTTTCCATTATGTTCTTGGTTTTCCTTCATTCCATTTTCTCTAAATCTTAATTTTATCCCATTTTAGCGTACCTTGTTTGACATCTTTAAAGGTCTAAATATCTTTCACTACTGTTTTTTTTTTTAAATTTTATAAACGCGTATCTTGTTAATTACCTTTCATCCCTCAATTCTTCTCACAAATCACCTCTTCTAAGTCTATATGTTTTCAGTATGTGTCCAAGGTTCTGAACTGTAAGTAGGAATTGGTAGGTACACTACAACAAATAACTGGCGTCTTTTGATTGTTCCTTACTCATCAAACATTTATTATTATATTAGTATGGTAAATTTTCATCGTTGCAGCTATTTTGTTGTTCAGATATTTTTTTAACTCGCCATTCTCTGCAATTATTGCTCCTAAATATTTTAATCTTACTAACTGCTCTATATTTTCTTGCTCTAAATTAACTATGGCTATTATCTTTGTTTTATTACTTATTATTATTATTATTACTTATTTTCACTATCCTGTACTTAAGTGTTTTTTAACCTTTTTGAATCTGTGGGCCCCTTTTTTATATCAATTTTAATGCGCCATATTTTCAATTTATTTATGCAGTGGTGATTTAAAAAAAGGTTTTTGAATTTTCTTGAAACCCTACTGCTCTTTCACTTTGGTAACAAGAAAAATCCATCGTATTTCACATTGGTGCCTTCAAAAATGCCCTTAAATTGTTTTTAAACTTGTCCCTTTACCCACTAGTGACTTGTAGTTTCAATAAATAGTTTTCCTGTTAATTGTTTTGCGTTCACCTGCAAATAGCGCTTTCTCTCTCTCCTAGGGGCCTGCCTTAAAGGTAGAAACCTTTGCTGTACTTTTAAAGTAAAGTTTAACTTTTTGTTTTTTCGCTTATTATTTACAGTTCTGTACCTTATCTTCTGTTTTTGTATTTATTTAAAAGTGTTTATGATACGAAATTAAGATTTTCTAATTGTACTTTTTTTCAAGCCAATCCAACCTTTGTTTGGGTAAACAAAATTTTGCTTAAAATATTATGACATGAAAATTTCTTTTTACTGTACTTGTGCCTTTTTAACTGTACCAGGATTCAAAATATTTTATCGATGATCCATGTTTATGATCTTATTATGAAGTTATTAAGAATGCATTGTAGTATGTATATCAGGCACTGTAACTAAACGAAATAGTTCGTTACATCTAATCTATTATATTAGTAAAATTCATATGTAACTAAAAGCAAATTGATTGTGACTGAAAGAATATAATGCTTGGCGGAAAAACTAAGAAAGTAAGCACTTAATTTTGCTCTATGTGGCCTGGTTTTCTGTAATTTATTTATTGCTTTTAACAGCATTTGATTATTTTATACTAACTATGTAAAAAGTCCAGGGAAGACGGGGTTGATAATTAAGTTAGTCCTTAAGTAAATGTTGGTCAAGATTCGGAGTTGTGCGAACTCGACTTGTTGTCGGGTCTTTGGCCCGATGGGTCCGCCTTTGCGTGACCCACTTAAAAAAAATTAGGACAGTTGTTATTTATTGATAGTAGTTTCTATTTGGGCGTCTTTTTCAAGCGGGATACAAAATTATGACGATCACATAAATTTTACCAGTTGTTACATATGTTTTACCTAAATAAACATTGTTAACATTAAAAACAACTTTAAATACTGGATTCTGCTCAATAACGTTAAATTATGTACTAAATAAAACAACGTAGGTCGTCGCATATGTTTACTTTTCATTAATTTTGTGTTATTGTAGCGCAAACTAATGGTGAAGGCGCCGGGAGTTTTATGTGACCGGTAAATGAGGAGCAGTTGACGGTTGAAGTAAAGTTAACCACAAAATTTAAAATCGTTTTAAGATTTAATAACTATCACTACAATTATTTTTATCATTCCTTTGTGTTGTAAATAAAGTTTATACAGGGTGTGTAAAAATTGGCGGAAGCGCTACACGTGGCGATGTTCTTCGTAAAATTCTAAGTCGAAAATCTTTATACGAAAATGTTGTACCATGCTTGCTGTGTCTGCAAGAGGTCCTCAAAGTTTTGACATTTAGTCCTTTAATAAACGTTATTATTGAATACTTACAATTGAAAAAGCTGCAATTTGGAATAAAAATAAATTTCAAATAGTATTTTTTCCTAGATATTGTGTTCTTCCTTTCAAAAATTGGTGTTGAAAATATGTAAATCACTGATTTGAATGAAAATAATACATATGGCAACATTGTCATTAGCTGTCATCTCTGTTTTTCTCGTAATTATTTCTAATTTGTGTTTCACGATACCCAAAAGTTTGCAGCTATGTTTACGAACTGAAGGCTTTCAGTTCGAACAAAAATTGCTGATAAAAAAATGTCCAAAGGCAAATCAATGTATGCAATGTTGCCAATTTTTTTTTTCTTTAAATGGTTCCTATATTTTGTCTTTGCGGGGCCCCCCCAAGACTGGCGCCCGGGGCATCGATACTCTTCTTGCCCCCCCGTCGCTACGCCTCTGTTTACGGTCAAAGAAAAACGAACGTTTTTAACGCTTTTGCTACGACGAACGACTATGGTCGCCCTCCGCGAAACTCCGTACATTTATTCTAAACTTCCAGTTTCAATATATTGTGACATATTCAACATGTTATCAGGCAAAAATTCTTAAAATTTATATAAAAGTGTAACCAAACTTAACATTTCTACAGCTGGAGATAAAATGCAAACTATAAATTAATCCCAAAGCATTTTGTTTAGGTAATACAAGTGGTTTTTTTAAAACCAATATAGCATCAAAGTTTTATAAATTCTCAGTCACCGAAATATTAGCGATCAACGGAAATGGATTTTTAACACGAATTATCAAAATTCCTAATAAGGGCGTATGTTTGACTATCTGGGCGTAGGTAATTACGTCGTTTCGCATCCAAGAGCACAACTTAATTTTCCTTATTATTTATTACTATCGTAGCCCTAATTCACACAATTTTAAGAAAACAGGATTTGTACGTTACAATATATCACTTTAGTTTCGCAAAATAACCGTTTTCAGTGCTCAGAACTACTGTACATCGACATCGACCAACGTATTTGAGACAGATAATAATACGGTAAAATGTAACTGTGAGATTCACATTCACAGAACATGGCGGAATATGTAGGCCGTACTGCTATCTCTATTATTTATTGTAAACAACATCCCCTTCGATATTTAATTTGCATTCCAGTTCATGTAATATTTGCTCTCTGCTTAACTAATATCTAGTTAAAAACCAATTATAGCCGCCATGGGCGAGTGAGCACATCGTGGTATACACTTTTGGCGCGTCGTATCGTTCAGTGGTGATGTTTTAACGGATACGGCGCGGCTTTTCGTTCAGCGGCGTGTTCTAGCGGAGTAAGCGCCTCGTTCTAGCGAATAGGCCAAACAGAACAGATTTATTCACTCAATCTATCTCACCTTGCTTTGGTGATGTTGACCATAAAATACTAAAATCTTAGATCCCTATACATTTTTTGTAAGTGTTTAATACATTTTTAGTATATGTGAAATCGTCTCTGGGACAATATGTCCCTACAATATTGAACGGGCTAATATTGTCATTATTTAAACAAAATAATAGAACTGCTTCAAACTGTAAAAATACTGGTTTTTGCCGTTCTTTAGGCTGGTATAATGTTAGGGTCTTGAACGATTATTTGTTGAGCAGCTTCTACTCTTTATATTTTTATAAACTAAACTTTTGTTAAGAATACCTGATGCTCTACTTAGAACAGTGACAGTAATGTATAATACCTACAAATGCCCGTTATTAAGAGATAACGCGTATAGCCCTCCGGAACCGATTAAAGCACGGAAGATCAATATAAAACCGAACTGGTTGGATACAGTTGGGATACATGCAATAACTATAGTCAACATAAAGGGATGCCAGCGCTAACAAAGAGAGCGGTATATGTATCAAAGACAACCGCACTAGCCTCAGGATTACGAGTTGCTCTAGATAGCCTCCGTCCAATTAATGTACGGCACGTATGGACGAAAATCTGTTTAGTTGATATCTAAGACCCTCGAACCCTTTGCAAAGTACGTGCAAACTGTTTTTTATTGATAAACTCCTACGCATAATGAGATGCTTGAAGTTTGCAAACAAGAAAATCTTTTCACGCTGTTTCAATACTAATTTTTAAAAAAATAATTAAAAGGAAAATTGAGGGAAAATATATGAACGGTTGACACTTTAGACGCTTTACGAAAAGTTTTGATTCTCGTTTATAAAAGAGCGCATATTTTTTAAATGAAAATTAAAAAGTTAAAGAACACTTTTGAAGCAAAACAACATCAAAAATAGACAAATAGACAAATGTCATATGTCATCATATGTCATTAAACAAGATATTTTTTATTGCTCTATAAACTATTTAGCTGGAATAAAGAAAATAACTCAAAATTTTATATTATTACTTCACACAATCATATCTCCTTTTTTCTACCGAAATAATACATTTCTGCTTAAATTAGAGTAAGTTATTACAAACAATATAAACAGTTTTTGTATAGGGTGACAGCAATCTACAGCGTCATTCAAAAAGTCTGCAACAAATGGAAAAAGAAATTATTATTGATTTCTCAGAAAATTTTATTCTTAATAAAAGTGCATGGTGTAAAACATATTGATGAAACAAAGTTCATTAAAAAGTCGTAGGACACTAGCTTTTTGGCGATTTTTGAAATATTCGCAAGAGTAAAGTGCCATTATTTTAAGAGAGACAAAAAAAAATTATGGGACAGAGTTATTTAGAATCTAGAAATAAGAACAGGTTTAAATTTTGACTGTCAAATTTTTATTTAAATTTTTTAATAAATTTTAACATTAAAAAAGTCTGCAACAAATGAAAAAGTTTTTTATTATCGATTTTTCAGAAAATATTATTTATGGTGCATGGTCTAAAAATAATTTTAAGATAAAAAAGGTAAATAAAAAGTCGTAAGACACTAGATTTTAGCGATTTTTGAAATATTCGCATGACTAAAGTGCTTAAAATATCTCAATAAATAAAAATTGGAACTTATCGTCAGAATTTAAATTTAGCCTTGCTCTTAGGTTTTGAATAACCCTTTTTAATAAAATTTCTTTGTATTTCTTCAAATAAGGGCACTTTCCTCTTGCAAATATTTTAAAAAATCACTAAGATCCAGTGTCCTATGATTGTTTATTGAACTTTTTTTTCATCTTAATATTAGTTTTAGACCATGCATCAACTTTTAACAAAAATAAAATTTTCTGATAGATCAATAATAAAAAACTTGCATTTGTTGCACTTTTTGAATATAAGAATTTATTAAACAATTAAAATTGGAATTTGATTGTCAAAATTTTAACCTAGCTTTATTTTTTAGGTTTCAAATAACTCTTTCCTATAAAATTCTTTTGTATCTCTTAAAATAAGGGCACTTTACTCTTGCGATTATTTCAAAAATCGCTTAAATCTAGCGTCCTATGATTTTTTATTGATGTTAATATTAGTTTTATACCATGCACCATCTTCTATCAGGAATAAAATTTCATGAGAAATCAATTATAAAAAACTTTTCCATTTGTTGCAGACTTCTAGAATGACGCCGTATAAGATGGTGTATGTATAACTTTGTTATTACAAGAGTTTAATAGTCGGTTAAATTAGCAAAGTCAAGCAGACTTTCAAGACTATTTAATACAATTTAAATATTGGTCCTACATCTTCAACTTTTTTTTATATATTTTAAAAACAGACGATTTTTTTAATGGTAAATAACTTTATAGCCACCTACGTTTAAATCAAAATGTGGAATAATTCCTGCAGATATTTTTACATAGAATTAAAAATAAATATTTTAAAAGTCATGGCTCACTTGATTTTAGAGAAATAAGCCAAACTTGACTTTTTTTAAATGGCAACTTTAGTTGGTTATAGGTTCATTAAAAAAACATAATTTTAAAGCACTATTGTTGAAATGCGAGGATTGTTTTAAAACTATCGTCTATTTATTAAGTTTTTTAAACCGCCAAAAATTAAGGTAATACCACAATATACAGATTTATGTGTGTATTGCTTAATAGTTAAAAATTCAGTAAATTTTTTTGTGACAATTTATTTTGGTTTAAAATAAGCAATTTGTAAACAGTATTCGTGAATTTTAAAATAAGAGAGATTTTATTACTAAACCTTGTCAAGGCAAAGCAAACAAATTAAAATAAACTCTATTTTAGAAAAGCTTCATTACTTTAAATAACTGGTAATTTAAAATTATTAGTTATTGTTTAGACGTCTTAAGAAAAAAATGCCAGGAAAATGTTACTCATTAAATGTCACAAGGTTCATATATCTTAATGTTTTGATAAATCCTGAAAACAGAAAAAAAATCGAGCCTCGAATTATTTAAAAAACGCGAATCAAAAATGCATGCAGTTGATTATCCGCCATTGATTTCTCTTAGCAGGAGACTTAAAAGTTAAGTTTTGGTTTCTTATTATCAAAACAAAAAGCCTCAAGCGGTTATAAAACTTTAGGTATTTAGGAAGAATGCCTTCGGCTTTCTTTAAAAATTTCCAATACTAATTAATGATAAAATTATTAAAATTTATTAACTTTACCAGATTAATTAATAAAACTTCCTTCGTTTAATTTTTTGTTTAACTTTAAACCTACTTTAAACGACGCTGTTTTATATTCGGTTCATAAAATGATTATGGACTAAAAGAAGTAAAACAAAATTATTGTAGTTCAAAGTCTAATATCTGCAAATAAAAAGTCCTGCCCTTGGGCGAATAATTACTGTTATTGAATTTATCTCCTCTAATGAACTAACATTGTTAAAGCCCTACTTGTCAGAGCCAGTCGGGTAAAGCTATTTTAGATTTTTATTCAAACAATTGATGTGCACCGCATATTAGCTACAGATTTAAGTTGGCTTAACCCTTACATAATTGCACAGAAAGACGCTTACATTTGCCTTTTAATTGTTGCGATCCAATAGATTTTATTTGTCAAAAAAAAACTTATTGAAATATACGCGATTTGTAACAGATTTACTAGAGAAAGTAAGAAAACGCCTTAAAAAATATTTGTATCAAAATCGCAATTTGTTCTAACACAAAAGCAGTTTTTCAAAGCGAATATTTCCTCCTTTGAAATAAAATTTGCCAATAACGCCACCATATGCTGACGCAAAATATTTACCCCGACGAATACTATTCTTGAATTTACTTCACGGAAATAAAGCAGAAGATCAAACAAATAACTGTCACACGCAGCGATCGCAGAAATTTACGTTATTGTTTCCGTTTTTTATTACACCCTGGAAACATTTTTGTAATTCATATTAACGAGCTTAGACATATTTTGTTTGTTTTTCGTTATCATTTTTTTACATAATAAAAGTATAACTCTCTCTTATCGCGATAATTTGGTGTTTTAATTTAGCGACGTTTTTTATGGCACACTGGAAGGTCGAACCGGAATTTTAACAGGCACTTTAAAGATCCAAGTGAACGTCGAAAGGCTTTTCACGCCTCGGAACATCTGAGCAACCGTTATTTTATTAAGAACACAATTTACAAAGTAAAAAAAACTTTTAATAAGAAATTTTGCAGATATAAATAGAAGGTTAGGTTGTTTGATCGCTAACAACAGATAGTTCTGTACGAAAAAGTTATTTAAAGCATTTTACATTAAAAAAAGGTGTTTATAAGAAATTTTTTTTTTTAAATAGCTTTTTTTGAACAAAATTATGTTTTTTTTGCTTTTTAAAATATCTTTTAAAATATATTGTCTTAAAATTCCTATTAAAGCACAACAAAATAATTTTCAATTTAGTCGATGAAATAGTAGTCTTTAGTAGTAGTAGTCTTTATTTGTTCTGAAAAATCCAAAAAGGCGTAGAACATGTCACAGTAATGATATAAAAATACACATATTTACGAATATATACAACACAATTATAATTACCTAAAGGAGTTTTTAAAGTAATCGTCATTAAGGTATTCACTAACTCCATAGTAAGCTTTAGAAATTAGGACATTTCTTAATCTTTTCTTCAAGTCGGGAGTGCGTAGATTTTTTATACTCTCAGGTGATGTATTAAATTTGTTATATATTGCAATAATTATAGAGGCAACATTTTTTTGAAGATAAGTATATTTGAAGCAATCGGGCTTAAGATTTTTTTTATGTCGTGTATTGGCTGCATGGTTTCTTATATTCACTTCAAACAGATCAAAATTATTTCTTACGAAAAGGATGGCTTCGAGAATGAATAGGCCGTAAAAAGTTAATATTTCTTTGTCACGAAAAGTGTCTTTACAATGATCTCGGTAGTTTAGACCAAAAATAGTTCTTATACATCGCTTTTGTATAATAAAGAGGCGTGCAGAGTCACTAGCGTTTCCCCAAAAAATTATAGCATAGCGTAAGCTAGATTCAACACGCATGATATGCAGTTCTGGCCGCGTTTGTACTGACTAATTTTTTTAGGTTTTTTAGTGCGAAAGGATACCGTGACAGGCTTTGTGACAGGCGTTCGATGTGGTATGACCAGTCCAGTCTAGAGTCAATACCTAAACCAAGAAATGATATTTTATTAACAACATTTATAGTTGTGGAATTGTTTTTAAGTTTTAGGTCGGAGGTTAATTTACTTTGTGAAAATTTTATTACTTGAGTTTTATTGACATTTAAGGTTAGATTGTTTAATGTGAACCAAAGTTGGAGTTGGCCTAAGCAGTCAAAGAGTTTTTGTTCAGAATTTTTTGAATCCGAGTCACTAATAATAGCAGATGTGTCATCGGCAAATTGTATAAGGGAAGTTTTGGCAAAAACTGGAAGATCATTTGTGTACAGTATGTATAACAGGGGGCCTAAGATTGATCCTTGCGGGACTCCTTTTTTGATTGTCTTTTTGTTTGATTTTAGAATTTTACCTGACGAGTCTTTTCCGGCAACATATTGGTTTCTTTCCGAAAGATAAGATTTTATAAGGTTATGGGCGGTCCCTCGTATACCATAGTGTTCTAATTTTGCTAGCAGTATCTCGTGGTCAACACTATCGAAAGCTTTTGAGAGATCAACACACATGACCATGGTGTGTTTGTCTTTATTGAGGGATTGAAGTACATTTCGGATTGCCATATAAATAGCGCGGGTAGTTGTTTTGCCTTTTCTAAATCCATTTTGAGAGTTGTTTATTAAGCCAAAGTGTTCTACGTAATTTTCAATTCGGTTGTAGATTATTTTTTCAAATATCTTACTAATGTTTGTGAGGATGGCTATGGGTCTATAGTTTCCTATGTCACTTAAATCCCCTTTTTTTGTGAATTGGTTTGATTTTTGCACATTTAAGTTTGTTAGGAAATATGCCATTTTTTAATGAGAGATTTATAATGTGACTTAGAGGTCCAGATATTAAGTCGGCAGTATATTTTAAGAGGTTTGTTGGGATTTCATCTTCTCCTGTTGATTTTGTGTTTTTAAGTGACATTATGGTTTTATAGACTTCCTCGTAAGAAGTGGGACGTAGTCCTATAAATAGTGCGCTGGTATCAACAAACCTGCATTTGTTATACAAATTTTACGTATATACAATATTAAACAATGGTTGTTTTAGTTAATAAAACTCTTTGCATTTTATTAAAAATGTCTGTTTTGAAATGAAATTGATGTAATTATATGAAACAATTTTTGCATAAAATAACACATTTCATACCGTGTGTAGGAGGTTTAGATTTGCAATTTCTCTGTTTGTCTCCTTTTCTATAAACCATCTTCTGTTATTATCTATTACGTCTGGAAAAATTTGTAGCTGTCAATATTACTAAAGGTTGCCTAAGTGATGGTCTAATACTCAGTGCTAGTTTCAAGTAATTAATCTCAAAAGACCCACGAAACGACAATAATGTTATATAGATTTGTTTACTTGTTTATGAACAATGCAAGAATTTACTAGTTAAATCTGTAGTTCTGTTGAACAATGAACAATACCATTTGTTTCGATCAATTTTAAACAGTATTTTTTCCAACCAACCAGTCGTAATGATCTGCGCAAATACGGATTATAATTTTTCAACTTTTTTTTTGATTCCATGTAGAGGCTTAACAAAATTGTTTTGTACTTTCATGGTTAGTAACTATTGTTATCGGTCCGTCGTCGTTCCACTTTACAAAAATTACTACTCCGTTGTTATCGAAATAGTAATCAAATGATCCTCGGGCTTCTTTGGTAAGGTTTTCGGAATGCTCTATAAATCACATGGACAGTCTTAAAACTCTCGTTG
Source organism: Elmis aenea (assembly GCA_947652605.1). NCBI lineage: Eukaryota > Metazoa > Arthropoda > Insecta > Coleoptera > Elmidae > Elmis > Elmis aenea. Next base: position 19,713,455 of record OX393578.1, read on the forward strand.
CGCGAAAATTTTGTATGTAAATTAGCAGATCTTGGTTAGTAAATAGTACATCGAATTAAACAGAATAACTTTGAGAATCGGAAACACGCTAATGTGTTAAGTACCCTTGAACGTAATGGTAAATCTTGATGAGTCCTACCAGTGTATAAGTCAAAATTAAAACAATAGGTACTTACTGCTGCCCCACAGAGATACCAAAAAGTGTACACAAAACGGATAGACTTTCTACGAATAAACTATTTCAGTCCAATATTTGATTATCATTTCATGATTTATAGTTAACGGTAACAATCCTCAAAAAGCTTGCTTTAAATATCAATCAATTTAAAATACATGTAAAGCGACGATTCAAGTAAAATTATACCGTGTAAAATATGCCATTTATTCTAGGAATTTTGCGTAAGAACGTACCAAAAAATATGTGTAGGTACATTGTTGATGTTAGAAAACGTTATTTTTAATGTTATAACCAGGGCTCGAAACCGAAAAAAATTTTGGTTAACGGTTAACCGAAATCGAGAACTTTATTTTTATAACGGTTTTTGTTGAAAAACCGGTTTTATTCGTAAAAAACCAGTTGTAAAAAACCGATTTAAATTAGCCGGTTTGGTTTTTAAAATTATTTAGATCAAGAATGCAAAGTATGAAAAGATATTATTTATTTATAATTTTATAATAAATGTACAATCAAGAGTTCAGTAATGACTTTTGGTAAACTAATCGTATTTACTACAGATTTTGTATTTTTCATCGTAATTTTTATTAAAAAAAGATGGTTAATAAACCGGTTTTTTATTTTTTTGGATAAAGGTTACCGTTTTTTTGCCTTTAAAAATAACGGTTTCGGTTTCGGTTAAAAATCACTTTTTCTTACAAAAAATAACGATTAACCGGTTTAAAAAACCGGTTTCATGCCCTGGTTATAACACATTCTGTGGTATAGTATTATAGAAAAAAAAAGGTTTTCAGCCGGTCCTGTAATTAGAACACTGGAAGTTAATGGGTTTAGTCAGTATACGATTTTTATGGTTTTTGTTTGATTTGTATCCAAATTATTCGACGGTTCCAATTAAATTAAAATTTATATTTTACTAGCAGAACCAGTCTTAATAGTATAATTAAGTTAGAATACAAAGGTTTAGGTAAGTCTTACCCAAGAAAAGGTGGTACAGTAGTCTACGCAGGATAATACATTGTGAACGCTTGAAAAACGAACAGCAAATATAGATTAGTTAGTAGCACGTTAGTAGGTACATAAACGCAGTCTGCTTTATAGCACTAAAGCTGAACGTTTGGGGTTACAATTATGTCAATTTTAACATAAACCGATGTAAATTTAGGTCGTGCTGAATTGTAAATTGCAAATCATAAATGCATAATGTTGCTATAACAAGACGCTCTCATTTATATTCTCCTGAGAGACCTTGGCTCAATTTTAATCGATTTAAAAAAAATATTTAACTAAATAAGTTTTAGTAAGTAAAACTATTTTAGTAATTTGTCTTTAATCAAAGTTTTAGCAACTTAAAAAAATGATTAGTTGCCTTATTTTACATACAGGGATCAACAAAAGTATGCAAAACAGACATATATCTAAAACATCATTAAAGATACTACAATGAAATTTTGTATCTAAGCGTTATCGTATTTTTCGGATTTGATGAAAATACTGAGGTTGCAATACGACTTCCTGTTCAACCGGAAACGGACTTAAATTTTGAAATTGTATATTTTTATGTTTTCGAATTTTTTCTAAAATTTACACTTTAAAAATGTATGTTTCAAATGGAACCCCATGTGTATTTCTATATTTTTGAATTGCTCTTAAAATTTACTTTAAAAATGTATAAGTTTTATGGGTCTAAAGTCAACCGTTTTCATAAAATTAACATTTTAATGAAAATTTTGAGCGATTTTACATTTAAGTTCTTTAAAAAGGCAATAAAATTTCGTTTTGAAACTAGATTGACAATAGATAAATGAAGACTTTGTGCAAGCTACATTTTAAACGTATTATGCAGGGTGTTCTTTACGCTTTGTCAAACTTGTGAAACTTTAAACATCGTTTACTCAGCATCTTATATGTTTTTACATAGTCTTGTAGAAAATTTGATTTTCTTTCAAAACCATTCACCATGTTTTTTCTTAAAACTGATAATTTTCGAGATATCGCGATATTACTGTAAATTTATTAGAGCAACGTAATACGAGGCATGTCCACAAAGTAAGTTTCCCACTCGTCCCACAGCTAGTAAACCTTATATTGTGCGAAGCGACTGCGCGTACGTGATAGAGCAATGATGTAGCATGGCGCATGCACTAACAGTACTTCACGCGTTCTCACAGCAGCATCTTTGCAGCTGTTAAAGATGGAGGCTCTTATTCCAGCTCCCGCCGACAACTCCCGTTCTCCACGTCGACTTCCTGATCAGAGGTGAGACGGTAAATGCTGAACGTTACTGCGAAACACTGCAGAAATTGCGACGGGCCATTCGGAACAAGCGGCGCAGGAAGCTTAGTGCCGGTATTGTCTTCCTACACGATAACGCTAGACCGCACACGGCTCGACGGACAGCAAGTCTGCTGTAGGAGTTCAGCTGGGAGCTATAGCCCGGACCTCGCTCCCAGTGATTTCCATCTTTTCCTACACCCTACACCTCAAGAAATTCCTGTCCGGTCAGCGTCAGCGTTTAGAGAATGACAGAGAGGCATAGATGGTTGTCACACAGTGGTTCCAATTGCAGGCGGCAGACTTCTACGACACATGTATTCAAAAGTTGATTCCACGGTATGACAAATGTCTCAATTCCGGTGGCGAATATGTTGAAAAATAGCTGAACACTTGCTGTATCTGTTGCTATAAATATTTCCATGAAATTGTGTTTTGTTTTTATAAACGGCCCCAGGAAAACTTACTTTGTGGACGAGCCTCGTATTTTCGATTGGGCTATGAAGGCAGGCAGCGGTCATTTTGGAACAATTGAAAGATAAAAACAAGAAAGTTATAATTTTATCTTTTTCTTACGAATTTTTGACATTTTTATGGATGCTTAACAGCAAAAACAAAACAAGTAATCCATCTTAAATTATTAACTTAATGGAGATGAAACTATGTAAGTATTAAAAATTGCACAGCAAACTTTTATTTAAAATTGGTTTTATGCGAAAATGTTTGCTATTATATTAATATTTTTTGTAATGTTTTAATAGAGTCACAAATGAAATTTTAACAGTACTTCGCGATTTTTATTCAAATTCATTTCCATAAAAAAAGCAGACATCAACTGCGTGTATTGGCGTGGAGTGCTTTTTTTAGTTAAATATATAATTTTTAATTTGGCACGAGTCTTCCATTCAAAATCGTACCGGAAAAGTCAATAATTACGTGTTCAGAATTTTTCCCTAGTTTCTTTGTACTGCGTGTCCCAGTTCCGCTTCTTGAATTCATACAAATTTAGCACACAGCTCATCGTGTTTGTTTTTATTTTGCTGATTTTTAAATTAGAAAACCTTTTGCTGTTTTTTGTAAGCCCTCCACTATGTATTTTATTGTTTTTTGTACTATTTTACTCGTAATCGCCTAAATAAATTAACAATTTTAAAAGCCACGCCTTATATCAGTCACGTTAGTCGAAAAAATTGGTACCATACTACAAATATTTTTATCAACCATATTTACAAAAAATACAATTTACATTGTGACTTAGAGATCATTGCTATCTAAAATATCTACTAAAAATTAAACGAAATGGTTACTTAATACGATTTTCTCGTCTTGTATGTTTTATTTTATTTACGAAAAAATAATGTTGAAGGAAACTGGAATTATGGTAATTGCAATTGTGCTGCATTCATGAAAAAAAAAAGCAATACCTATAAACATTTGGTGGGCATTGCAATACGTTTGAAATATGTAAAACCTACAATTAAAGTAAAAACAAAGAAGCGTAGGTGTCAATCTGTCGGGAAGTTGACTGTCGCAATGTTGACCGTAAGAAAGTTGAGATTTTGTTCGGCGCTTGCTTTTCAGATATACCATTTACATAGAATGTTCGATCATTTAATGTCTATAATTGGCTCGTGAACTGAGGGAAGGTTGTGGTTTCAAATTCGTTACGTAATAATTGCTCATCTTCAATGTTTTTGTTGCCACTAGAACACATTAAATTATACTGCTAATTATTTTGTGATAAGCAATGAATTGTAAATTATTTTTAGACTTGTGGTATACAGAATGAACTTTCCCGCTACCTAAGCTACGTTTTCTGGTAGTTAGATATCCTCCGATGAAAGTAAAACGCACCCAGCTGTAAATTTGCTTGGCCACCTTCCGAAACCGTAAACCCTGCCCGAAATAATTAACGCTGGGTTAAATCAAGCCCTCGGTGCACATAAACCTATTAAAATTTAATGGTAAAGACGTTTTTCGTTTATGATAGCCACATTCAACAAGAATATCTTCCCGTCTGGCCTGTAATTCCGGCTGACGTCCGTAAATTATCTTCATAACTTGAAAGGCTGAATGTTGATTTGCAACAGATGTTAAAATCAGACCGCGAGCAACTCCTTAACCTAACACAAACCAAGTCGTATTAATTCAAGTTTGAGCGGCATAGTCTGCAAAATAAACATGAAACGTGTTAACCATATTTACTATCTTTCGTCAATATCTTGAGATAAATTGGTGTGGCCACCCAATGACTATCGGCATACATACGATAGCGTATTTGTACGTAAAAAAAGATTAAGGTGCCTCTTCAGGCCTATTAGCCTAAATTTTGTAAGCAAAGTGTACACTCACAAACTCGAACGTTGGCAATTATTATTATGTATTAATTTTAAAGGAATTTATTTTGTCATTATTTCTAGGGATAAAGAAATAAATCTTCTTATTCCAAACGTTTTTAACATTAATAAAAAAAAGGGTTGGTATTAAAAACGTTTAATAAGGGTCATAGTTTAAGGGAGAAACGTTTGTAATGAAAACATGATAAAATTTTTGATTAACATCTTTAATTCAAATCGCACCTTTGTGCCCGATTCCACAAAGTAGCACTAGTGTTAAAATACGAGTTGATACCCAAAATTAGTGACAACTATGCTGCTATTTTGCCTAGTTCTGGGGTTAACGTGATTTAACCCCTTGGTTAATCCCAGTTAAATTTTTATGCAATCACACCTTAGTCTTATTATCAGAACCGTTTGATGCGTAATAAGCTTTTCTTGTATGAGTTGAATGGGCGAGCAGAAATCCACGAAAACGTTCAAAAACAGTATTAAATTCCTATGTTCGAGTATGAAAGTGGACACCCTGGATGTCGTCTGTTAAAATGACATAAATGGCGTATGTAAAAATAATGTTTTAGACGAGAGTTTCCGTCATAATCACAAACCACAAAAAGTTTTTGGTATTGCTGGTGCAGCTCATAAATCTTGTTTATTTAATTATTAAAAGTATTTTGATAAATTTAATTTTGTTATTAAAGAAACCTTTTTAAGCTTTAAGTATTATTAACAAACATAAAACAATGTTTTTTTATAAGTAGGTACTTTGGTCATGAAAAAAATTAAATTGTTTCTTTATTATCCATTTTAATTGTATTCTCGTGAATTTTTCCTGAGCGAATAATTTATATTGCTCATACTTTACATAATTAAATTGAAAGCAGTCGTGTAATATGTAATTGACACCTCTCATCTCTTGTAGGTAGACGGGGTTGTTTAAAAGGGAATCTAAAAGCTTTCTAAAACGTAAAAAAAGATGAGATGTAACAAGTTACGGTACTCAATATGGCGCCCATAAACAGTAAATAAGTCGACTACCTATCTGCATAAAATATAGTAATCTAACTTGGCATAAAAATATTATCTTGTAACTGTAGCAAGGAGTTTTGTAGAGCAACAAACTATTTTGAAGTCGCTATATTCGGGAATAGATTTGTCCCATAAACAAGGATATTGTTGATAATGATTAAAATCGTTGGGACATCTATTGAGGACATGATAAATTGGAAATCGATGACAAACAAATGTATATTATTTATCTGTTATACGTCAAAATATAAAACTATGGTAGGATTACGTCAAATGCCGCACTGTCAATATCGGTGTCGCGACATCGCGGCACAAGCGTCATGACTTCATGACATCGCGACATCAGGCTGTTCAGACGACGACATTTGATGCCACGGCACCTAGTGTAATGACGCTAGTGTCAAGGTGTGAACTATCCTTTACCGTCTCAATAATCTTTTAGAACGACAACCAATAAGAGTCGCAAAATTTTATAATTTGTTATAAATTGAAAAAAAATAAGCTCTCGAATAACACTAAAATCAACTATGGTTTCCATTTAAAAAAAAAAGCAAGTTTATGCTGTATTTCGTAAAATATGCAATACTAAAAAAATGAATTGCCGCCATTTTATGGCGATCAAAAATATCTACAACTTTTGTTTAAAACTGTTTTGCTATATCTCATAGCAACTAAGATAAATTCATGTAAAAAAATGCCACATTTTTTGGTTTTTCATTAATATCAAATTAACCTTGAATATTTTTTTAAAATCAAAAGCATCTGTATTGCTCTATAAAGTAGGTAACTTTTGTCTCATTTGACCGACCTTGTATCTATTACGGTTTAAAAAATACCCATGGCGAGCCCAAATACTGGACAGACTATATAACACATTTTATTTTTTCGCGACGTTAAATTGTCGGAAAGTTGGACTGTTAAAATGTTACTTTGTCAAGTAAATAGCCGTCGGAAATTTGATCTAAAGCTGGCTGCCGGCAATATGACCCACATACCCGAAAAACTTCTTTTTGTAACAAAATTTACTGTTGTTCTTACCTTTTTTTAGCTGTAATTCCAACATTTGCCCGTTTTTGTAATTGAAATGTGTGCATAATTGTGAATTTTATTGGTAAAAAAACTTTTAATGGGCGTCCAGTATTTAAAAGCCGCAAATGAGAGCTATTGGTAAATGATTATCTTTCAGTAAATGTAGGTATAGTAACATTATTTTATTACAAAATATTTGTGTAGTAGTACCAACCTATTTTTAACTTGATAATTAGATTTTGTACTAAGTTATATTTTTATCTTATCACGAAGTGTCAAACAAGCTTTAAAATATAAAATGCATAAGCGGCTGAAAATAATTTTACAATAAAAATTTATTAGATGCTATTTTAAACTGTAAGTTTTGTCGAAAGACTACCAAAATATAAAAAGTCCTTCCGAAGTTTAAACAATCTGATGTTACTAGGAAAGTTTTGCTCAAGAATCTATAACAAAAATACTTTTTATAATAATAAAAATTATTTATTTACTTTTTTTGCAATATTGGCTTCTTACTTTAAGTAAATATTCAGATATTATTAAAAAAAATGTAATTGTACAAAACAACAGTCTAGATTCTAGATAGTTACAAAACTTGCTTTAGTAGTTACTTTTAAGTGGGGCAATTACGAATTTAAAGTTTTAAAATAGTAGGACAACAAATTCCGCTAAAATCACTTAAGTAATTTATTAAGTATCAATAGCTTAGTGCTACCAAACTTGAAAATTATTAAAAAATATGTGATGCTATACAATAAATGAGTTTTTCTTGACCTCATAAACCTAGTTTAAGAATTATTGGGCAATAACTGTGTTCAATATTCGCTTATAAGGCAATTTACAGTCTGTATCGTATATCTGGGAACAGAAGCAAGGGAAATTTTCGGTTCAATAAGCAATAATTACGAAATTAGTGGCCTGATTAAATAAACCGTAAAGTATCCACGCAGTTTCTCATAGATTTTGAAATCATCTTATACGTTTACACTCGAACAAACAAAGCAAAGCAATTTATTTCTGCTAACACCGTATTAACTAATAAGAGTTAAGAGTCAAACTCGCTTGTTAGTGCAATAACAGTTAATTATCCCTACAAACTTAATTGCGCATAAGATACAATTACACTAATTAAATGCAGGGTAATCTTAAATATTTCTTAAATTTTTTAACGTCTTATTGATTGGAAGTTATAAAGCGTTACCAAATTCTTACAATAATTTAAAAAAAACACATCCGCATTCAAGCACTGAACATCAATACACGAGTTTGTCAAAGCCAATGTGATTAATATACTCATATTTTATAATACTTATCTCTTGTAAGCAATGAGTCTGAAGCCGTATTTTAGCCTATAGATTCTCGTCACCAGAAGCTTCGGTATATAAAAAATATATCTAAAAACTGATATTAAACATCCTAAAAAGCGCAATCCATCAAAACTGACACAATTTTATATAAACTTTTGTAATAATTTGGATGATCCTCTTGTAGGGAAACTTATTTACGTCAGAGACGGAGAAAATTTAAATAAATGCAAGAGGATTATAATTAGTGGTATGCAGTGACACTAACAAATGCATAAAACAAGTTGACCTACTAAAGAGGCGTGCTTTTGTTCTACAGAAAAATTACTAAATCAGCGGGTGCAGAGCAAATGTTACATTTTTACACCAGCAAATGACTTGCTTAGTTAGCGTTGATAAAAAAAATTAATTACTCTAATTTGTTAAGGTTTATCGCACCGAGTTTTGTCGGAAATGTTCATAATTAAGCTAATTGCATAGCTAAAGCAATTCTAATACAATATATCGTGTAATTTAATAATAAATATGAGATTAATGTTGTTCACAACGCGATAATTACGCTTCTGTGTACACGTAAAACAGAACTTAATTAATAAAGTGCACCAAATTATACAGGGTGTGTAAAAATTGGCGGAAGCGCTATGCGTGACGATGTTATTCGTAAAATTCTAAGTCGAAAATCTTGATACAAAAATGTTGTACCATGCTTTCTATGGCCTCAGGAACCATTTAAAGAAAAAAAAATTGGCAACACTGCATACATTAAATTGCGTTTGGACATTTTTTTATCAGCAATTTTTACCTAGGTATTTACAATATTTGTTTGAACTGAAAGCCTTCAGTTCTTAAACATAGCTGCAAACTTTCGGGTATCGTAAAACACAAACTAGAAATAATTACGAGAAAAACAGAGATGACAGCTAATGCCAATGTTGCCATATGTATTATTTTCATTCAAATAAGTGATTTACATATTTTCAACACTAATTTTTTAAAGGAAGAACACAATATCTAGGAAAAAATACTATTCGAAATTTATTTTTATTCCAAATTGCAGCTTTTTCATTTGCAAGTATTAAATAATAACGCTTATTAAAGGACTAAATGTCAAAACTTTGAGGACCTCTTGCAGACACAGCAAGCATGGTACAACATTTTCGTATTAAGATTTCGACTTAGAATTTTACGAAGAACATCGCCACGTGTAGCGCTTCCAAAAATTTTTACACACCCTGTATACTAATTGGAATAATTGAATTTTGACACGAATTTTTAACTTCTGCCAAAAGTATTATTAAATATGAGCAAGATATAAATTGTTGGAAAGCGAATCGTCATTTTATATAGGTAAATAGATAATGTTTTACTATAAAACGAGTTTATTTCAAACAATGATTAAATATTTGTAAAGAGAGAAAATCTTTTACTGTAGATTTCCATATAATTGGTACACAATTAAGGAAAGAGTTTTTTTGTGTTTTTATTTGTAAGGGAAAAGTATTTGCGGACACGTCATAAAATTTTTGACTTATTAAGTAAAAGTCAAGTCTTGATAAGTAACTTGTATATCAGAAGGAGACTAAGCTGCAAGCGTTAAAAAATAATAATATTTTTCAATACAATCGCACTTACATTTATAATAATTATGACGCCTGGCATATATTATTGTTATTTTAATTCATAGTTATTTCTTTTGCTATTTAAATGAATTAACATTTTCTTTTTTTACCCATAAGTATAGGCAGCTATCTATGTTTCTAATCTTATTGTTGGACACTTCGATATTGTTTTCTGTTTATTTGCGTAAGCTAATGAAAATAAATTTCTGTAATCATAATTGCCAAAATTTTGAATTGATTCATACCTAACCTGATCTGACCTGACCTGACCTGACCTAACTTATCCTAACCTAACCTAACTCAGCCTATCCTTACCTGACCTGACCTACTTCACCCATCAATTATTTACTGTGACATTGCGTTTTACTGTCTTTATATTACATTTTTATTCAGTATCTATATAATTTTTTACTAAAAATTTCCTTCACCTGTCAAATTTGCGTTTTCAACCAATGGCTAATCTTAAATCTTCTAGACACTACAAATAGGAGCATAATTACACGGTAATAATTTTACATTCCCCTGTCAGATGTTGATCTTCCTGTCAAATTCGCGTTTTCGACCAATAACAAACTCAGATTTCCTAGAAACGACCAATAAACATAATCATACACTGAAAATTCCCTTCACCTGTCAAATTTGCGTTTTTAACCAATCACTAATCTTAAATCTTTTAGAGACTACCAATAGGAGCAATATTACACGGTAATAATTTTACATTCCTCTGCCAGGAGTTGATCCTCCTGTCATAGTTGCGTTTTCGACCAATAACAAACTCAGATTTCCTTTAAACGGCCAATAAACATAATCATACACTGATAATTTACTTTTCGCAATTAACAGATTTTCATGCGTTTATTGGTCGTTTCTAAGAAATCTGAGTTTTTGATTAGTGGAAAATATAAATTTGGAGAGGGAATAAGGTATTTTGGTCTTGACTATTCCCCTCATGGTCATATAAACTGATATAAACCAATCACTTTGTCAAATTATAGTCACGCCTTAATGTTTTGACCAATCACGTTCATTTTTAAGCGATAAAATCCCTAGGGATTTTTTCACCTCCAAAATAGCGAAAACATCCCGTTGTCATGTCAATTATATCCTTAGCAACCTGGTTGTTTGTTTACAGATGTTTGACAGTTGTAAAATATATTATTTGACATGAGCCGTTTCGGAATAACTTCCATAGAAGAAATACAAAAAACTGTTGCAAATATAACTCCCAAAAATACTGTTGCATCCAAAATGTCAATATGGAAACAATTTGAAAATTTTTGCAAGGAAAGGAGTTACGATTTAAATGCGCTACAGAGGTTGGTACGCTATCGAAAATGTTAACAAATAATAAACGAAAATTGTAATTATTTTTGGTATCTTATTTGGGAAATAGTCTAATCAAATATATTTCGGAACATTATTTTGCAGGAAAAATTTTAACTCAAGTTTGTTACTTATAGGTAACATCCCTCGACAAAATGAATGACAAAATCCCTCGCCTTCGGCTCAGGATTTTGTCATGTCTTTTGTCTCAGGATGTTACCAAAGTAACAAACTTTTGTCAATAATTTTACCGGCAAAATAATGTTCCCTTAATATATTATAACTGATAATTTTTTGACAGATGTCGGCGACCAATAACGTTACTTTGATATAGATTAAACCACACCCCTCACACACCACTCTGACAGTACTTGTAAACTTTGACATAACAGATTATGTATGTACCTACATATTATTTGGTTCATTAATTTTTATTAAAATATAATTCTTGAATTAAAAATTAGTTATAAATGATCTATTAATAATAACAATCGCAGTAAGTAGTAGGTATACTTTAATTTATCTAAATTAAACAACATTTTAATTTGACAGATAGGTTAGGTGAAGGAAATTTTCTGACAAAATATGACTCGTGCATTGCAAATAATCTATAATTTTTGACAAATCTTCACTCATGCAAGTTGAAGCAGAAAAAATCACGAGTGCATTCGGGCATATTTACCAAAAATTATCGATAATTTTCAATGCACTTGTTATATTACTACTGATAATTTACTTCGGTTACTTATTCTCTCACCGAATTTTAAAAACTGCGTTTTTAATTATTTACTGTGCGTTTAATTTTTTTTTACCGTAACTGAGTAAGTGTGATTTTTATCGATCAACAAACGATTAGTTAATCAATTTGTACATAAGTAATTTGTACATAAGTAGGACACACTTCTCGTACAATATGTGCTTCTAGGAAAGATGACAAGGATGCACTTACAATAAATACGGAGGACCATATGGACCCAAATAATCTAAGGACGGTCGCGATTAGTTAGATAAGAACCAACCCCCGAGAATTGTACAGCCAGTCGAAAAATAAGTTGTGTTTAATTTGTTTTTTACTTTGTTATAATCAGGGATAGAACAACGTTTTAAATCGTTACGTTATTGTATAACGTTATTTATTATTTGTTTTCGTTACATAACGTTATAAATAACGTTATAAATAACGTTATAAATAACGTTAAAAAAATGAATTGTTATGTTATATAACGTTACATAAATTATGATATACAGGGTGTTTCTTAAATAATGCGAAAAAAGTCGGGAGGTGATTCCTTATCGAAAATAAAGTGAGGTCTTTTATATAACAATTTTTTCTTAGACGTCTCCTTTCGGAGTTACACCCCCCTAAAGGGGATCGGTAAAATTAGGTTTTTATTTTATTTCTCAAATTTAGATAAATGTAGGAGAATGATATTTGGTAGATGTTTTGTACTTATTAAAATGTTTCTCATAGTAATATTTTCAATCATCTTCCACCTTCATAGGGGGCTGATAAGTGCGACCCCTGTTGGTTTTTTAATCAGAACTTTTTGGTGACTTGAAATTTTGCAATTTAAATTTTTTTTTGTTAGTTTGATTTATTTAGAACCTTTTTATTCTTTAGTTGTTCTCGTAAATCCTACAGTTTTGAGTAAAAAATTAAATGAGTGAATTTGATGTTTATGTTCATATTGGGTAGAATTGACGGGCGTTTTAGCGTTCTCGCCGCGTAAACGTCAAAATGAATTAGACCCGTCACTTCTATCCAATATGAACATAAACAAACCATGGTAACCACCAAAATGAATCGTTTTATATTGGAATATTATTTGATGGTTCATGTTCATTCATATAATTTTTTACTCAAAAACTGTAGGTTTAACGAGAACAGTTAAAGAATAAAAAAAACTTATAAATAAATCAAGTTTTAAAAAAAAAATTAAATTGCTAGACTTCAACCCACCAAAAAGTCCTGATAAAAAGCCCAGGGGTCGCACTTTAAATATATGAAAGACCCCTCTTAATGTTCGATAAGGAATCACCTCCCGAATTTTTTCGCATTATTTAAGAAACATACTGTATAAAAATAATTTTTATTTGTAACTTTGAAATTATTTTTGGCATCTGTAAATGTAAATTTAAAAAATAGTTCAAAATTAAAATATCTCAAATATTCTATTTTTATTTTTATTTCTAAAATACGCAAACAAAATATAATATCTTCTGAAAATAAAAACATCGCCATATAAAGATTTAATTTATAGATAATAACGATACAAAATAACTTTACACGAAACGTTATCGGTTATTATAACGTTATAAAAGCATCGTTACGTTATTGTAGAAAAAATTATAATTGAATCGTCATTATAACGTTATCGGGTATCGTTATGTTACGTTTTCCATCCCTGGTTATAATTCCTCTAAACGTGTGTACTAGTAAAACAATTTTTGAGGGTAGTATAACCACCTTATAAAGACGATCACGAAATGAGATTAATAAAATATACATAAGAGTAATACGTAGTCTTCCCCAAAAGTGCAAGGCTGTATGCAGTATTGACGAGAGATAATTGTGAACAATATAAACATCGTAAAAAAATCAAACGGTATTTTTATCGCTTAAGTAAAATAAACTTTCAAACTTAAAAGTACTTCGAGATAATTTATATTAATGAAGAATGTGATTTTAGTAAAGAAGTGTAGTGTATACCATATACCTACCTATTTATGTACTTTCAAATGAATTCCTGGATCCAAACCTTAGCTAAAGTAATTAGTTGTGATTAATATAAATAAACTTAAATAAAAATAAACGTTTTCAAAATGTTCTTGTTGAAAAGCAAGTTTAAATATTTTATTTTTGATCAACAAAAAATTAAGTTTAAAAATTATTGCTTTTCCAAAACAAGGTTCGAATTTTCTTTCAAATCTATTGATTGTTTAGTTCGAATTAAAGTATAAAGCAAACAGGAAAATACTGTATAATAAAGGCGTCGTTTTTTGTTTCGAGCTAAATGAAATGATAAGTCTTACTAAGCAGACCTAATAAATTTTTATTTGTTACAGGAATGAGTCGTCCAAAGGCGGATGGTAGCGACAGCGACTCCCCAGATAGCTTAACAGATCAAGACAGTGATTTAGAACCTCTGATTATAAATCGAGGCCCGTTTTTTGATAAAACCGCCTCCAAAAATGTAACAGCTCTGGTCGGAAAAACAGCCTACCTAAACTGCAAAATTAGGAATTTAGGAAACAGAACGGTAAGTAATAAATACCGCAAATCCTTAACTGTGTGCAAATGAATGTTAAATCGTGATATTATACAGCGTTTTGCTCTAACACGACTCGGTGGTTATTCCGCCAAGAGGACGTTATCGCACCAGATCGATCTATTTATGTTCTTCTCCCCACTAATAACAATAACAATGGCCCTGGATAAGTGCTATCGTTGAAATCCCAGTGGTTGCTTAATGCAGGCCTCTACAATACTTTATCTCCACATCGGCAACGCTGTAGGACTTGGCAACATTGCAGAATCTTAATGGCTTGCCATAATTCTTCTTTAATGGCATTTACTCCATTTAACCTTGATGTAATAGGAAGCAGGTGTTGAAGGTGTAAAAAACAGACAATATTTTGACAAAAAGAAACAAATTTATGGCTTATAAAATCTTTTTCAGACACTTCCGAAAAAAGTGTTGTTAAGATAAAGGCTAAATATTTAGCTAACAAAGAAAAAACGTTCACTATATTAAAAAAAAAGCTTTTGTGCTTCGTTTTATATGTGCTTTTTACTTTGGTGAAAAAGATCAAAATATTCTGTGACTATAACTGTTAATTAAAAATCTCCCTCAAAGTGTGTGATAGCAGTCTTTGGAATTACGTAAGAGGAAAACACTAATTAAAATATTCAATCTAGCTACTGTATTTCATCATATACAATTTCACAGAGCTACAGTTAAAGATGAGAAATGTTCAAAATATTATTTTTAATTCTTCCGTGACGTACTATCTACGGACAATCCTAATTGGATTCTACTTTAGGATGTGCCTATGCGTAGGCAATTGTAATTGTAGTTAGGACATTGAATGGTCATAAATAAACAAAGATAAACATTAAGAAATACAAGGTTTGACAATGAAGTATCGGGAACTGATATATCTTTTGTTTTAATCAAATATGAAAATATGTTGAAAGATCACCTCAATAAAAATTTTCGTGTCCGTACGGATTTTTATAACTGGAATAGTCCTAGAACCTCATTGTCACTGTATACCGGGTGTAACGAATTGTGGTACATCCCCTTTATTCTCTTTAGGTGTGATTTTAGATAATTGAAATTTTAAATGTATGGTACCTGCAAAAAAGAACGGATTATTTAAACAAATGTACACTATTGTTTTACTTCCTATTTAGCCGTTCATGCAGTTATTTTTTTTTAAATTGAGAGTTTAGGGACGCTTCGACATCTGAGGTCTCTAGCGTCAGGGTGGAGGGGGCGGGGAACACGGAAAGGGTGGGTAAAGTAAGGGTAGGTGGAAGGACTGTCACAGCATTTGCCTATAGTAGGTAGGGGAAACCACCTGAAACCCCTACGATGGCAGACGGCAGCAGGATTCGAACCCACGCCTCACGATTTTACTCACTAGGTTGCATACCAACCAGCCACCGAGCTCGGTATGCAGTTATTTGAATGGATCATTTTCTGGCTATTCAATAATACCAATAACTTGTTATTAGAGGCTGGCATTAAAACTTAAAATGATTGTAAAATATCCTAGGAGCAACCAAATGATTTTTAAACCCGATTAATATAATCAAAATGTCATTTAAAATTTACAAAAACGTTTTTCGTATGCTTGTTGACATAAAAATTCGTCTGAAAGATCGGGCTATTGTCGTGTCGATATTGATCAAGTATGGTCGGGAAATAAAAAAATTATTAGCTAGAGAACTAGAGATATACAGGGTGGTCCGCATAGTAGGGCCACTATTGGGATCTCGTAAACGGTAAGAGCTGCAAAAACTTTTAAGTAAGACAAATTGTTCCATTTTCGGAGACCTATTCAATGATGCTTTAATTTTTTTTTTAATTTCCATGGCACGCTAGATATTCAACAAAAACCAAATTAGGCTTTTTTTTTTAAATCTTTATTAACACGGTTATACTTGATGGTACAAAAATATTTTAGGGAAAAAAATTGTAGATTTTTTTACGCACTATAAAATGAAAACATGTATTTGTTTCAATTCTTAGATAAATTTCAAACTTGCATTTTTTTTTAATGGAAACCATAGTTGGATGTGACCATAAAAAAGATTTTTTTCCCTCTTTTCATTGATATAAGGTTTAATATATTTATTTTAATATTTAAGCTTAAAACAAACAAAAACTCATTAAAAAGTCTCTAGGAAGTTAAAGAGTGCCATGAAACAAAAGACAGTTTGGTTTTGTCACTTAACCCTCCAGTGCTAACATGCGGTCTCACAGACCGACCCCCCAATTTTATCCCCGAAACTAGAAAACGCGTGTGAGAAGGGGGTTGGGCTCGTCGCTATCTTCATTATATCTATTTATCGACCAGCTCTCGCAGTGGCAATCGTTTTTTAGCGATTTTTGCCAGTTTTTTGGGTATTTCGGTCTCACAGACCCGTGTTAGTATTGATGTTACTAATTGGATTATTATTACCATTATGTAAAACTTTGTTGGAGAAGAAACGAACTGTGGTAGGCATAATAAAAAAGAACAAACGAGAAATACCCTATGATTTTGATAGTCTCGATGAAAATACGGGAAAACCACAAATTATTATGATGCACAATGTACAAAGTCTGGTGTTGATATAGTTGACAAACTATGCTCAGGCTATAACTGCGCTAGAAATACGAGAAGGTGGCCTATGGTAATTTTTTATCGTATACTAAACATAGCTGCCACAAACGTATTTGCAGCATTTAATTCAAAGAGTACAGATTCAAATATGCTTCGAAGGTTTTTTTTTAATATAAAGCACACTTAGAATTTAAATAATACTTATAAAATAAGCTTTGGATGAATTCGGCCCCACACACCGATGTTAGTACTCGCGTTACAGAAACCTTTGTAGCAATATCGAATTTGTAGTAAAATAAAAATTATTTGATTTGAAAAAATAATCATTATGGTCTATTTCATAGTAATTGTCTATTATTAAAATTTTTGTAAATGTTCGTGAGCTACATATTTTAAGGAAAAATTATACGTGCGCCGCGAAATACTATCTGCCGAAGTTAATAACACTGTAGGATTCGATCGTAAGTGCCAGCACTAAACGTAATGAACGGTTATGCGAGGAACTTTTAACAATAGATAGAGATGATGTACGTCGAATATTACATTAACAAATAATACCATTTCTTGTTCCAGCTGTCATTGTCTCGTTACATAACAATCTTCCATTATCATGATTTGCATCGTTAATTTGATAACCGTGTCATTTGAACACCCTTGTTCTAAGTTCGCTTAAAGATCGAAATAAATTTAGGGCATTAACTGTGAAGACAAGGGTAGGTAAAAGCGATGGTGTTATGTTCGAGCTCTCGAGTAATTTTATTCGCTCGAGAATTAATACAATTTGGGAATTGCGATAGACACTGAAACTATAGTAATAACAAAATGGAATGTAACAACAATCCTAATGCAAACATATATCATCTTACTGACCGATGGCTGATTGTTTACGACTTAAGTTATAAAAATATATCTACAAAGTATCCTAGAAAAAACTTCCCAGTCCTAAGTTTTTTTATTTTAAGCGATGGAGCTTTGGTGTTTATCAAAAATATATTTTCATAATTCCCAACGATCCTCAAAGTTGTGTAAGTCCGTCGTTCTTCGTTTCGAGATATTTAGGGGCTTGCATTTTAGTCGATTTAAAAATACTTGAATGGATTTAAATTAAAAAATTTAATGTACTGAACCGATATCTAGTAATTTTTTACTAAATGCGCATAAATAGGTCAAGAAGGCTCTACAACCAAGTTTGTAATCTATGCTATAAATTTTTTTAAATTAAAATAGATTTGAAATCTGCTTACGCTGCAAATTCCCAGATTTTGAGTTTACTTTAAAACAATTTTAGAATTTTATTATTTCTACTTTAACAGATGTGGTAAAACAATGTGTGGTTTAAAAAAACAGTGTATATTGTGTATATCGCGTTGTTTATCTTCCATTCTCCTTTTTTTGTTTCTCTGGTTATAATTTACAATTTTTTAAAACATAGTTGAATGTCAATATTGATGTTTACCATAATTATTTTTACAATATTCATTTGTTTTTTACCCTAACATTAAAACTGTTTTCACTTGAAAAGAAAATCGTTTTCGATAAAATGAAATTCTCGAATACAACCCATTTTACGCCAAAGTCAAACAAACAGTTACAATTAGATGAATAGCATTTCGGCTACTAACTTGCTCCCTTAACTTGCTGTCTGAGGTTTAGTTAATATTCTGAAGCTACTTGGTCTGTTGAATTATTTATTAACTAATAGTACCCCATGCCTGTCTTACATTTATTCAGCATTTAGACCTGAAGAATACGTAATTGTACATATAAGCAAGTTATAAATAGTTTATCACATCACGAGATGTGTAAACGTTGGGTTTAAACTAAATGAACAACAATTTTTCTTCTTATACAGGGTGTCCCAACCAAGACAAGTTATTTGTTTTTGTTAACCAACAGCCTGTTTGGTTTTGGCACACTGATACGTAACTTTATTTCTTTAAATAGACCACCATATATCTTTTAGATTACTAATAAAACGTTCTTCATATTAACGTTTAAAATCGACTGTGTCTAAAATCAGTGGTTTGGAAATTATTCATGGTTTTCGAGAATATTGACAGGTACAGAATTCTAAGAAATATTAATACGTACCTACTTAACCTTTAACTAGTCGCGTGTACTGTGTATACATAACTACTCGCATGGCGCCTCGGAGGCACCATTGGGGTTTTATAACAATATTTTTGACTTAAAATCTTAAAAATGTGTTAAACTGCTTTATTCATGAAATATAAGCTAAATCTTAAAAAGAATAACAATGACTAAATAAATTATAAGATATAAAAAATATATATCTGTATATAAAACATCGGAACCGGAAAATTCCCCGACAACAATTTACCGACGGAAGATTCCCCGACAACAATTCGTCGACAAACAATTCACCGACTGGAAAATTCCCCGACAGTAAAATTTCCCGACAAACATTTTACCGAATGGAAAATTCCCCGACAATCTGAAAAATAATGTTCCTATCATAATTAATTTTGGTCAAGCAACATAAAAGTTATCAAGAGTTAATGGTTTATAATTTAGAATAACGTTGGATTAACGTAATAGTACGTATTACCTCCTTGAAAGTGTTTACTTGATGATAATTCAGAATAATTTTGGACTAACGGTAACGGTATAGCATTACCTACCTGAAAGTACAATTAACTTATTTTTCTTCATAAGAATGTAGGATTAATTTAAGAAGGGATTATTATAACAGTTTAATAGTCCTCACAACTATAAATACTTGCTTCCCCATTCTGAAATAACATTTCGATTCTATCATCGTAACATGGCTGTAGAATTTGTGTTAAGTGAAAAGGGCAAGCAAAAGTTGTTGTTTGATGGTTATTTATACCAAAAAGACAAACAGAACGAAAAAATTTACTGGAAATGTGATTATTACTCTAAAATAAAGTGCAACGCGCGAGTTACAACTCTTGGAGATTCTGTTCTTAAAACAAAAAGAGAGCATATTATTTCGTATTTGTCGGGGAATTTTCCATTCGATAAATTGTTTGTCGGGAAATTTTACTGTCGGGGAATTTTCCAGTCGGTGAATTGTTTGTCGACGAATTGTTGTCGGGGAATCTTCCGTCGGTAAATTGTTGTCGGGGAATTATCCTAGATCCATATTTGACATTTAGTCCTTTAATAAACGTTATTATTTAATACTTGCAAATGAAAAAGCTGCAATTTGGAATAAAAATAAATTTCGAATAGTATTTTTTCCTAGATATTGTGTTCTTCTTTTCAAAAATTGGTGTTGAAAATATGTAAATCACTGATTTGAATGAAAATAATACATATGGCAACATTGTCATTAGCTGTCATCTCTGTTTTTCTCGTAATTATTTCTAGTTTGTGTTTTACGATACCCAAAAGGTTGCAGCTGTGTTTACGAACTGAAGGCTTTCAGTTCGAACAAAAATTGTAAATACCTAAGTAAAAATTGCTGATAAAAAAATGTCCAAACGCAAATCAATGTATGCAGTGTTGCCAATTTTTTTTTTCTTTAAATGGTTCCTGAGGCCATAGGAAGCATGGTACAACATTCTCGTATTAAGATTTTCGACTTAGAATTTTACGAAGAACATCGCCACGTGTAGCGCTTCCGCCAATTTTTACACACCCTGTATAATTCGTATTCCTAAAAGTACAATTGAGGAATACATAAACAGATATTAGTGACAAAAAAATTATTAAAAATGTAACAACGATTTAAAAAACGCTTGGCGCCTCTGCGGCGCCGTGCGACTACTTAAAGGTTAAGAACGCCCATTTTGACAATTTTTAAAGGCGAATATGTAAATTTTCTTAAATGGAACATCCTATAAATGTTTACACTTTATATTGACGGTGTAATTATCTTTAAAAAAGATTGGGATTTTTTTTAAATCTTAAATTAATACTTCTTATTATAACAATGTTTGACTTTAGACACATATAGACTCATACATTCTTCAAGTAAATTTAAAGAGGAATTCAAAAATGTAAAAATACAAAGGTTGTTATATTTCAAATCCATCCGTTTCCGGTTGAAATGAAAGTCGTATTGCCAGCTCAATATTTTTATCAAATTTGGAACATACGGTAACGGTTTAATACCAAATTTTGTTGTAATACCTTTTAATAGGGTTCTAGATAATTGTCTTTTTCCATACTTTTGCGCAGCACTGTATTTTATAATCTTATACCTGTTAATATTTTAGATACAAAGAAAAACATGAATAATTCAAAAACGATTGATCTTTGGCACATAGATCGCCAAAATTTTAGTAAATCAATAAACAAAAATTGTACGCAACAATTTCCTATGAAGTTTTATTGGGAATAGTTCTACAGTGTTTCTTTTTTAAATTCTATTTTAAGCAGGGACTGAGAACTGAACGAAAACGTAAACAAAATTAACCGAAATTTTTATAAGTTTTTATTTTTCGTTTAAGAACGAAAACGAAATAAATGATTTCTATTGCCCGCTCTAAACGGTTTTTTCACTATTCCAACTTTATTCATTAAACAGAAATACGAATTTACCGTTTATGCTGAAGGGACTTCTCTGAGGCAGTAAAATATCTCACTTGAAATAAGTGAGCTTCACTTTTCTTCATATACAGGGTGATTCAAATTCGAGGGCGACCATAGGTATCTCGCTTACTACTGAAGATAGAGGGTAGGTTAAAATTTGGCAAAGTTGCTAAATTTTATTGTCATCAATAATATCAAAACAGATTTGAAATATCTTCAACTGTTTTTGAAAAAATTGAAATAAACTGAAAAAATGATAACTTTTTTGTTTATAATTTTTTTTTAAATCTAAAAATTTCTATATGGCCTCTTTATTTTACTTTTAATGGTGCCATCAATTTTTTGCTGCGCCGATTTCGTTTTGTTTTATAGGTACCGTAGAATAGGGCAACTTGGGACAGTAGGGTAACTTGGGACAAAATGATATTCTCACCTAAAAATTTTGTTTACAACTGTCAACTTTTGAGATAATCAAAGTTGCTTAGTAGAGTTTTAAAAGTATCATATAAGCTTAAAAAAACGAATTAGTTTTTGAAGTTACTACAAGACGGTAAGTTGTTACATCCATTTTTTTAATTAATATAAAATGGCCGAATTAAGAACTGTTTAAAACTTCTCTTGTACTTTTGTTCTGAAAATATACGTTTAATATTAAGTCTTGAATAACTTATCTCATTTTTTTATTTAATACTACCTATGTTCAAAAATGAATGATTGTCCGTTTTGGTGAACATTTTTGTTCAAAAATGATTGTCTCATTAGTTTTTAATTCAATTAATATATTGAATCCTGCTTTAAACAACTTTTTTACAAATGAGACAATCATTTTTAATAGAGGTAGTACAGTTTTTTTAATTTTTCCAATCAAAATATCGTTTAGTTTAAAATTTTTATAACTTGCGAATTAAAGTTTTATTTTCTTTATTTTCTTTATTTTTTTTCATGCTGGATAATTGTGAAAGATCAATTTAATATAAAAAATATAATATAACTGTCCCAAGTAGGACTTTATAGGCTAAACTTGAGTCAAACGACTGAAATTCATGTGTCCCAAGTTGCCCGGTCTTAAGTATTACTTGGGACAGAAAGTTTTTTTTGTTGGTATCTTGTATATATACATATATATTTATTTTATATACAGAATATTGTTCATTGGCAACTCACCCAATGACATAAAAAAAATCAAAGTTTTTAATTAAAAAATGAACGTGGTACACGCTTTTAAATGTTGAAACTGTCCCAAGTAGCCCCATTCTACCGGTACTACCTTTTTAATTTCTTATGGGCGACAAACTTAAAAAATAAAAAGTGGCCGTGTAAAAACTTTTCAGATTTAACCTCTTAAGCCGTTACGGCCTCTGAGCGCGAGGCCTTGCACAGCGGACACGAACTTTAGACCGCTCGCGAGTATTTACGTCATATCCATTGCATGAAAAATTTCGTTCGTTGTATTGAAAATATGAAATAAAAAATTAATGAAACGAAAGAATTATTTAAAATTTTACTCTTTTATAGTGTATACAACATATATCACACAACAATGCATAATTATCCATTTGGCATGTTTTTAAAAATATTACAAAACAGTACCTACAAAGTTTTCAAAAATTTAATTTTTGGTATGAAAATCTTTAAAGCAAGGTTCAGGGCAAAGGCCCGTGCTGCAAATTGCACACCAATAACGACTTTCTTTTCTTATTCCTTTTTTGAAGCACAGAACACATAGTAAATGTCGGCAAGTGGCGCTGTAAACGTTTTCGAACAAACAAAATAGATGACGTCATAAAGTGATCCTATATGTAATGACCGAAGCAAAGAAATCGTACGTTTTCTTCAAATACAATAAGATATACACAATTTTACACAAAGCGAATATGTACGGCATAGTCGCTATTCATGACCAAGGCCGATGACGATTATATGCGGCATAACAGCTTAAGAGGTTAAAAAAAAAAAAGTTATAGCAAAAAAACGAAAAGTAATTTTTTGTTTTCTAAAATTTTTTCAAAAAAAGTTTAAGATATTTTAAATCTGTTTTGATATTATTATTAAGCATAAAATTTATCAGCTTTGCCAAATTTAAACCTGCCCTCTATCTTCAGTACCAAGCGAGATCCCCATGGTCGCCCTCCAATTTGAATCAATATGTACCAACAACTTTATTGCTAATACTTGCAATGTTGTGAACCACAAGGAACAGTACAAATATTATCTCTTTGGATCATCAATAAATAAGATACACTTGATTGGACAACAAAAAAGCGCGTAATAATCATCTTATTTTTAAGAGTTTAAAAATAAGATATTTGACGTTGATGATCTATGTTGTTTGTTTAAATTACACTAAATATATGAAAATTAGGTTCACACCTAGTAGTCGCCTTAGATTGTTAATAAGTATCAAAACCGAACATGTCGCTGTTAACTACTTAGCGGGGTCCAACGATTGCTTAAGAAACAAAAATGTAAATGGACTTTAAAATTTGTCACAAACATTTTATATCTCACATTTATTGCCAAAAGTAGAAAACAATCATGCGAAATATAATTTTATTTAAAGGTGAACTGTGCTGATTTACATATTAATACATAATGAAGTATTAATTACTCTGAACAACCTGGATCTAATAATAAAGGTTTTATTGTGTTAATAGGCTTACCAACACTGTCATTTTGACATTTGGCGATCGTTCTTCGTAAAAAGAGGCTGGTGACTTAAAATAAAAGTACCTACTTGACTAGGCGACTAAAAAAAGTAGTTATGTATAACCGGTAGTTATGTATAACCGTATTTCGTTTTCGTTCTGATCAGGAACGAAATATTTTTACTTTTTATTCCCTTATTTTAAGGGCCAGCGTATGTATCGATGCGCAAAAACAAAACGCACTATAGCTGCAAATAATTGTGTTTATGTATTTAATAATCTAAAACAACCTTTATTTCACACTTTTTTGAAATTATTGGTTGTAATTGTAACAGAGCTATTGAATAATTAATTCGTCTTGGCTGGACATCGTATATTATGTGGGAGTTTCGCAATCTGTATCAATAGTTTATTTAAGCTCACTAAAAAATACAATTAAAGGTACTAATTAAATAACAGTTTTGTAGATAAATTGCTTTTCGTATTAGCTTTTTCCGAAATGAAACTGCAAGTCACCATTAGAGGCGTCAGCTTTTCTTTGCCCGCAATCGATACGCGATGCAATTTGTACCACTCGTTTCAGCCAATATCAAATTGTATTGTTCGTTTTGTTCGTTAGTAGTTCGGGGCTGATATAATAGTGCAGCGCCACAATGAACTGTGTCAAGCTTTTTACCAATATGCTGTTACTATCACGTGCAGATGACGGATTTTTTATACGTTCGTGCTATGTTTTAGGTTAACGCCTCCATTTAGCACCAACATGAAAAAAGAGGAACGCTCACTTTGTTCGCAATGTAAACGATACGGACTGATTTAAACACGAACGCATTCAAAGGTAAAAAAATGAAAACGGCTTTATCAAATTAGGTACAATCTTCTCTGATGATAATACTTTTCATTAAAATTTATGAAATAGTTAAAGTTAATAAGACTTTAAAGAAAATAAACAAGGAAGAGAGTAATTGATTTTAAATGATACGTCTTTACTTTGTTTGAGAAAAAAAACAGATTAATAACATAACAAAATTAGAACAAACCTAAAAAGAAATATAGAACCTTCTTCTTCTTTTTCTTAATATGTTCCTCTTGTACCTTTCGGTGTCGAAGTATGCTTTATTATTTCCATGTTATGTTTCTCCACTCCTGCCTATCGTTAGCTAAATTGTGACACATCTCTCCAGCTGACTTCTTTTTCTTCTAGTCTCTGCCTCTCTTCTCTTTTCTATTTTATTCTTGGTCTTCCTCTATTTCTTTTTTCCTCCATCTGCACTTTCCATCCTAGTTTCGCGTATCTACTAGATGTCCAAGTCATCTTTTTCTTAACATCTGTTAGGTTATGTCGAATTTTTTACTTACTGATTTTATCGATCAGTCTACATCCCTCTATTCTTCTCAGAAATCTCATTTCCAGTACCTATATTCTTTGTTTTTGTTTTTGATTTAGTGTCCAAGTTTCTGAAGTGTACGTGAGAATGGGTACGTACACTGCATTAAAAACTTGCGTCTTCGTTTCTTTTAATTCCTCCTTCTTACTTATCAAACATTTACCTGTTAGTGGCGTTGTAAACTTTCGTCGCTGCCGCTATTCTGTTATTCAGAGCTTCCTCCAGTTTATCATTTTCTGCAATTATTGTTCCAAAATATTTAAAATTTGCTACGTGCTCTATCTTTTTTTGGTCTAGCATAGAACAACCTATTTTTGTATATTACTTCGTTCGACTAGCCAACACTGATCGGTATTGTATTATAGCAGGGGCCGCCAGCTAGTTTGTCGTCGGTTGTCGCAAATAACAGTTGCTTACCAAATTATCGAATTTTTAAACGAACTCTTGAGGAAAGCTCCTCTTTTACAAGTCTCGAATTTTCGCGTTTTTTTTTTCCCGGAACCGTTAGACTGATTTAAAAAAAAGCACCGTTCCATAGCTAACGGGACTGCAAAAATAACCATACTTAAACTTCGTTTTCGGGCGTCCGTTCAGGATACTAAAAACAGAGAAAAATCCAAAACATGCGGCCATGTTTTGACTACATTTTGAAACAAAAATAATAATTTTAAATCGATTAGAAAATATTTATTGTTTTTTTTGTGATCCATGTGTTTTTTGTTATTAAACGAACTCTGAAGATAAACCGCTTTTACAGGAGTCTCGTTTTTTTCCGGAACTTTTAAAACGTATTTTTAAAAATGTTGCACCGTTTTACTCACAAAGACTGCGGTAATCGGTAAATAACGGAGTTTCGATATTATCTCGGACGGTTTCATGGTCAACGCGAGCGCAAAAATGACCATTTTTAAGCGAATACTAACCAGGGAAGGTCACGATACGTTTTCGCTAGAATTTAATTAAGGCTGTGTTTATTGCATCAAGGGCATCAAAACTAAATGTTTTCCAGAGTTATACGTGCCACTGGACATTTTCTTCAGAAAAATAGGGGAAAAACTGAAAAGTTGAATAATAAAGGTAATTTTTGTGATCTCGTTGGTCATGAAACCGTCAGAGACAAAATCTAAATTTTCCCATTTACCAATGCGCTCATCCTTTGCAAATGGTGCCAAGTTTTTGTAAAACTCCTAAACGGTTCCGGAGAAAAACGCGAAAAACGAGGCCCTTGTAAAAACGGTTTCCCCTATATTAAACGCCTATGCAAGTCGCATAGATATAGTTATTCCAGGAAAATTCGGTTTTGAAATCCTACTAAACACTCAAGAGTCGAACAAAGAATCACTTTTTAAGCGTTTTATTTATTTTTTTTTGGTTATTTTTATATTAACTTTAATAATAACCATTCATTAATCAATATCCCTTTCACTGTTAATATTAATACATATTTGTTATGTATGTACTAAAATAAATAATTACCTCCTACATTTAATTGTTAAAATGAAATATAGGTTGTTGTTTTATTATTATTTACCAAAATTATCATTTGAAATAGGCACTTGAAATGTTTTATATTAGGTAAATTTTCGGGTGTGGATTAAGTCAATTTAAAATATTTGTTATTGGACAATTTAGCTCGAAAGTAAAAAAAATTGCAAATTTGAACTGTCTTTTTGAACAGATTGTGTTTAAGAGTTTGAAGTTTTGCTGAAGCTTTTTTACAAGATGTGGTATTAATATGTAATATAAAAGATGCTTTTAAGTGAACGTATTTACAAACATTTAAAAATAAATCACTTGAATTCAAATGGTATTAAATTTTCATTCAAATATTCGATTCGAAAATACTCCAAATAAAATTTAACAAAGCAATAAATTTTGAGCAAGATTCGATATTATAATGCGTGAACTGTAAGGCAGTCACATTCAGCGAACCAATATTATGATCATAACACGTACAACGCATCGCATATGAAAGCGTGACCTAATGCTTTGTGCTAGATATATTGGCTCATGGAGCTCATGGAGAACCGTATTACCACTCAATACTGAATAAGATCATTTTCTACATACATGAAAAATAAAACTTTTGAATTGCAGAACGACGCAAACATCGTAATTTGTTACATCAAATATCAAAAATAACTTAATAGATATTTTAGAAATAACGTGATACATTTTAAATTACAATACTCAGCTGAATAAATTTCGAGTTCCAACATGAGATGAGGATCTCTTTTATCATAAAAGTTAGAGCAGGGGTCGGAACCGACGGCTCCGGAGCCGCATGCGGCTCTTTACTGGAAAAGATGCGACTCTTTTGTTTCGGAAGTGATGAAAATGTACCAAAAAAAACAGTTGTTTTTTTTGTATCTACAAAAAACCAGGTAACTGTATGTATACATGAGAATTTTTCGAACCATATATCTGAAGAATTTGTGTTTAGAAATACTGAAATAATTACAAACTACCCAGTTTCAAACATTTTAAACTTCTCCGGAGAACAAGATAAATGGAATTAAAATTATGGCTTCCTAAATTTTATTTTTTAAAGTTTATTTTTTAACTTGCGACACCCAAGTTAGAGTATGGCGTAAAATTCGGCATAGTTACTAAATTTATTGTAGAATAATTCTTTTTTTTAACCTTATTTACGAAAACTGGATTTAAAAAAATCATCAGATTTTTTAACCGCAATGGTTAAAATCAATATTATTTGTATATTGATTAAGGTTACTTGGTTAACATTGAATAAAATTTCTATTCGAGGAATTTAAAAAAAAATCGAAATTACAGTACGTTTTATGTTTTGGTACAAAACGTTTTTTTGTAGGCTTTATCAGTTTTTAAAAATTCAATTTTGTTACACGTAATACCACAGGGGTGACCCCTGTAAGCGTGGTCCATTAAGTTTACAACGTTGTTTTGCTTTATTGGTCTGCGGATATTAGCATAAGTTTATAAATATCATTAAAAATTTGTGGATTGTAGATAAACGTCCTTTATTTAACAAAGGAAACAGGTTCACTGCAATTTCTCAATGCCTCCGTTTAGATACTGTTGAAACAAGAA
This sequence comes from Elmis aenea, assembly GCA_947652605.1. Taxonomy (NCBI): domain Eukaryota; kingdom Metazoa; phylum Arthropoda; class Insecta; order Coleoptera; family Elmidae; genus Elmis; species Elmis aenea. The sequence goes on from OX393578.1 coordinate 19,742,002, forward strand.
GAAAAAATTTAGACTCAATATAAACAGGCACCGATTTAAACACTTTTTAATTATAGCTACCCACTCTTCAAGTTGCAAACATTTTCTATGAGAACATAAAGGTTGACAGATAGCTGCTAAGTTTCCGAGGTAGGTGACCCATTAAAAAATAGATACCATCAAAGCCAGAGAAATATGGTATAAAGATTTGGGCATCCTGCGACAGTCAAATCTCATACGTTTACAACTGCCATATGTACAGTAAGTAGTAAAACAGCTGACCAGCGTCAACGCAATAGAGGCAAACGAGTCATTTTTGAAATGAAAGAGGGATGAGGGAGAAATTTGACAACCGATAATTTTTTACAAGTCTCGAACATGCTAGAGATTTAAAAGAGTAGAATCTAACATAGGTACAGTAAAGGAAAATAGACCAGAACTCCCTAAGGAATCAGTAAATTCGTGTAGAAGAGACGTACATTCAACTAAAGTTGGCTATGAAAATAACGCTATTTTAGTGTATTTTTCTCCAAAGGAAAAACTATTAAGTTACCTAATATCATCTACAAATAAAACTGATAAGAATTTTGAAGGTAACAAGAAGAAACCACAAATAATAATTAACTGTAATAAAACAAAATCAGGTTTAGATACCATGGAATAAGAGAAGAACCTTCGAAACAACATAATAAGAATATTATCAACATTAGAAATATGAAATTTGGTATTCCAAGGTTAGACATAATCCTTCATCACCTGGCTTTATCAGAATAAACCCAGCCTGATTACTTTTTAAGATCCCATTATTAACTTTTTAAAACTGATTAAGCAATAATGAAAACCTGGTAAAATATTGTTTTAAAACAGTAAATGAACTTATCTGTGGTGTTCTGCTGTAAACTACTTCTCAAACTATAAAGTTTAAATTGTCGATTCTGTTTAGGCAACCCTCCTACGTAGAGGCGTGAAAGTTCACCTCCCGGAATCTGTAATTAGCGAAGTAGCGAAAACAATTTTTTCTTGGGTCCCATCTTTAGTTATGCTCTAGAATTGCGTAGCAGCTGTGGGTAACTAGGAGCAGAACAATTTGTTCTAATTCTGTTTAATTGTGGCTGTTCTTAATAAAGTTTCCGATCTATTAGGGACTCCAACAACAGCTGTACCCGCTGAATTGATAACAGCAAAGGAATTCTATACGATGACAGAAATAAAGTTACTACAGTATTACGTTTTATGGTTTTTCGGTGTGATATACTATTAAGCCCGTGTGACACGGTATAGTTTTCTATATAGAAATCTGTACCAAATACTATACAGAAAATCTTATATCGTGTCATACAGGATTTTCGTTCAAAATTCTATATAGTTTCTTGTACAGAAAATACTATACGACTTGTCCTATTTCCATATAAGTTTTGATACAGAAAGTGCGTGCTACAGATGCGCATTCAGTTCGTGAATAATAGCGGCTGATTTTGAACATCTGCAGCTAAAGGAAATAAAAGCAATAGAAATACCTGTTAACAGTTAATTCTTGGTCATCCGAAGTAGGATGATGTTATTGTTTAAAATGGCAATAACAAGGGATAAATACCTTGTTTTAGAGGGAGTGCATATAGGTAGAAGTACATATTACAAAGAAATAATTGATAGGGGTTGTAGTGGCATATGGCTCGAATGAGAATGCGGCAGAAGAGGATAACAGTAGTGGTACACTACGGTTCCTGCGACAGTTCGATTGCATGTCCATCCGGAGCTTACTATGATCGATGTTTGAAGATCGCGAAGAAGTCTCTGTGCAACCGGATTGTATAAATCAAAATTTATTATAAAGTTTAAACTATATTTTGATCTTTAGCATTTTCCTTAATTGGTAAGACTTAATCACAGTTCATCAAAAAACGTAAGTCGTTGGTTAGATCAGTAAAATTTTAATAATCAGATTGGATACCATGAACTTTTTCTTGGTGGAATAAAAATAAATAGTATTGTACATTGTAAATAACAAAGAATTGCTCGGTTTTAAAGGTGCAGAAGTTATCTGGAAAGATGATGCCAAGTTTAAAGCTTTAATACGCAATATTTACCTAATACAAAATTAGCATTTAGAAGTAAAAGAAAGCGTGTTATCATTTTCAGATATTTCAAAAAATAAAGAGAATACAAAATAAAAAAATATATTTGTTTACATTTTTGTAAATAAATTATGTATTTAAACTCAGCACTAAACTGTGTAACTTTTTTCCAGTTTAATTATCCTTGTAACTAACTCTTAAGATACGCAGGTACCTAAGCATGGACCTTGAGACAACCTCTATTACTGTTAAGTAATGGAATGTACTCCGACTTTGATCGCGGTAATGGGAGAAGCTCCTTATAAAACAATGAGTGAAGCTAGATTGATTACCGTATACAAATAATCGTTTACAACCTGTTGTCTTGATGTGAGAGCAGCACTATCTACATACATTGTATTATGTAAAATAACGAAGTGTTCTAGAATTCGAGACTAAGCGGTGTTCTTTGTTAAAAGACATACATAGGTATTACTTATTATTTTGTATAGAATCATTAAAAACTTCAGCAGCTTCTGCTTGAGAGTTAAGCTTAAGTATTGAGATAGGTTAAATATTAAATTAAAACATAATCTACAGGGTGTCCCAGCCAAGACGAATTATTCGATGGCTCTGTAATTAGTAATAATATTTAAAAAAGTTAAATATTAAAGTTGTTTGTAATCATTTACCGCATAACCTAAAATTATTTTCACCTATACACGGTGTTTTGTTTTTGCGCTCTGTACTAAACATTGTTTTTTTTATATAAAACACCCTGTATATTTTGTAATTTTTGAATGTAGAATTAAATTCTCTTTCAAAAATATTGTAGGTTGTTTTTGTCTAAAATGAACCGTTTTTGAGTTATTAACGTTTTTTTGAAAATTTTGACAGATGCAGACCTTTATAAAAATATTTTTATTTATTAACATAACAACACCAGAGCAATTTACTCTGGTAATTTATTAGACAATAGTGTCATAGTGATTGTTCACTAGTCACATTTTTAAAATAATATACAGGGTGTTCGTTATACTCGGTACATTTCGCTAAACTTTAAACGGATATAAATCTTTTTTTTTTAATGGAACACCCTATATATTTTTACATTTTCTTGTAGAAAATGTAAATATCTTTCAAAGTCGTTAAGAATGTTTTATGTCTAACTATAATATGTTTGAAGTTATTTCGTTTCTTGTGATTATTTGCGAGTATTTTACCTAAAATATCGTTAGTACGTTAGTAGCCTTTGAAAATTTAAAACAATTTGTCAACCAGAACAGTTAATCGGCACAATTTAAATTATTATGCCACTAAAAATCCATAATTTTTAAGAGTTGTAGATACAAAGCATAAATGGCAGCAAATAACACCAGAACACACAAATCTATATTCGTCGTTTGATAAAGATCAAGACAGTATGGTCGAAACGTCACGTAATCAAAGAAGACGTGGTTCCAAAGCAGGGAACGATGATTCAGTGCTTTTTTTAATTAACAGCTGTTTTAGTTTTTAAAATGCCCTATTTAGTTTTTTCCCCATGGTTATTTAATTTTTTCTCATCATTCACGAAGTTTGCGTTTCAGCAATTTTCTGCTCAATAAATATTGGAAATGTATCCTAAAGTTATGTGTACTCCATATGATGCACAGAGCGTAAGCAAAAACATTCAATCGTGTGTTTCACTTGTAATGCATCGGAAATGCAGTTTTCTAATAACCCAAACCGTATTGAAAATGAATGACGAAGGAGATTTGGTTATTTAAACATATTATTTTTTTTGGGATTAATTTTAATAATCACTTTTGTTGTCTAACAATGATGATGTAGCATACAAAAACATTTTTAAATTTTATTATTTTCTTACCGTTGTGACAGTTTAATTTTCATTCATTAAAAAAAAAGCTGACAATCGCTAAAAAACCTTTGAAGAAATTTTGGTAAACCAATGCGGATGTTTAATTTCTTGCATTCCATAAGATAAAAATATACACTTTAGCAAGACTGTTTAAAAACAGATATAAAAAAGTGGATTTTTTTATTTCTTAACTTTGTAACTGAAAACAATTTGAAATTAGCTTTAAATTACAAAATTTCATTGACAATTGTCTCTTCTCTTTTAATAAACATCATCATCGTTGTCCTCTTTTACCCCTAGGTGTCGAGGTTTGTTCCTTCACATTACTTGCCCTCAACAAAGCCCTTTCGGTCCCTGCCCAGCAACCTTGCTTCCTCCCATGATATTTCTCTTCGGTTGAGTATGTATCACCAATACGCTGTTGTTCCAGGTTGTTCTAGGTCGCCCCCTTCTGTTTTTACATATTGTTCTGGCTTCCCATATTTTCTTATCTTGTCTTGTGTTACCAATTCGTATTAACCTTTTCGGTGCGCAATGCTTGTAGTTTTTCTGCGCCTGCAGTGCGCCTAACTTTCAAATGCGTTAACGTTCGGACGAGTTAACTCGTCTCGAGCACCTTGGGCCGCGTAAAATTTTGGCGAGTATACTCGTTCAGAGCACCGAAAAGGTTAAATGGCCTGTCCACCCTAATTTCTGTTCCTCTATTTTGCTTTTCAGTGACTTCATTTTAAGCTTTTCTCTCTGTGTTTGTTTCTTATTTTATCTACTCTTCTTACCTCTACCACCTTTCTTAAGCACCGTATTTCTGCAGCCTGTAATCTGAATCCCCTAGTTTCAAAACCCGACAAATCCATTTTAGACAAAAAATGCGATCGATATGACAATGGATTCGTCATTTTGTTCTCTACTAAATAGTATGATGTATACGATGCAAAACCCACTAAATTCATATGATATTTGCGTTTGAAATATGGAGTTAGTTTCAAAAGCCGACAAATTCAAGTTGCCCTGAAATCAAATGCCAGCAAATCCGAGTTAGCCAATGACAGTTATCGTTTAAAGCCATGTGATCAAAATGCACATGCGTTTGTTTTAGCAACGTGTTATCTCATTATTAGTAAGTTTTCGTTTACAATACAAAGCGTTTATAGTTTTAGAAAAAAAGTTTTTAGTGTTTTGTATAATGGCAGAGTGTAGTGGCTCGTGTCCAAAGCCAGTGACACCAGATTTAGCGCGGAAACGTGTTTCCCGACCAAATAATTGGAAACGAGCAAAACAAAAGGAGGAAAGGTAAATAGCATTTTTACTCATCAAAAGTTTACATTACTCAATTATTTCATTTTTCTCAGATATAAAGCTCAAGCCTTACCTTCTTATCCAAGTTGCCAACATGCTACAAAATCTTATAAATGCAGTACGCTGCTGATGCGTGATATAAAGCAATTTCATGAGAGATTTTATTCGCATAAAGATAAAATAGCCCAGGATAACTTTATTATTAAATATTGCGAAACACACGATATAAAACGCCGAAGACCTACTGAAAACCAAAAATATAAAAAAAACTTTTCCGTACAATACACCATAAATGTTGCTGATTCAACCAAAAAATTACCTTTATGCCAAAAAGCATTTATTGATATTCTAAAGATAAAGAAAGATCGCGTAATTGGTGTACTAAAGCGATTTCATGACCAAAGACAGATGGCTCGTGAAAACAAAGGAGGTGATCGAAAGACATCAAAATTTGAGGAAAGAAAAAATTCTGTAATGAGATTCATTGAAAAATTTAGAACCATTGAATCTCATTACTGCCGAAACAGGAGTTGCCGCAGCTACTTGCCTTCTGATTTAAATATTTCAAAAATGTGGCGACAATACTGTAACGAAGTGGAAGTTGACCCTTCGTACATATTAGTAAAAAAAAGTTACTTCCGACATATTTTTGGTATCTGCTATAATATAGGTTTTGGAACCCCACGAACAGATGTATGTTCAACATGTCTCCAGCTAATGGAAAAAATAAAAGTTGAAAAGGATGAACAACTCAAAAGAAAACTTATGACTGAGCGCTATATTCATAAATTACGGGCAAAAGCTTTTTTCGATTCCCTCAGAGAAGAAAGGCAAGACCTGCAAACAATATCTTTTGATTGCCAAAAAAACCAGGCAATGCCAAAAATTCCAGATCAATCTGTTTATTACAGTCGACAACTGTATACGTACAATTTTGCTGCCGTGACAGGGTCATCTCATTCACCACTTCTAAAAGAAAATGTGTTCTTATACTCATGGACCGAGGATCAATACCCCAAAGGAGCCAATCAAATTGCCAGTGCAATTTTTCATAAACTTTGCACCATCAACCTAGATAACATAGATACAGTTCGTCTTATTGCTGATGGCTGTGGGGGCCAGAATAAAAATTCAATAATGATAACTATGTGCATTAAATGGCTTAGTGCAGATGCACCTCCATGTGTTAGAAACTTGGAACTCGTATTTCCTGTGGCTGGACATTCATATATTCCCCCAGATAGGGTTTTTGGTCATATCGAAAAAAATATTTAAAAAAGGATACCATCGTTTCCCCAGAGGAGTTTCTCCAAATATTCAAAGACCACGGAACTGTTTTTGTATTGGATCGTGATGTGAAGGTTTATGATTGGAAGAAAGATTCTCAAAATGCTATAAAATCTCCTGCCCAGTGGCACTTCCGATTCAACATGAGCAAAAGATTTATACTCAGAAAAGGAAAAAATAACAAAGTAACAATTAGAGGTGAACAATCTTATAAGTCAGATCTTGGGGAGTACAAGTCAGTATTTAAAAAGGGAAAATCAGTGAGCAGCATTGTGCAGTCTCAACTTTTCAGTGGTGTAAGTCCCAATAAAGAAAAACTAAAGGACGTGAAGGTGTTACTGGAAAAACATTGGGGTGAGAACTGGCACGCAATGGAAAATCTTAAGTATTACAATAATGTTTTGAAAACATACTACGATGCTCCGGATGAGGCTACCGCAGAGGAAAGCAATCCTTATAATTTGTGCGAACAGGTTGACGATGTACCCGATTTAGTTGTGTAATATTTTGATGGTAATTAAATAATAAAATAATTTTGTTAACGGTCTATGAATTTTTCTTATTAAGTTTCACTTCTAACCACAGTGTAATTTAAATTTATTTTAGTAAACTTGTGTTATTTATTTGTCGAGCAAAATAACCAATCGCGGCAAATTGCATACAGGTAAGTTACAAAACCCTACATATCCGAAGTTTAATATCAAAACCCCACAACTCCCATCTATTTAATTAAATTATGAAGTTATTAATGTGTTTTTGAAAAAAAACACAGTAGTTTTACAACTTATTCGCCTAATCCTTATATGACGGCGACATATTTTGAAAGTGAAAAACTGGGAACTTATTAAAACAGTTTTTTGCTATTTCCCAACATTTGCTTAAAATGGATTTATCGAGTTTTGAAACTAGAGGCCTCCTATTCTCTGGTCCTTTATTCAATACCCAATTCTCAGCCCCATATATTAATATTGGTATGTATATGTAAATTGTATTTTATACTGTTATTTTTGTTTCTCTTGATATCTTTTTTTTATTCAGACATAAGGTAAAAATCTTTATCTATAAATAATTCAATAAATTAAATTATTTTTAAAAAACCCGCACAGTACCTATAACATTAGCCCTGCGTTTATGATGCGAGATTTCACATTAATGAATAATAGATGAAGTCTGCATATTTCTCGAATACTGCAGTATGTAATTGCCTGTTATTGTAGTAAGTATGTTATACTTCATGGTTTAAAAAAAACAAAAATTTAGGGATATTTAGTTCCATGCAAAACTCTTGTACGATGGCGTAATTTTTGCTAATAAATTTAAATCACAATCTGCGTACAAGCAACGAGTTAAAACCGTTGCTACCCATATTTATTTAAAAATAACGTTCAAAATCATCAGTGGAACAACATTAACCATTTTTTATTGCCCACTAATTACCAAAACGCTGTGCTTTGCGCCGATAAAAATAATCTCCTTAAAAGCAAAGTGTTAAGTGATGGTTGTTTAGTGATGTCAGTCATATTACCATCATGAATGTATCATTTTTTGTTGGGGTGAATATTTGCGGGCAAAAACTTATTTTGTAGGCTGTGCAGCGACGGTAGCACATTAGGCTTCATCATATTTCACTGTCACGCAAGATGGACATACCTTTGTAACGAAAATGAGAAAATTTCTAAGATTTCTCAGACGCAAAGCTTACATAGCAAAGAAAACTGAACCGAGAACTTTTATATATGGCAGCTTTATTTACCGTTGTCGTATAATAAGTTGATGAACTGTAGGGATGCGTGGCGAGAAATATTAAATTTGGTCAATTCCGGTATGAACAAAATTCATAATATAAAATGGATTATTGAAACGATATCTTTAATAACATATATAAGCTGAATTAAAAATCACTTATTTTCTTATCAAAGATTTTCTTGTGTATAAAATAAGATTTTAATTGATGGAGAGACGAAAGTCTCGAAACTGTTTTAGCATTTCGACAATAAATCCGTCGTTAAAAATATAAATGAGTTTTAGTTAAGTTTTTTTATATTAATATCAATAAAGTACTGTTTATTATAAAACTGAACATGTTAAATTAAAATAAATGCAGTTTGCTTCGTCGCAATAAGTTTCAAAGCAAATATTATTTAGTGGTAAATTCAAAACGTTATGTACTGCAAGTTACGAGTTTGATTGGTTATTCAGCAACTACTATAGGTCTGTTCCAACAGCAGTTTAAAACCGATTCTTGTATCAGGATTCTGCGCAGTATCTATATCGCATACCAATAAAGCCTATAATCGCACGCGATATCGATACTGCGCAATATCCTGATACATGAATCAGTTTTAAACTGCATGTTGGAACAGACCTTATGGGTTTGTCGTTAAATGCAATGGTGTTTGGTAACAGTACAAAACTAATTGTAAGGGAACTTTGTGGTATGACTTGAGGACCTTAAGCAAGTTCCTCAATAACTATAATGGAAACAGAATTGCGCAATAATACATATTTATATAATTTAAGGCTTACAATTGCTTACTTCTTAACGTTTATAGAAACAAAGTTAATTAAATGAGACAAAAATGAACTTTCACACAAAGCAACTTAGCGATGCTTCTGAAATATTCCATAGCACACTTGATGTCGCCAAGAAACCAAAATTAGTCAATAATTAAAATCAAAGGTATCTCCAATTTAGTTTTTGATTTAATTCTTCTTTTAAAGAGAAGTTGTTAATATTTTAATGTCATATAAAATGACAACATTCATAACATATAATATCTTTTTAATATTGAGATCAATCGCAAATGTACGTTTTTTAAATAGAAACAAATGGCAGTCGACTCTGACATTGGAAATGCTTTTTTTTTATTATTAAAGATTTGTATTTTATATTCATTCTATATTTGGTAGCAAAACATTATAATTAAAATACCTATAGGGCAAAAGATATTTGCTTTATAATTTAAATATACTGATGAGACCACCAAATGACATTCGCCAAATATTGTATTTGTGATTGTATACAGGGTGTTTCACTTTTCCATGGGACACTATTTCTATCTCCGTAAATAATAAAAATACAAGGTTGGCTAAATGGAACAAAAGGTTGCTATTTAGGAGTGTATTTTAAACAAGATATTCTTTTGTTTAAACTGAAATCGATCAAATTTTTTTAAAAATATTTAAATATCTCGGCTATTGTTGCGAATACGCAAAAACGCCAAGAAGACATGTTTTGCAGATTTTATTTGCTATAAGATGGCGATAGTCACATTTTTATTTATAAATTACCGTGCGAGATATTTGACAAAACAACTTTTTATTAAATGGTAGTCGTAAGGTAATGACTTAGATTTAAAGATTATTTTTTTCTCTTTACAATGATATAATATTTTATATGTTTATTTTCACAAATAAGCGAAATAACCTAAAAAAATTTAAAATCTTAAGATAAAATTCAAGGTTGCCATGGAAAAAAACAATAACCGACTTCAATTGTCTTATTTAGACCACTTTCGTCTCATTTAATCAACCTATCTATCATGACTCATACGTCATTAACGTAAAGTCTCGAATTTGGGACACACTGTAGCTTAGAAGAATTTTACTTCATTTACCCTAATGGGTTCTTCTTTTTCGATCTCATTAAAATGCACTGCTTACTGTAAGTGAAATTTCAATGCAACGTGATATTTAAATACAATTAGAGTCTCTAAATAAGACCAACTTTTAACAAGGAACTTTATTCTGAGCTAAATCGTTGAGTACTCTGCAATGCAGTATTGTTTATCAAAGAAATAAAAACTATTAAACATAAAAGTTGCATTTTAAAGTAAGTTTTTAGTTCTTTAACTTACAAAATCGCTTTAAGTACCATTGTTAAACATTAAAAATAATAAAGTACTTACATTACTACGTTATACAAAAACATCTCTGTTGTATCATACTTACGCAAGTTTTGCAAAGGAAAATTGCTTTTACATAATGCTTTTCAGAAAAATGTTTAGTAGAGCTTTAATAATAAATTTTTACGGATAATTATTGCCTAATTTTATATACTCCAAAAATTATTCTCCGTATTTTAAGGACAGAGAAACAAGTGCACATTCACTAACAAACTAATTACATACGTATTTTATAGACATCAAGGATTTATGAACTGGAATAACGAAAGTAGAAACAAAAAAATAATAAAGGTGAGTAAAATGATGACACAGCATAGCCGCGATAAATCGTCAAAACTGGACTACCGCAATGCAGTGCAGTGAGGCGATTCCAAATGCTGAATTCATGATGAAATTGCGAATGATGTCTTATAATCGAATGCTGAGTCGGTGAAATTTTACCCTACAGATCCTTACCACGGTTTACACGAACTTATTGAGATCAAAATATACTTCTGAAACTTGCTGGAAAGTCAGTGATAGAATAAAACAACTTAAAACTTGTTAAAATACGTGCAAAAGGAAAGGATAATACCTTTCAGGGAATGTTATACGATAGATACATGCGTAGGCAAATAACTTTTCTTCTAAGAAAATCTTTATACAGATTCATTTCTACCGAAATATTACAAGTTTCAGGCTCGTGTAAGGAGATCCTTCCAGTTTTGGTATTTTGCGAAAAGTTTTTAAAATGTTGACAAACTTGGTATTAAACGTGGCATCGTTATAAAAATAACTTTGCGTGCCTTCAGAAACATCATATTCTGACAGAACTCTGTTTTATAAAACACTTAAACGCAAATACTAAACCAATTTAAATTGCTTGAATTATTAAAATGTTTTATATTAAAAATAAAAATATATAAATTTGGTTGAAAATCACTTATCTTGCATCTTAGAAAAATCGCTTGTTTAGAGAATTTACAACAGTTTAATATACAGGGTGTTTCTTAAATATTGCGAAAAAAGGTCATTCCTTATCAAAAATTAAGCGTGGTCTTTCCTATATTTTTTTTCCCTTAGACGTCTCCTAAACGGGAGCGGTAAAATTAGGTTTTTATTTTATTGCTTAAATTTGAATAATTGCAGGAGAATGATATTTGATAGATGGTTTAACTTTAAACTAATGAAAATTCCAACCCAACAAAAACTTCTGATAAAAAAAACAACAGGGGGCGGACTTTTTAGCCCCCTGTGAAGGTGGGAGATTATTAAAAATATTACTATGAGAAACTTTTAATAAGTATAAAACATCTACGATATATTATCATTCTCCTACATTTATTCAAATTTGAGAAATAAAATAAAAACCTAATTTTACCGCCCTCTTTAGGGGAGAGTAACTCCGAAAGGAGACGTCTAAGGAAAAACTGTTATATGAAAGACCCCCTTAATTTTCCATAAGAAATCACCCACCGATTTTTTTTGCTCTTTTTACGAAACACCCTGTATAATAATTACAATAATTACTTATCTTTACATTTAAATATTATTGTAAGTAAATGATAATAAAAATGTTACAATTAACTTATGTAGTAGTTCTTATTAAAGATATTAACCTAGTAACATATTTTTGTTAAAAAAACACCGGTCTGTGAAATTTTTTCACAAATTTTACCGGTCCGCGGGCCAAAAAAGTTTGAGAAACGCTTCTCTAAATCCTCTTACTAATCAAGATTATAACCAGAAATAAAAATTTCACTCTCACTTTTATTTTCATCTTAATTTCGTAATTCTTCAAGTAGTTCATGGTCATCAAGACCTCCACGAGCCACGACGCACCATGTTGTTAAAAATACCTTTTTAAATTTTAAAGTGTAGTTTCTTAGCGTAGCAAGCAAATTAATTTACTAATGAAAAGCGTCCTGTAATCAGAAATGTCAAAAACACAATTACATTTGAAAAAAAGCGAAAAAAACATTTACAAGTAGTAGACTTTATTACACAATCAGTACTAAGGGATTAAGGATGGGATTAATACTGTCATTCACAATTATTTTACTAGTCTTTTTAAAGTAGACTGGTTCGAAGCTTGTAAGGGGTAAAATATAAAAATGGTGGACTGTATTATTGCTTAAGGAATTGTATGCACATTTTTAAAATTAAATCTAGTGCAATCATAATCGTTTTTTTTTTAACTCTCAATAAGTTTTGCCTGGCCCTTGTATTTATATTTTAGAAACGGGTTTGTTTAAGTCGGTAGGTCGTAATATTGGCAAAAATATGAAAACGTTGTTAATAAAAGTTAATAAGTGAGTTTTAGCTTGTTAAATGTAATTGATAGACATAAAAAAAAAAAATAAAAGAAACTTAGCTCTATGTTTTAATTAATTTTGGGAACAAACGCCGAAAAAACCTACTAAATTGGTTTTTTGTCTAGCATCTATATCGTTTCGAATTACATTTTATTATAACAAAGTATGTAAATACAAAAGCAACTGATTATAAAAATGATAGGTAACTGAACTTCTATAACAAAAAAGTTTAGCTAAATCTTAAAATCTACTAATTTTGTATGAAACAAAACACTGTATCATTTTTAGTTTCTTCTTTTGCTTTCTGTTGCTAATGTTTATTATCATGATGTAACTTCTTAGCTATAACGTTATATGAGTTACACAGACCTGCGAAATTTCAGTTAAAACTTTCTTTGCAAAATATAGTTGTAAACTTTTCAGTTTCACTTTAACGCTTGCTGTTGGCCGTATGTTGCAATGAATCATCTAATTGGTAGTACATATGGAAACAAAACCTTAGTTTTGAAACTTTGCCCCACAGAAACTAACAGCATATTTTAAGTAAAAGCGAAAGGTAAAAGTAAAAGTTTGTTTGAAACATTACGCGTAAAATTTATCTCCAAGTTTCTGTCTCTGTACACATGAGAAGCTTACTTGTAACGCAAAGTCTTGCACGTGCTTCAAATGTTTTGTTTTTGTTTTAGTCAAAAGTTTTCGAACATGTTTTGAGTAAAAACCAGTTCCACTCGTATTCTGTAAATATGATTTATTTAACGTGTTCCGCTTTACGTGATATTTTCTGTGTGTAAATTATTTCCTGTAAAGAAACTAGTAATCAGTTTTAAACCATACTGACTACTTTACTCTATGATTTATCGATCAATGAAATAACGCGATGTGCCTATTTTTAACCAATAACAGTATGATTATAGTGAAAATTTTTGATGCAGCGTGTTTAAGTCCGTTGCTATGGTAAAGGTTGTTGTTAGCAACCGATCAACAAAAAACAATTCATATTTTAGTGGTCCGGTGCGATGGGTAACATTTTCTCAATAAAATTTTGTTGTAAATCAAGTTTTGGCTGCAAATACTCATTATATATTGATAAGGACCAAGATAATCACGCCGAATAATACTGTTCGTTCACAAAAATACATCTGGAAGTAATTTATGGCATTTTGCTAAGTAAAAGAATACCAGCTCTACTAATTTACAGACATTAACATGTTAAATAAAAAACTGACCATTGGTACTTCATTTAAAAAAAGGTACAATAGGTGGAAGGGATTACAAAAAAAAAACTGTAGCAAAAAATTGTTTTTGTATTTGTAATTGTACAATTTAGCTAAATAAAATAAGTGTAAGTAATTCCATACCTTAATATTTTTTTTTGTTTACGTATTTTGTAAAATAGGCCTAAATACTACCCGAGATGTTTGTTTTTAATTGGTTTATTTTTATTAGAAACTTTGGCCAATTTCACTCCGCAAAAAGTCACAAATGCCAAAAAATTGCACTTAATTTTTCAGATGACATTTAGCGCCGAGAAATTGTTAGGACTGTCCATGTAAACGACAAAAGATGAATGGCATTAAAATCATTTCCTAGAAATTACAATTTGTGTAAAATTTTACTGTAAAATGTTTTTTATTAATACTGCAATATTTTTCAAACTTATCTTTTTTTTTGAAGAATTATAATTCTTAAAATTTGTATAACTTTTGGGATTCAATATACAGGGCGGTTTACATAATAGAGGCACTATTGGGATCTCGTGAACGGTAAGAGCTACAAAGAAATTTAAAATAGACAAATTGTTCCCCTTTCTGATACCTATTCAGTGATGCTTTAATGTTTTTAAAAAGATCAATCGCACGCTAAATAATTAACAAAAATCAAAATAGGCATTTTTTTTAAATCTTGTATAACTCGGTTATACTTGATGGTACAAAAATATTATTAACTATTTTTTTAAAAACGCCCATTTTGATTTTGGTCTATTATCCAGCGTGCCATGAATATTTTTTAAAACATTAAAGTATCACTAAAAAAGGCTCAGAAAGTAAAACAATTTGTCCAATTTAAATTTCTTTGTAGCCCTTACCGTTTACGAGATCCCAATAGTGCCCCTTCTATGTGGACTACCCTGTACATATTTTGGGGGTTTGTCAAATTCACCAGTAAGTAAAAACCTTTTAAGGTTGAAAAACCAATTTTTGTTTTGTTTTTTGATGAGGCGGTAAGAAAACTGTAGGATTAAAAAGATTAAATACCTAGAACAAAACATAAAGAATTAGATAATTCATACATAATTAAAGTTATAAGTTTAACCCTCTCTTGGTCGCAATAGGTCTGTGAGATGTACAACATCCTTTTTGTATTATAATTTTTGGTGGAACGGAAATAATTTTCGCCCTACCTGCCTTTATCCAGACGACACATACGTTACAAACATAGCTTTGCGGTATACGAAATATCTGAATTCGCAGTAATCTTGAGTGATTAGGACCTGCACGTGCACTGGGTCATTTGTGAACTTAAATTGTCTTAAGTACCTAGCGAAAAGTGAGTTTTAACAAAATTGTTTTAAAGTGGCTAAAATGGTGTTTCTGTCAAGAATTAAAATTAAATATGAGTTCAGATACAGACAGTGATTTGTCAGGAATCAAACCCCTTTAATGCTGATAAATATTTTATTTTAAATATCCACACCTGACGTTTTGTCTATTGTGTTCGATTGTATTGCTGTTGACACCGATTGTACTTTTAAGCTGCGTTCACATAGAAAAGTATTGCATTGTATTGTAGGGTAATAAATTGTATTGTAACGTGCCTGCAAGAGTAGCGTTTACATAGAGGTATTGCAGTGTTTGTACACTAAAGGCGATTACCATGCGCATACGCAAGGTTAATCCACTGTGATTGGTTCTTATTATAGGGTATTGCAAGAAGCTTGGCGCTGGCAAGGTCTTACCACACGCCTTGCAACGCAATTCCACTGCTTTGCTTATGTGAACGCTAGCATTTGATATTTGTATACTTAACTTTGCTTACGCTACAATGCAATACAATACTTTTGTTCGTCAAATTGTAATTTACATTAAATGCGAAGGCTGAAATGGTAAGTTTATACAATTAGACCAAATCCTTTGTGCATATCCTTAGTTGAATGTGTGTGAAAGTTATAACGTTACCCAGAACACTAGGCGTTAGCCGATGATAATTTCTGTTTATTGTATTGTACTTTAAAATATATTTTACATAACTACAAATTCCTGAATAAAGAAAAAATATTGAAAAGCTTTATTTTTTATTAAGATTGGTTTGCAAGGAACGAATTTAACTCTATGATACAAAACAATTCACGTATCTCCTGGATATATTGCGACCAACGGAGTCTCAGTCTGTATTGCAATCAAAGGAGGGTTAATAATAACATTTACTTTTATAAGCAACTATACTTTGAGGGTAGAAAAAATAGCTCAAGTATAAACTTAATAGTTGATTCCACTTTACAAGAGACTCCGTTTGGGTAGAATATATTTATACACATGACCTTTCAACTGCAAATTAATTACATGTTCTAGTGGTATGACATTTGCACGAACTGTTATATATTTGAGCGATTCAAGATTAACCATCCGTAAAATAACATCAAGAACATGCGTTACTATTTCAATCACAGTCTCTAATTAGCTTAATATTAACGCACCTACAGCTTGATGGTTAAAAAAAGACGTCGAAATATTTTACTTTGCAAATTGATTGCATTATAATAAAGCCGTCGTGACATATTTATAAATATTAAAGAATTTACTTACTGCTTTTGGATTTTTTAAAATTTAACCTCATCCAGCTTAAATTTATAACTAACTGTGTGTTATGCTAAACGTAGAATCATGTAAGGTATGCCTAAATTACTTTTTAATTTGCTATTGAGTCCTTCTACCGTTAGGTGTAGCACTTTTGAGTTGTGATGTGCTGACTTTTTTTTCATGTTTTTCTGTCGTTCCATTTGATGTTTTTATCGGTTGCTGCTTTTTTTACTTCGTCTTGCCAGGTTTTTCTCGGTCTACCTCTTTTGTTTTTTTCCTTGCTTCATATGCTTTTCTGGTTAACCTTTCTTCTTTCATCCTATAAATGTGTCCCAACCATCCCAGCTGTCTTTTTTGTATTTTTGTTTCAACTGATTTTACCGTTAATTGTTCTCTATGTGTTTCATTTCTGATTCTATTTTTTTTGGCTTTTCCTTGAATTTCTCTTAGAAACCTCATTTCTGCTGCATTCACACGGCTACTACTTTTGTTTGTGAGTGTCCACGTTTCACTTCCGTTTAAAAGTTTCGGAGTTACTACCTTTTTCACAACTTTCACTTCTGTTCGTTTTGGGACTTCCGTATTTCAAAAAAAACTTTGTTCTCAAACTGTTAAATATTCATCTCACATTTCCTCTCCTTTCGATTATTTCCTTATCCATTCTTCCATTTGTCTTTATAATCACATTTAAAGCTTTCTACCTGTCTAAACCTAAGCACATTTAAAATGATGTTATGCCCTTTGGTCTTTATTGTAACTATCATAGTGTTAGTTTCTTCGGTATTTATTTTCATATTAATTTCCAATTCCTGGTTTAGCAATTTGAGATTACGTTGCAGATTATTTTCTGTTTTCGCGACTAAGACCATGTCGTCTACGAACATTGGCTTAGTTTATTTTTTCCATTTTCCAGCTACCTATATAAAACGGTCGCATTTTTTTTTACTTCTTTAATTACGCCATCTATAACAACTGCAAATATTATTGGACTGAGCACGCATCCTTGTTTTTAGCCCTCTTTTGTTTTAAACTCTGCCAATTCTTCATTTTGGTTTCTTACAATATTTACCGTTTTTTCGTTCATCGTTTTTATTATGTCGATTGTTTTTATTTCTATTCCCTTCCTTCTTAGGCCTCTCTATACATCTTTCTTTAGATTTTATTGAATGCTTTTTTTTTTAGTGTATAAAACATTAATGTATTTCCTTTTTTAAGCTCTTTTTGATTGCTTGTCTTAATATAAAGACTAGGTCTTGTGTACTCCTTCCTCTTCTGACGTTTGGGATTTTTCTAGTGTGTTTTCTATTTTTTCTTTTAATCTGCTTTTCTCTGTTACACTTATTAATGTAATTAGGGTATTAAACAAAAATACACCATTAAATTTCATTTAGGTTGGAATAAAAATTCTTCCCGATTTTTAAACAAAAAAAAAATACACTGGATTTAATTAAGTATAACCTGTTTATATTAATTTTACATATCATTACGACTAGGAAAATTGGTGAAAATTTTAATATTGGCTATTCGGCCAAACCTGAATTAACCCTTATCCGGGCAGTTGTTTTTAGTAACGTAACAGAACCTGAGAGTCCACTGGACTCCTAGGCATTTATATTACATAAAACAGGTACGAAATTTGGTTTTGGTTAATAAATATGATAGTTAATAATAAATAAGTAATACAAACATGTGATATTCAAGTTTATTAATTGGTTTACATTAATCACGAACATTTAAAAAAACAAATCTTATTTATTCTTGTTCGCATTTCGAACAAACTCTTGTAGTTTTACAATGGTCATTACAAACATTTATGTTACACCTATCACAAGTTTGTCTTTGCATTCTAGCTCTTTTTGCAGGACAAATATGACACCTTCTCTTTTTATTTTCTGGAATAGTACGTGGTTCAGTGGCAGTAGATGTTGATGGTACAAATTGTAACATACACGTCTTAGTGGTCTTAGATACACCGTGCAGATTTCGGCGTTGTATCTCAGGCACTACTAAGCTTTCTGCAATATTTATGAGAAACAAACGTCTCTTTTCGTGCTTTTTGTTGTTCCAGGAAGGAAACAATTTTTTCCACACGACATATGCCGCTACTCCACTCACGTCTAATATATTCATAAAATACGCAAAAGGCCAACGATTCGTTCTACGTTTGCACATGTATTCATGGACCATTTGATCTAAACTGTCTACTCCACATTTAGTTTGATTATATTTGAGGATAATTTCTGGTTTATGTTTATCGGTTTCGCTGACTTCTTCAGAGTGATGCATGGTGGATAATACAATCACACTTTTCTTTGGTTTTGGGACATACGATACTAACGTAGCCTTCTTGGTAAAACCAAATACTGAAGAATTCTCATCGCGACTTTTGTGTGGCTGAAACTCCTTTGGAATGAACCTCTTGTTCTTTCTTACAGTTCCCACCAGCGTAAGTCCATTTGATAGCAAGTTATACGCTAAATCCAAATCCGTGAAATAGTTGTCACAGGTAATGTTTCTTTTTGATCGATAAAAAGGTTCTGCCAGAGTTTCCACAACCTGTCTACCCAAGTTTTTCGCAACATTGTTGCCTTCTTTTCCAACATATGGAAGTCCATTTAGTGGGTAATAATTTTCTGAATCACAAGCCCACCAGATTTTTAAGCCGTACTTATCCGGCTTGGAAGGCATATACTGTCTGAAAGAGCATCTGCCACGAAATGGCAAAAGTTGTTCGTCGATAGTAATGTTATCCCCAGGTGTATAAAATTATTTAAAATTAGTATTCACAAGATTCCAAATGTCGCGAATTGGGGCTAGTTTATCTTTTTTTCGCCTTTCAGATCTACTTGTTTTGTCATCAAATCTGATGAAACGTAATAGCAGTTTGAAACGCTTTAGTCCCATTGTTGCCCGAAATATTGGTGGTCCATAAATTCGATTCCAAAGAACATCATAATTTGTATAATTAGATTTTAGATGGCCAGCTGTAATTAGAAGTCCTATAAACGCGTATAACTCAATGGAGTCGCAATTTTTCCACTTTTCAGGCCCTATCACCCGAATCGCCTCTTGGTTGGTATAGTTAACGATTTTGTCGACAATTTGTCTATTTATGTATAACAAAAATGCATCTACAGGTTCCTCGATAAGAACACCTTGTGGAAGACAAACTTTACTCAAAGATCCTTTTATTATGTTATGTGCACGAGCACGTCCAGTTGGAAAAGCACTACGCGACCATTCTGTCCCATCTTTGCCAAAAAACTTTATTGGTTCATCTTGATTATCACTTTCAGTTTCAATATCATTGTTAGCATTATTACTTTCAGAATTATTTGCGCTATTATTTGCGTCTATATCTTCAAATTCACTTTGGGTATCACTAAGTTCACTTGCTACACTGTAATTGTCCACCTCTGAATCTGATTCTGAATCAGTATATTTATCAACATCAACATCGTCTTCATTGTCCGACAAATTGAGTAGAATTTCCTCAAGTTCTTTTTCTGATAACTTTTTATTAGCCATAGTAATTAGCAGTGATACTAATAACTAAAACACAAATTGCAAGATTTACTAAAAAATACTTACTAATAAAAGCTACATACCAAACGAGAACAGATGTAATGTTGCAAAAAACCAAAATTATAAATAAACTTATTTTAATAACAGCACCAACAGAATTAGTGTAGACACAACAACGAGCAAGCACAGACAAAATTAGTCTAAACACAACGCGTCTGGATTACGATAGCACACGTGAACGTCGGTAATTCCCTTACGGTAGACGATTGGAGTCCAATGGACTCCGCGGTTCTGTTACGCTTGCAATTTCAAAAAGTTTTTTTATTTATAACATCGTATTATAATTTCATTAATTATGGTAGAATTGTAATGGCTATACTATAATAAACAAAGTAAAAAATTGGCAGTACACCATCTTATATAGTTTTCACAAAATAAGCTTTCAAATAGTCAAAAGAGTCCATTGGACTCACCTTGCCCGGATAAGGGTTAAAAAGTCATGGAATAGTGTCATGGTTTGGAAAGTAGGTTTCACACGGCCGGTGTAAAGAGAGTCGTTAAACAACATATCAAATGTTTTGAGTCTTTGCTTGCACGACAGCTTTAAGATCCGTTTTGAACAGGGTTGTTACTGGTGACGAGAAATGGGATTTTTTCACAACGTTAATCGCAGTCGTTATTAGGTTAGCTTGGGGACTAACCAAATCAGGAACCAAGAGGCCTTAATGGCAAAAATATCATGTTGAATGTTGAGTGAATGGTGGGGATATTCAAGGATTCACCGTTGTGTATTTCCAGCTTCTTAGTTTGAAAATGCTTATCTTTAGTGCCAAGGAAGAAAATCATATTTCATTACGATAATGCCTAATGCCACAGTGCAAAAGTCGTCAAGGATCGGCTAAAGGACTTTGGCTGGAAAAAATACTGCACCCACCTTAATCTCCTGACCTTGCTCCGTCGGAGTAGGAGTAGGAGTTTACAAAATCACTTCGATGGACTAAGGTTGACATGAAAAAAGAGGTTGAAAATAAGTTGGTTTCTTCATTTTTATCAAAACAAAAAGGATTTTACAAATGAGGCATCCCTAACTCATTAATAGATGGAATAATATTATAGAAAACACGTAAAGATTTATTTATGATAGAATATGTCTATAAATATTAATTTTTTATTTTCATTTAATATGATGAAAGCGGATTAACTTTTGTTTCAACGTCATATATGTATATCTATGTGTCTAACAATTATGCAACTATAAACTGCAAATGTAACATAAAGTACAAACGACTTACGTAAAATTTTATAAGATTAATCAACGTAGAACCATATCATGCACATTTCAATAAAAACTCAAAGAACGAAAGGATTTTTATACAAATTAATTTAAAACTTCAATATTAAATTATTTATAGAAAAGCGAACGAATCGGAAATGTAGGACCAAAAATAAATTAATGCTGTGGCTTTCCGCAGCGATCGATCATTCCTATTCTTAACGAATCAAAGGAAACTGAGGCTGGAAATTGAAATCGAGTAAAAACGTTAATAAAACCAGAAAGAACTTTGCACTTCAACTAATAATTTCATTTGAAATATGACTTTGTACAATACGTAAAACTAAAAAATTGGGTTCAATCTAAAACCACCAGCTGAAATCTATAGCGAGGAAAATCAGTAGCAGACTCATTTATTATTGTCCACTTGTGGTTTTCAGGACGTCGACTCGACTAGTAAATGAAATGTCTGTTTGTAAAGTAGGTGGTAAATGGACTGTATTTAACCATAACCGGTGTGGTGAATGCGCAAATAAAGTAAAGTTCTACTAGTGTTGAAAACAATCGCTAGGCGTCAGTTCGTTCAGGAATATAATATTAAAAGAAAATTTTGACTTTAAAATTTGTTTAATTAAATTGCTCACTGATATAGAAACTTAATTGAGATTGTCTTTTTATTAATTAAGAGCTAATACGCAAATATTTTGTGAAACCATAAACAGTTTTTTTTTTGCCACCCTACAAAATATAAATACCTCAGTATTATAAACCCAATAACGTTGCTAAATCGTAGCTTAAAGGAAAATAAAATTGAGTTGTTTTTATAGCGATATTTTTTGAATTCTTTTGAATTCCTTAGTGAATGCTTGAAATTCTTTAATGTTTTTTAATTATGCGTTTTATTAAAATAATTGCATGTAAATGATGACAGTCAATTGATAAATGCTAGAATTATTTAACCTTTTTTTTATTGATGCTTTGTTACTGTGGTGGAGTTTCTCACCTAGATGTTTTAACCCTTTTCAGGCGACATAGGTACAATTGTAACTTTTTAGTTTTTAAATTGCAATAACTTTTTTTCTGGAAACCGTAGAGGGCTTAAATTTTGTGACATCTCTACATTTTTGATCTAGATTATAATATGAGCAAATTTTCAGAAAAATATTTCCCCTCTTCCGAGATAAGGGGTCAAGTTGTTTTTCCATCCATAACAGGCGGTATAGGTACAATTGTACCTTCATATATTTTGTATACAATTATGGTGGAAAAATATTTTTTTTATAGTGTTTTACTTTTAAAAATAGTAAGAAATAGTTGATTTACATTTATTTATAAAAGAAAATTTTAAAACATTTTTTAATTCATTTTGTTCACAAGTATGCTACGTCCATCTGTGTTACTGAGTGTTCATCGCAAACAGGTTTCACGCAAACTACGCAGGACTTCCTAGTCTTACGTTGTTTCCGATTCGGTTCTCGGCAGACATAACGACTGCCAACGAGAGGTGAGGATCCGCGACTACCATGACCATGAGGTACTTGAGGACTTGCTGCCTCTGGTGCTACCACAATCCGTCGTCCAGCACTATTTCTGCTGCACATCAAAGAAAATGGTTTCTCATCGACATCCGGTTTGTACCACGAGCTTCGATTGCAGGCATACATAACTGATTGGTCAAATCTTTCAGGAACTTTCTTCATTAATCGTTGGCCCTGAGCCGTGGGTTGTGTTCGCTGTAGATGATGCAGGATGCTAACCCAGTGACGTCAAACATGTTATTGAAAAATGCTAGAGGCCAACGCAATGTTCTTCGTTTCACAGTGTGCTCGCCCAACATTTTGTCCATAACATCAACTCCGCCTTTGGAATTGTAATAGTTTATCATTTCTGGCTTGGGTGCTTGTATCCCATCGACTTCTCCCGTCATTTGCATGGATGACAAAAGCACGACTGATTTATTCTTCTTTGTCACATATGAACAGATTGTTGCATCACGATTTTAGGCAAAATTGGTCGAATTTACAGGCCTCTTTTTGGCAGGCTGCATGTTGCTTGACATAAATCTCTTGTTTTTTTCTCACTGGACCCACCTCTTTGTCGCATGATGTTACGAGATCTTGTTTGTGTACTTGGCAGTGGATCACTTATGCCATTGAGTTCCATCCTTAGCAGTCCAAACGTCATCCACACTTTGAGATACAGCTCATCCTTAACGCTTTCCTCTGAGTCGTATTCTTTTTCCTGCTCTATGACCATTTCTTGCTCGTTGTCTGACTTTTCTTTAGTTGAAGAATCCGCTGGTGGTACATAGTTTTCGTCATCAGATGCAACATATGATTCTTCCTCATATTCAGAATCAGATTCTTCAAATACTTAATGTGTATCAAAGGTCTACTGGTGTTGTTATAAGAACGCAAATATTCAGCATCTTTTTGCGGATACCCGTTATAGAATCAAAAAAAATTATCTAAATAGTGTTGAAATAAGCAAAATATCACAAAACAAGACTTAAGCAATGTGTAGATATTAAATATTATCCATTTGCCGTATAAAAAAATTTTATTTCCTAAGAATTTTCATACAAAATATATGAAGGTACAATTGTACCTTTACCGCCTGTTACGTTGTAAAATTATGCCGCCTGACGAGGGTTAATTTATAGTTATGAAATGGTGAAATTGTAACTTTACAGTGCTTTCACAACATTATCACAAGAGTGAAATTATTAGAATCCATTTTGCTGTTGAACGGGGAATATGCTATTATTGTTGTCAGTTTTGCACATGGTTCCTTATTGTGAGGATTGAGTCCATTTTTTCTATTCATTATTATCAGCATAATAATTTACATTCTTTTGGGTTTTTCATTGCACTGTTTATATTTGGGCGATTAGGGTTTACGAATGAAATTACACCATTCAGTTTTAATTTTATCTAATAAATTTAAGTGATTCACATGCATTCTTCATAGGCAATAATAAATAAACGTTTTAAAATATGTACAGGGAGGTCCAAATTCGATGGGATTACATAGGTATCTCGCTTAATGTTCAAGACAGAGAAACGGTTAAAGTATTACCAAAAAATTTTTGAGAAAAGCTCAAAACCGTTTTCAAAAATATTCTATTATTTCTGATTATAGTTATTATAAATAATGTGTTTTTTGTCATATTTATCTGTCACATCTCCGTTATTGTTATAAATATCGAAGAAATTTATGAAAATTATGTTTAAACTTAACTACACTAAAAAAATTTATACGCTCGCCGCTAAAAGTTATGACACAACCTTAAATGTTTTTAAATGGAAGCTATAATTGTCTATGACCTATTTAGTATTTACACTAGTTATTTCTTTCTCATTCCAAATATATAAGGGTTGGTGTAGTTATTTTCAATAATACGCAAGTTATAAAGGTTTTAGTTTTTTTTTTTTAAGAAAATCATAGTAGGCTGTGAAAACAAACAAAAATAAGGTGTACAACCTTTTAAAACTTATGGGTTACAAGTAGCGAAGTTTGTGTTTATAATAACTCACTTAAAAAGTATCAATTTCCTATTTTTACCTAAAACTAAAGCATTTCTTTTATAAAAATGTTTTATTGATTAGCGGACAATGGCAAGTGGTTTTACAACACCTACATTCTTTATTTATGGCCCCGGACCCCACAAGTGACCCCGTTACCTTAAGAAGTTATTTTCCAAAAATTAATAAAATATCTTCAGTATTTTAAATTAATAAATGAAAGTGTGATTTTATATTATTAAATATTATTCCACATTCTATGCGGTCATCTCACCAGGGAAGATCGCGATGTGTTGTCGCTAGAATCTGATAAAGTCTGTTTTTTGCATCAAGAACGTTAAAACTAAATGTTTTGCAAATTAATACGTGCCAGTGGCCATTTCCTTCGGAAAAATTGGGAAAAAACAAAAAAGTTGGATACTAAAAGTAATTTTTGCGATCGCGTTGGCCATGAAACCGTCAGAGATAAAATCGAAATTCTCCTATTTACCGGTTTGCGCATGCTTTGCAAGTAAATTAGTTCAAATTTTTTGAAGAAATCTTAAAACGGTTACGGAGGAAAACGTCAAAAACGAAACCCCTGCAAAAGCGCTACGATTTGTGAAGTTGTATAACTAAATCTATGCGACTTGCATAAGCGTTTAACATAGGGAAAACCTATTTTACAAGGGCCTCGTTTTTCGCGTGTTTCTCCAGAACCGTTTAGAATTTTTTCAATTTGCACCATTTTGCTTACAAAGATAGCGCGCATTGGTAAATAGAAGAGTTTCGATTTTATCTCTGAAGGTTTCATAGTTAACGCGATCGCAAAAATTAATTTTATTATTCCACTTTTTTGTTTTTTCCCTATTTTTCCGAAGGAAATGGCCAGTGGCACGTATTAATTTGCAAAACATTTAGTTTTAACGTTCTTGATGCAATAAACACAGCCTTGGTCAGATTCTAGCGACAACATATCGTGACCTCCCTGTCAGTACAAGCACAAGATGTTTCAATTGAAATTAAAAATGAACAGTCAAATTTAAAATTATGTTTTTAATTAAAAAAGTGTACCTACTATGTAATTTTTAAAAAAATTGCTATTGTTGGTCCAATATATTTCGTGTAGAAAAAACGTTTTAACGTCATTTTATATAGCATTATTTGGGATTTACATAAATATAAGATTTCCTTCTGAAATAACAAAGTTATAGGAGTGCGACAGTCAAACTTTATTACTCGGTATACCAAAACTAGGCAATATCAGCACTAACTATCCTGCGATTTTGCCTTGTTTTAAGGTTAGCGTGATTTATTAATGCCGGGGTTAATCCCTGGTTCAACTTTTATGCAATCGGACCTAGAGGTATAATCTGGTGATTTTAGTTACAAAGAGTAAATAAATCAGTACACATATGTTTAACTTAAAATCACTTATCTGATTTTAAATTATCTTTTAATAAAATTCTATACAAGTATACAAGTTTCAAAACTCCAATTTATTCTTTGTGGTAGCCTTATTTTATTGTTTTATTTTTAATAAAACAAACAATCTTAAATTAAACCTATCCTTATGTATTCACTCATTTGATTTTTTTACATAACTTTGTCGTTTACAATTTTCCTTAAAGGCAAGCTTTTTACAGTATTGAGATCTTACTATTTTAAATTAATTTTGATAAGGTTTTAAAGTTTTACGTAAAGTTGACACATTTATTAAAACGATTACCTTATCTTAGAATTAAATAAATAGTCGATCAGTCCAAAAAAATATAAACTGTTTTTCAAATAGTCCTCAAGTAATTGTAAAATATTTTATACTGTTGACATAAACATCACAATAGCAATTTGTAGTGTATCTTTCAAGCCTGACGTCTTGCAATCTAGGCTTTATATTAGTTTATTAAATCTGTCTCAATAACAAAAGGAAAAGGGAAAGAAGCCATTAAACAAATCGTAAATTACAAGCTGCTTCAAATAAAACCGAATAAAATACGGAACTTTTTCGATTTAAAAGAAATGACTTTAACTTTATCAATTGAGTTACTGCGTTTTCTGGTTTCAGTTTAAATGTATTAGGACAGATGCATATTTTAGATACTATTATTTAATTGACAGGTAATGTCCATATATTATTCTTTTATGAATGAAAAAAGTTCTAAACCTTTTGTGTTGGTAACATAAAACCGACTTTGAAAACTGTTCAATCTAGACCGCAGATATTACCCAGCGATTTTCTGCTAGGGTTCTTGATACATTAAAAAATCGTGGCAGTAAACCTAAACGTATAAACAGAGCGTTTTAAATATAGAGTCAAGTATTTTAAGGGCAAACAGACCTTCGTTAAATTTAAAATAAGTTCATGTAAACGTATATTTGCAAATCAATGGTATCAGAGATACAGGGTGTTTATGTTGTAAACTTTCGTTTGTTTTTTTTATGTGCCATATAAAAATGGTTTTTTAGTGCAATTTTAGGACATTTCAAGAGATATTTAACGAGGCATATTCAAAAAGTCACCACCGTTTGACTATTAAAAACGTGTGAAAATATTTTAAACTTTTATTTAGATTTGCCAAACCCTAATATTTCTCAACATAGTTTTCACAATAATTGAGACATTTATTATAACGAAGCAACAGCTTTTGTTTACCCTAATTATAAACGAAGACGTGTATGAAAATAGCCACTTATTATAGTTGAAGAAAAATTTGCCAGCAAGGAACTTTTTTTGATCCAAGAAAGATTAAAGTTTTTTGGCGTCAAGTGTGGGCTTTAAGGAAAGTGGCAGCCAAATTAAGTAATGAGGGCTCAGATTTAAGCAGCAGGGTGTGCTCCTCAAAAAGCATCATCGGCAACCAGCGTAAGCACAATTTCCGAAAGTTCAAATGATCTGTCACAATTTGTAAACAAAAGTGCTGAAACTGTGATGATGTTAAATAAGCACTATAGGAGTAACTATCTTTACAGGCGGTTCTGTTTCATTAAGAAGGTAGCCTATTATAATAGGTAAGTGGACAATGCAAACTACAGTTTAGTGTATGAAAAGTAAAATAAATTTAAAAATATACAGGGTGAGTCACGACGGACGCGTCTGAGTTTTATGGCGAAACGGTTTATATTTTCCAATTTCTGTCGCTGTTATCATGTAAGTCAATAAGGGCTACATTTTAAAAATATTTTCAAATATACAGGGTGCTCCAAAAAAGAGTGCCATATCAAAGTTATACTTTTTCTTATAGAACACCCTGTATATTTTTACATTTTTGGATTCCTCTTTAAATGTACTTCAAAAAATGTAAAAGGTTATATGGGTCTAAAGTCAACCGTTCTCGTGAAATTGCATTTTCATGAAACTACAGTATTTTCAAAAATTTTCAACATTTGAAAACTTTGACAAGTCTGAAGAAATTCACTTGGAGATAAGATTGACAATGGATCATGTACCACTTTGCACCACCTACATTTTTAAAATATTATACAGGGCGTTTTTTACGCTTGGTCAAACTTGTGAAAGTTTAAACATCGATAACTCATTTTTTTTAAATACAACACCCTATATTTTTTTATACCATCTTATAGAAAATTTAATTCTCTTTCGAAAACATTCAGGCTGTTTTCACCTAAAATTGATATTTTCCGAGATATCGCGATTTTATTGTTAATTATTAGGGCAAAGTAATATTTTCAAGTAGGCTATGAAGGTAGACAGCGGTAATTTGAAACAAATTAAAGAAAAAACAAGACACTTATAATTTTATCGTTTGACTACACACTTTTGACATATTTTTATAGGAAAGTTGTAGTTTTACCTTTAAATAGAGATTTTTAAAAATTATTTATGCATTTATTTATTGGACCAGTGTTATAAGATAATTACTAAATCCTATAAACCATTTTTTGTCTGTTTACGATACGATACTACGACACTCTACCGAAAACAGTACCAACCATGTTTTTATTTTAAATGTAAAAATAGACAAGTCAGTATTACTTTTTTTTTAATCAGCGTTCCGTTCTCGTACCTAATACTTTATTAATCGGTTTTTAGGACTTGGCAAACGATCAAACTCAATTATATGAAAAATATTGTGGCCCTAATGAGAAACCTATATTTAAACGTAAAAATGGTAAATCTACAACTTTCCTATGAAAAAATGTCAAAAATGTGTAGGCAAACGACAAAATTATAAGTTTCTTGTTTTTTCTTTCAATTGTTTCAAATTACCGCTGTCTACCTTCATAGCCTACTTGAAAATATTACTTTGTCTTAATAATTAACAATAAAATCGCGATATCTCGGAAAATATCAATTTTAGGTGAAAAACAGTGTGGTTTTTTTGCCAGAATTTTTTGGCGAGTTAAAATTTTGAAATCAAAAAATTTTTCTTTGAAAGCTTCATTTCTTTAGAAACTTTTTTATTCTTTAGTTTTCTCGTAAAACCTACAGTTTTTGAGTAAAAAATAAAATAAGTCAACATGCACCATTAAATATTCCAATATAAAAAGATTCATTTTGGTGGTTACCATAGTTTTTTTATGTTCATATTGGGTAGAATTGAGGGCGTTTGTGCGTCGTTGCCGCGTAAACGTCAAAATGAATTACACCCGTCAATTCTATCCAATATAAACAAACCAGGGCAACCACCAAAATGAATCGTTTTATATTGGAATATTTTATAGTGCATTTTACTTATTTTATTTTTTACTCAAAAACTGTAGGTTTTACGAGAAAACTAAAGAATAAATAAAGTTTCTAAAGAAATCAAGCTTTAACTGCAAAATGTTAACTCACCAAATAGTTCTGATAAAAAAAAAACAACAGTGGTCGCCTTTTACAGCCCCCTGTAAAGGTGGGAGATGATTGAAAATATTACTATGGCAAACATTTTAATAAGAATAAAACATCTACCAAACATAATTCTCCTACATTTATCCAAATTTGGGAAATAAAATAAAAACCTTATTTTATTAGATAAGGAATCTTGAATTTTTTTGCAATATTTAAGAAACACCCTTTATATAAACAATATTTAAACTATTACTGTAAAAGATTGTGTGGATATTTGGTATCTGTATGACAAAGTACCTACAATTTATTTTTTGCTGGCGAAGTACCAGAACTTGCAAATAAGCCTTTTCCAATTTTTCTAGCTTCCTTTATAAATCGCTGTTATTTTAGCTTTTCGCACAAAACGAAACAAAAATATTTGATTACATGTCCCAATATTTTTACACGTCAGGTTTGTTCAATCGCAAGCGGAAATCGCAATGTTGATATACTACCCAAAGAAATAGAACAATAGAAGGAATTTCGACTTCAGTTATCATTATCCTGTCAGGAAAAACAAACGTTATTCTTGAAATCCCCAAGGACTACATGAAAACCGCAGTCGAGCATTTCTTATACTTCACTCGTTTTCTATCCCCACCTTTCTATTGTTATTCGACGTCACACCTCTTCTGCCAAACCCTTATCACGTAGTGATAAGGATATTGCCCGGGGCTGTCTGCTAGGTTCTGCCCTTGTTGCCACTGATTTCATATCATATAATACATATCACATTAGTGTTCGAATTGACAGTCTCTTATAGGGCATTTTTCAATTCCATACTGCGAATATATAAATATATTAAAGCCGTTTACTTTAAAATTTCTCCGTAATACTGCAGCAAAACGTAAAGTATAATAAAAATTGTCCAACAAACCTTCGAATTAGTTGTTATAACGATTATTAATCATTAAAGTTTAAAAAATTTACTCCTTGTCCATTACAAACCTCTTTACCCAAAAATTTACCTCGTAATAATTGCAAATAAGTGTTTAATGAAAATAGGAGTACAATAGTAAATCATTAGAATGGGTTAAGGCAGTGGTGGTAAACACGTGGCCTGCAAGACCCTAGAATACGGCCTGTAGCCCGAAGATTGAAGTTTATTTTACTAAAATAAGAAAATGGATTTCAAAACATGAAATACATTTTTATAGCATTGCAAATAATTATAGAAGTATATTGTGTGGAACACCGACCGTTTTATAGTCACTGGCATTCAATATAAAACTTCAGAGTCGAAATGTAGTTGTCACATTTATGTGCACTAAGGGGTTTTAGTTAAAACTTGGAATCTGGTAAAAATAATACAATTATTTACTTTATTTTCCTACTTGCAAAGGTTTTTAAGACTTATATTGCGATTTTCGCAAATATGCATTAAATATTTAAGAATTATTATTAAAATTTAAAAACCATTGAGATGAAATATTCGAGGTATTTGCACATGATTTTTTATTAATCCTTTTTGGGTCTAGGAACATTCTTTGCCCACAATTCTTCGCCCTTATTTCTTCGCCCCCACAATTCTTCGCCGCCACAATTTTTCGCCGCATTCAAGTATTGTGACACCCCGCCTGTGATCTATTATTTTATTTTATTTCAATGTTATTTCATTTACTTTTAAATGAATAACATTGCAACAAATGCTGATGCATCAGTTACTAAAACACGTAACACTTCAAAAGGGCCAAGTTATGAAGATTTCAACTTTAGTAAAAACACATTAACGTTAAAATATTACGGCCATAACTTGGGTCCTACAACGCCAGCATTTGGGTTTCGTCAATCAACAAACGATTGGTTGATGCATTTTTACATCATAAGTAGAACAAACTACTCGCACAAATATGTGTTTATAGGAAAGAATGACAAAGATGCAACTACAATAAAAAAGGGACAGCAACAGGGAACCTAAAATCATGAGACGGTCGCACCGATAGTTAAGTTCCAACCCCTGAGAAATGTACAGCCAGTCGGAAAATAAAGGAGTTTGTTGTTAAAATTGTTGTGTTTTATTTGTTTCTTACTGTGTACTAATTGCTCTAGACCTGTGTACTACGTAAAACAACGTTTGAGGGTCCAACCACATTACAAAGACGATCACGAGCCATAATTAACAACAATAAATATAAGAGTACTAAGTACTCTTCCACAACAGTGCGGCCTATGTACAGTACGGTCCGTCACAGTATATCACAAATTTTATTTGTAAATGTGATTGTTTTTATTTATAATGTAATTTTTACAGATTATTTTACATTAGCGTAAAGTTGTTTCTTGTATATTAATACTTCTTCTAATATTGTTTAAAAATTTCTACATAAATAGCATATGTTGTGATTTTTATTCTTGTTTATGTTATTATAGTAGCTATGAATAAAAATTAAATTAACCTAACCTGACTTAACCTGACATAACCTAACCTAATTTAAAATAATCTGTAAAAATTACGTTATAAATAAAAACAATCAAATTTACAAACAAAATTTGTGATATGTTGAACGCGGCGAAATATTGTGGCGGCGAAGAATTGTGTAGGCGAAGAATTTGGGCGAAAAATTTTGCAGGCGAAGAATTGTGGGAGAAGAATTGGAGGCGAAGAATGTTCCAGACACGATTTTTTGAACACCGCAAAAGCAAAAGTTAACGTCCAAAAGGAATTAATTAAAATCTAATGCAACACGGTGCTAAACGAAAAGTATAACGAATTAAGTATTTTAAAATTTCAATTATACTTTTTTTTTAAATTTAAATGTATATGAATGTTGCCAATGTTTGGTAGTAGTCTACATACCTATACGTGAACAATTATTTTCTTTTTGAAGACTACTTCACACAGGGCGAAATTAACAAATGAATACCTATATTAAATAACTATATTAAAACATCACTTTCGCAAAAAATTACACCCACTTTAAATGAAATAGTTTCTGTCAAAAGTCAAACCGGTTTACCGGTTTACCGGTAAATCGCAAAAAATGCTCTTCAACTTTTACCGGTAATTTTCCAGTTTTTTACCGGTAATTCCGGTAATTTTACAATATCTTTCTAATCATGATAAAAATCTAAATCAAATAATCGAAAAAAAATTGACGTATTTTCAAAGAGAAAAAAGGAGAAATCATACAAATGGCATATGATTGTTTACTCACTACACGACTAGGGATTGTAATAAATCGCAAAAAATGCTTTTCAAATTTAACCGGTAATTTGCCAGTTTTTTACCGGTAATTCCGGTAATTTTACAATATCTTTCTAATCATGATAAAAATCTAAATCAAATAATCGAAAAAAAAATCGTATTTTCAAAGAGAAAAAATAAGGGAAAAGCATTCAAATGGCATATGATTGTTTGATTGTTTACTCACTACTCGACCAACAAGTTAGTGTAGTAGAATCCGAAAAAGCTTTTCCCCCCGCGGCTGGATTATTTTGTACAAAAATTAGGTCGCAATTAGGAGACGATAGTTAAGATAAATTATATTTTCTACGTGGTTATTTTTTAAGAAAAGTTTAAAATAAAAAATAATGTTAATAGTTTGACAACATAGGTATATTATGTTAATTCATTTTATATTTTATGTTAAGAATAGTTTTATTTTCATGTGTTTTTTGTAATGCTGGATTATATTTTTTGTAATATTTTTATTTTATATTATATATTGTCATTTTATATTGTCTTATATTAATATTACATAAAAATATATTAGATTCGTTAATGGCTGTTAACTAATATATTGTATGAAACTAATTGGGATAGTTTAGGCTTCAACTATCTCAATCAGTTCCATAATAAATAAATCTATTTATTTTTAATATGGTTTTCGGAGTTTATCCGGGTAATATTTAAATTGGCTCGACGTTTCGGCAAGCTCTCACTATAGGAGAGATGCGGATAAACTCCGAAAACTACATTAAAAATTTAGTAACCGCCAAAAATCTAAAAAGAAACAATATAATATAAATATATATAATAATATGATTTACCGGTAAATTACCGGTAAACCGGTTTTGATTGACAGTTTTACCGAATTACCGGTAATTCAAAAAGTCGGTAAATTTACAATCCCTATTACCGACCTAGGCCGGAAAGTAGCTAGTTTCCATGATGATGAGTTGTTTTGTTGATTTGCGTTGTCAAACAAGCGTCGTTATACCAACAAGCGAGTTTTCACCTGCAGTTTGTTAAGTTATTGTTTAATTATGGATAGTGACAATAGTGATTTTGGTGTCAGTGGCGGATGCAGAAAAAATATTGTACGTAACATACCCGTAAAGTGTCTTTACTAGACTCGTATGCTTTCAGGACTCGCCTACGGCTCGTCCCACAACTGTCAACTCGTCCAGTAAAACACCACTTTCCAGTTTGTTTCGTATATAATTATAAAATATCATTTTGACTGAAAACACAATTACTTTCTTATTTAAACGAATCGTTTTTTTCAAATTTGTATTTCTGTGTGAGTAGATTTAACTACCTATTTAAAGTATAGCATTCTTTTTCTGGTAGGTATTTTATAGAAACGCTAAATGCTTCGTAATTTTAATATAGCGCTGTTTAATAAATTGAATTTAACGTTAAGTCTGCTATTAAAATTTATAATTCAACATGTTTAATTTTGTAGTTAAAAACAAAATTATTTTCACATGAAATTACGTGTTGTGTTATGCAATCGTAATTCACTGACGCAAACAAATTTTAACCAAGAGTTTAATTAAAAATCCCTAACAAAATGCATACACATGGCAAACAATCGCTTTTTTTAAATACTCTACAGCGCTTTGTATTGTCATTCATCTCATTATAATATCAATATATCTTGCTAAGTTGACCCTTCCGGTTGTCCGACCTCCATCAAACTTAATTGAGGTCTTCCTGTCGCGGTCATCAAAATGAAGGGTTAACAACGGAGGTTTTGTACACTGAAATTGTGCTTAAAGCGTAATTGAACAAGGCAAGTTCAAATTATATATTCAAGTTTATTGGAACACCAACAGGCGGAATATATTAACAATTTTATGCTTAATAATAAGATCTTATATATTGAATTTGTGCCTTCTACGTGATCCCATAAAAGCTGATTATGCCTTTATTGAAAATATATAAAACAGCCATAACATTATTGTGGTCAGAGCATCTGTGACCGGTATTATATACATAAGTAAATTGAAAGGGCAGAGCTGAAATATATTTAGGTTCGCCCTAAGAGAAAATCTACAACTTTAAAGCCGTGTAAGGTTCCACAATGAAGGGATTTTCTTTCGCTATATTTATTTAGTTTACAGAATTAACTATAACCTTTTTTTAAAAATAAAAATACATTCACCAAATATTTAAAAAGACTTTACAAAAACTGAAAATAAATACCTAGCGTGTTTCTCCTTACTGTACAGGGGGACCATATTCGATGGGATTACATGTGTATCTTGTCTAGTTTGCAAGATAGAGATACTGTGAAATTACATTAAATATGCAGTTTTTTGAGACACTTATAACCGTTTACAGAACTATTGTATCATTTCTGGTTTTTTAGTAATAAGCAATAAAAAGTGTCATATCTCTGTCCATATTGTAAAAATTTAAAAAAAAACGTTATGACGATATATTTAGATTTATTTACATAGAATTTGATGGTATTTAATAAAACTACACCTACCATTAAAAAGTTGTGGCATAAACTTACCTTCGTTTAAATGGCCATGAGCTGTTTGCATTTCTTATTTTTTTCTTATTAAATATATAGGAGTTAATGTAGTTATTTCTAACAATACGAAATTTACAAAGGTATTTTATTTTATTTTAAGATTTACATTATAAAAACAAAAAGTTGTCATATTTTTTTTTTGTATTTACCTACAATGTCGGAGATATGGCGTTTAACTATAAAGACAAAAAAACAGTTTTATTGCTAATAACTAAAATACCGCAAATAATACAATACTTTTAGAAGTGGTTCTAAATTTGTCCTAAAAAACTGGGTGTTTTTGGTAAATTAACCGTTTCTCTATTTCAATATTAAGCAAGATACTTAAGTACTCATCAAATTTGGTCCACCCACTGGCTTAACAATTCCATTCCCATGACTATGGGAAGATTACTTTATACAGCAACCGGCGTTTTTTTTTTATACAGCGTCACTTTTTGAGTCTGCAACAAATGGGAAAAATTTTTAATATTAATTTTTCAAAAAAAATTATTTTTGATAACAGTTGGTGCATGGTCTTAAACTCATTTTAAGATAAAAAAAAGTTTATTAAAAAGTTATAGGATACTAGATTTTAACGATTTTTAAAATATTCGCAGGAGTAAAGTGCCCTTATTTTAAGAGATGCAAAAAAAATTACAAGAAAAAGTTATTTAGAATCTCAAAATAAGGCTAGATTTAAATTTTTACGGTTAAATTCCAATTTTTATTAATTGAGAAATTTTAAGCACCTTACTTTTGCGAATATAAAATCGTTAAAATCTAGTGTCCTTGACTTTTTATAGAACTTTTTTTCCTTTTAAAATTAGTGTTAGACCATGCACCAACTTTTATCACAATTAAAATATTCTGTGAAATTAATAATAAAAAACTTTGCGATTTGTAAAAGACTTTTTGAATGTTAACATTTCTTAAAAAATAAAAATTTAAATTTGACATTTAAAATTTAAATTTGGCCTTATTTTGAAATTATAAATACCTTTTTTTTATAAAATTTTTGTGTATCTCTTAAAATAAGGGCACTTTACTTATGCGAATATTTCAAAAATTGTTAAAATCTAGTATCCTATTACTTTTTATTGAACTTTTTTCCTCTTAAAATTAGTTTTAGACCATGCACCAACTTTTATCACGAATAAAATTTTGTGAGGAATTAATAATAAAAATGTTTCCCATTTGTTGCAGACTTTTTGAATGACGCCAAATTAGACATTTACTAGAATAGGTACAGATTATTTGTTTTTCTCTTTTCAATGGTGTAATACTTGTAATCAATTATCATCAGTCATTTTTATTTCCTTATAGGGAGTTACTAGCCATAATAAAAATAATACACAAACAATAAATAAATTTCTCTTCCCCAAAAGTTTATGCCGAGGTTTATGCTGATCCAAACAGTGAATAATACTTTTCTTCACTTTAAAGCATTTAAAATTGTGTTGATAATTGTTATGAGAGTTAATAATTTATATTTCTTCACTATGCAACTCTGAAACATTCTCATATCAAGAGCGTCAAAGCAATTTGTGGAATGACCTGGTTTTGGGTTTAGTGTACAGAGGTCCATATTTGTGGTCAGAGACAACATAAACAGCTGCATAAATCACGAGCAGTACAACCTACATTGTTGTTAAATATATCATTTAAAGCAAATAATGGGACTAGATTGTTATTTGATATGAATTATTGTCGGTAATGCATCACAAACCACTCTAAATTTCGCGTATGTAAGTATATTCCGATATTAACACCTAAAACCACACTGATGATAACTGTGGCTTTTCTCGACATGATTACCTAATGTTGTGCACATAGTCGTCGTCTGTCTGTCTTGATGCTTTATTAGAGAAAGAAACTTTATTTTTAGTTTATTCTAAAAAAAATAATTAAACAAATGATATAAGAAAACCTAGACGCAAAAATTGTATTTAATAGTTATTTACCTAAGAAGACTGTAAAGTAATACTTCTCTGGACGAATAGGGAGTTCTGGGACGAGCTGAAAGCGAGTCCTGGAAGCATAGGAGTCCAGTAAAGTTAAGTACAATATTTTTTCTGCGTCCGCCAATGACACCAATATCACCATCCATGATTAAAAAATAACGTAACAAACTATAGGTGGAAGTTCGCTTGGCGGTATAACGAAGCTTGTTTGACAGTGCAAATCAACTTAAAAAACTCACTATGGCAACCAACCAGGTACTTTCCAGCCTAGGTCGGTAAAGATGTTTTTTCTGCTACCACTAATGTCAATTACTCTTACCGTACAGCCTGCATGCATAGTAAGTGAGTTATAACGCACGGTAAGCAAAACGCACACTTGTCTAGAAATGTCAAAGTAGGCTTACGTCAAAATTGGCAACGTAATTACTGGAGGTATATTACCCAAAAAGCCGTAAAAATCGTAGGTATTATGTGTTTGTAGAAAAAGTAAGCTACATAACACGAGTTGTAAAGCGATTATGCACTCGTGGAAATACGCACTCGCTGCTACGCGGCTCCGTGCGTAACTTTTCCACTTGTGCGTAATATGCTTCTTACAACTCTTGCTATGTAATAAACTATTTTCCAGCATTAAAAATGGCCAAAAACAAGTGATTATCTGGATGGACACAAAAAAAGAAGCATTTAAATTTAACAAGTAGCATCTGCATAAATACCTATTTTTATGGAATTTTAAAACATACTAACGTCGAGATGGGCTATGGCTATGACTCTTGTCTACATAAGCCACAATAACTTAGTAGTTTTTTTATTATTTTGACAGTTACAATTACCATGTTTAAAACTTATGTTCATCGTAGTATGAAACAACGTATTACTATTAAATGTTTGGCAAAAGAAGGCTTAAACTCTACCGCAATTTAGCTAGACTGTTTGAGCGATATGAAAATAATTTTCTTTTCAAATCTTGCGTTATTAAATGGGCCAAAAACTTAGATAAGAAAGAATTCGTTTTAAACTAGCCTCATACACGACGAGCTGCAACTTTACTTAACTAGGAGAATGTACAAAAGTTGTTTTTTTTTTACGAATTAAAAAAATTAAGCTTTATGAAATTTTTAAACATAACAAAGTAGTGCTAACTATTTAAGGTCTCCACAGACCGACGCGGTGGCGGTGGCGGTAGCGGTGGCGGTCAGATGTAACCTTAGGAAACAAGTGGGACGCACGATCTCACTCACTCACTAAATCTGACCGCCACCTACCGCCACCGCGTCGGTCTGTGGAGACCTTTATAGGAAGATGCTTTATTAATACTTCGAATACCATAATATGTGTAAGCAAATCTATGACATTCTGGTAGTTTGCCATTTTGCACCCATTAGAACTTTTGATGAGCACCTTAATTAATACTTGATTGGAAAAGTTTCAAAATAATCGGCCAAAAAAGTTTTAGTTCCTTGCATGAAATAAACGTATAATAGAAGTTTCTTTGTAACATTGCAAAGTAATAACATTCAGTTTTGTAATCAACCCATCATAAGTCGACATTATTGACTTTTAAATCTGAACATTACGCTGTCACATAGTTGCATGCTTAAAACAACTGACAGTATTTACAGTGAATTTATGCGACATCCAAGAAAAGCCCTGCTTTTAAAATTACGTCACGTTTACTATCCTGTAGA
Organism: Elmis aenea; assembly: GCA_947652605.1. Classification (NCBI taxonomy): domain Eukaryota; kingdom Metazoa; phylum Arthropoda; class Insecta; order Coleoptera; family Elmidae; genus Elmis; species Elmis aenea. The sequence goes on from OX393578.1 coordinate 19,780,946, forward strand.
GCTTCAGCAATACCAACATCCATATATCTTGCGTTTCATAAAAAAATAAAAAGAAATGAGTTGGAAAATGTAATTTTAAGCTAACAGTAATTCAAGTTAATGAAACAAATACAGTACAACTAAAATGAATTTTAAATTAGGCAGCTACAATGGCTGTTGGATATATGTGTATATTATGAGAATGAACATTAACACAAAAGATTAATTAAACGAGAAGAAAACCAGGAAAGATTTCCTATAATGTGTTTTGTAATTAAACATATGAATTGTAACGTATAACAGTAAGTTCTGATACGGAGTAAAATTTATAATAAAAGCTAGTTATTAATCAGGAATAAAATCTTTGTCGCTATGTAATTTTACTACACAAATAAAAGTAAAACTTCCTGAATGTTTCATAAACTTATTGCTAGCCCGAGGCAAAGGAAAACACGGTAGACAAGAGGCCGACAAAAACTCGACGAAATAAAAATAGAATAAAACAGCGGCAAATTTCTTAAATTTATAGCGAGTTCTTATTACTTGCCTCTGTATGCTGACTGTTGAACAAAAGAAATAACATTTAATTTTATAAAAGTTATAAAGGCACGTAACACGTTTATCAATGTAAAACATGCTTTGAGTTTTAATGAGATCCCTGCAATTCTTACAAGTTATTTTGCCATGAAAAAACAAAACGAATTTTAAATTTGGTCCCAATAATGGTTACTGGTTTATTTTAGCTGCGAAATCAATGTTATGAAAAAGTCTTTTAATAAATGTTGTGTGTAAATATGACCAATACACTATTGATCTTAGAGCTGTTAAAAAGTTGTTTTTCCGCATAATAGTTTTCAAAGTTTGTCGTTTAACATGTGGCAAAACTTTAAAAAAAATTAATTCTTTATACGAGGGTCGTTTTAAAAGTTTCCGCAGTTCTCTATTTTCGCTGGAAACGGTAAAGGCTGGAGGAGTAGTAATTGGTCCTGTCTTAACGTGTCATATTACTAGTTCTGTCTGGTACGGTGGCTGCCCTTGCAGTTTAGTATAAAAGAAGTCACCTTGGGTGGGATGGATAATTGGCGCCATTTCCGACATCCCTTTTGCAAAATAATTCCGTAATAACCCCAGTAATTCATAATATAAGCGCAGAAACTAATGATCATCCAGCTCCTGATATTGATGCAGACGACAACAGCAGCCAAAGTAGCGATAATGAAAAATTTCTAAAATTGACAAGTGTTGTTTATGTAAAGAACGCCTTAACTGTTTTCACTAAATTGCAAGGGTTACCCGCTTGCCCGACAGAATAAGTAACATGACACGCTAAGACACAACCAATTACTATCACCGTTTAGAACGATAATATAAAATGACATTAAATGAACGTCTGGTAACTTTGGAAACATCATCAATTTCAATTTTTTTTAAATCGCCGGTATTTTGTCAGTTTCATAACATGTGATAGTACCTGTATTTTGTTAATACTGGGTCTAGGAACCAGGGATGTAAAACGTAACGTAACGATACCCAATAACGTTATAATAACGATTCAACTATAATTTTTTATACAATAACGTAACGATATTTTAATAACGTTATAGAACGTTATAATAACCAATAACGTTTCATTAAAAGTTATTTTGTATCGTTATTCTCTATAAATTAAATTTTAATATGGCGTTCTTTTATTTTCAAAAGTTATATTTTGTTTGTATGCATTTTAAAAAATGAAAATGAATATCAAATATCTTAAGGTAATCTTGTACTTTTTTTTTAAATTTACATTTCACAGAACCAAAAATAATTTTAAAGTTACAAATAAAAATTATTTTAATAACGTTATATATCGTAATTTATATAACGTTATATAACATAACAATTCATTTTATTAATGTTATTTATAACGTTATGTAACAAAAACAAATAATAAATAAAGTTATACAATAAAATAACGATTTAAAACGTTATTCTATCCCTGCTAGGAAGATTCTTCGCCCACAATTCTTCGCCTTCACAATTCTTCGCCCACACAATTCTTCGCCTTCACAATTCTTCGCCTACACAATTCTTCGCCGCCACAATTCTTCACTGCCACAATTTTTCGCCGCATACAAGCACATCACAAATGTTATTTGTAAACGTGATTGTTTTTATTCATAACGTAATTTTTACAGATTATTTTACATAGCCTAAGGTTGTTTCTTGTATATTAATACTTGTTCTTTTAATATTATGTTTAAAAATTGCTACACAAATAGCGTTTGTTGCGATTTTTAATCTTGTTTATGTTATTATAGTATGAATAAAAATTAAATTAACCTGACCTGACCTAACCTGACCTGACCTGACCTGATCTGACCTTACCTGACCTTACCTGACCTTACCTGACCTTACCTGACCTTACCTGACCTAACCTGACCTAACCTGACCTAACCTGACCTCTAACCTATTGTAAAATAATCTGTAAAAATTACGTTACAAATAAAAACAATCACATTTACAAACAAAATTTGTGATATGCTTGTATGCTGCGAAAAATTGTGGCAGCGAAGAATTGTGTAGGCGAAGAATTGTGGGTGAAGAATTGTTGGCGAAGAATTGTAGAGGCGAAGAATTGTGGGCGAAGGATGTTCCAGACACATATTTAAATGTGGTACTTAAAAGCCGTTAAATATTTTTTAGGTCTATCCCAACTTCGTTTCACTGTATAAAAAAATCCCTGTCTTTTACTGTTTTTAATATGTTGCCAACATATAACAATTTGTTGTGATAAATTAAGTTGACTTACAATGGCAACCGTACTGTTGTTCAAAAAGACAATTTTGAGTGCCTCACAATAGGGTTAAAATTGTAAATTATGTTCATTTTTTAGTAGTTAAAAGTTTTTCGCAACATATTTAAATAATTAGAAAACAGTAAACATGTTTCTACAGTTTACTTTTTTATGTTCTTTATTGAATAGCAGGCATAACGCATATACACACTCAACAATGTTAAATTTTAAACCATTTTAGCGACCTCTAAAAATGGGCCATATAAATTTGAAATTTTACATTTCAAAAAATGATAAATAAGAACCACTCTAATATATTGGTAATCTAAAACATTTTTCACAGACATTTACAGGATATGTTTTTAATGATTTTGTAGCTAAATAATTATTATATAGAAAATAAGTTTTTCTTGCTATTGAACCGAAAATATCAGACGGAAACATTTGTTTGAGCGTAAAAAAAAAACTCAACGACATTCTTTACTCAGTGTAATGTAGGTTTGTAATTAGATTGCAGTAAGAAAAAACAAATTTTGTACCATGTAGTTCTATTTACAGACGCAAATTACTGTTTCACAGTTGTGTTACAAAGCTTTCTTTGTCATGAAACGTTGCAAAAATGCATTTAGATGTGTCTTTCTTTTTTTCAAAGCTCTGACTTGAAACTCATTTAGCTAATTACACTTTTTAAGCAATTCAACTGGAAAAAGGTGACAAAACTAAGCTTAATGGTTAGCAGTTGCAGAAACAAATTTTATGAAATCACAAAAAGGAAAAAGAACTTACCGTTTAATGATTAAATGTAAAAAACAACTCAAGAACTTGTAATGAACCTCGTGTAAGATGTTTTTACTTTAATTTTGAAAATTAAAGCGATTAAGATTTGCGAAAATAATTGGCTAAAATTCTGTTTCCTTTTGTAATTATACTTCTTTTTTTGCAAAAATAAAATTGTTTGGACATAAAGTTTTAAAAAATTATAAAGAAATTAAAAATGGTTAAAGTGAATACAGACATTGAAATGTTGCAAAACTTTATTTGGTTCAAGTAATGCACATTTATTGATCAAAAATAAATGAAAATACCTATAACGTATTTCTCTTAAGGCCAAATCGATTAAATTATGACATTATCATTCTTGGTCTATCATTTATCGATTAAGGTTTGATCTAATTACCTGTAATTTCCTAAATATACAAATGATGTGGTCATTACATATTATTAGATAATCAATGTCTAATCAAAAATTTACGGTCAACCACTGTAATGTCTCAATTAAATATTTATTTTGTTAATTTTATCCTTAAAAAAGTTTTACTGAAGTTAGTCACGGTTTCTACTTAAATATAAACTAAAAAGGCCAAATAAAGTCTTTCAAAAATTTTTGCTCTTTATGGAAATATTAAAAAATTAAGTTGCTGTTTAGGAAAAAGTGCATATCCTATTATCGCATTTGCAATAATAATTAGATATAGAGTGTATGTTTTAACTTGAAGAGAAATGGAAACTTAAAAACCGATAATTGTTAAATGGTCGACAAACTTTAACAACGTCCTGCAATTAAGGTTTTTGTTTAACTTGGAAACAGTAAATTTCTAATTTTAATTTCTTACGTTGATAATACACAAAAATTTAAATTTAATATCAAAACTGTATAGTTTTACCTCTATTTCAAAATATTTTAGCACTTATAAATAATATGCATGAATTTTTTGTTTATATTTTAACTAAGCACTAACACGTCTTTTCTAATTTAACCATTCTTTAATTTCTAACGAGACTCCCATTTGCTTTAGTTTAAAACATGTACACTGCATATTATTATAATCTTAATATCAATATATTATCATAAAAAAGTACATTTTTATAGTTTTTCCATTAGTATACCTAGTGATTCCCAACGGGGTCGAAATAGACCTGCTGGGGCTAGTCGAATTTGGAAAGGGGTCGAAGGAACTTAAAAGAATGATTTAGTGGTCCATCGAAAAGTCAGATGATTATAGTTAGTACTGTTGTTGAAAATGTTAGGTATTCAATATTTTTGTTGTTAGATTAACCCTTTTAATCCGACTTTTAGCCAATGAAGTAAATTATGTGTCAATACAAATGTGTTGCTATAGCTTAAAAATGAATGTATGCAAAGTTTGACATTTTTAGCTCTTACTTTTTTTAATCGAAGGGCTTTAAATACATATATGTCCCAGCAGTATTGCACGCTTGGGATAAATTTGGCCCAGCAATAATTAATGAAATATACATGGCCAGACAAAAGTCGACTAAGAGGGGCCACATGTATTCCTGATACAAAATTATTTGATAGTGTAATAGAATTTAACTAATAACACACACAAGAGTTAATAACCTCACACCGAAAGGTACAAGAGGAATATAATAATATTATATAGATAAATACAACAGTCAACTAAAGCCGGTAATCGTACTTTAACAATTTAATATTTACTACTAAAAAACTTATATGGTCTTTAAACAAACACAGTTTTATGTACCTACAATTAAAAGTCTTTTATGTTTAAGTTGGTGTTATTATGAAGTTAAAAAAATTATTCATAATTTCACGTAATATTAGTCAAACCAATACAATAAAAAAAATCATGGGTAGAATGAAATAGTTCAAAATTATATACAGGGTGTTTCTGAACGATGTAGCATAATTTCTACTGGTGAATCTACATTGAAAAATAGGACGATTTAGCCCATCATGCCTTATAGAAAGTTGCATCGTTGCTAAGTTACAGCCCCATGAAGAGGGGATGAAAAATTGTTGTTTTATTGATAAATCAAGAACGCTTTGACCTACAACATTTATATTTGGCACGTATTCTACAATAAGCAAGCGTATTCTTATGCATAAGTTTGAGCGAAATTCCACCATAGGGGGCGCTACAATCGATAATAGCAGAGAAAAAACCTGCTGTATTTTTTTTGTCGTTCGTAATTTCAATTTTTTATTGTAACAGTCGGATAGGTAAGTCTAAAATGTACATTTTTAGTAACTTAAAGGTTTTTGATAGAAGCCATCGTTTTGGAGAAAAACTCGATTTTATTAAAATATAACTCTGAGATTTATTGAAATTATTTAACAAAATCATGTTTTATACAAATAAAAGTGGACATAATAAATAACTAATAAAAAACATAAAAATAACTAACACAACTAAAAGTGATTGTTACAATAAACGAAATATGACATCTGACTACATTTGTTTTGTTTGTTAATTCACAGTAAACTAGTTTTGTTAAATACTTTCAATAAATCTCAGAGTTATACTTTAATAAAATCGAGTTTTTCTCCAAAACGATGGCTCCTATCAAAAAACTTACTAAAAATGTACATTTTAGACTTACCTATCCGACTGTTACAATAAAAAATTGAAATTACGAACGACAAAAAAAATACAGCAGGATTTTTCTCTGCTATTATCGATTGTAGCGCCCCCTATGGTGGAATTTTGCTCAAACTTATGCATAAGAACACGCTTGCCTATTGTAAAATACGAGCCAAATATAAATGTTGAAGGTCAAAGCGTTCTTGGATTATCAATAAAACAACAATTTTTCATCCCCTCTTCATGGGGCTGTAACTTAGCAACGATGCAACTTTCTATGAGGCATGATGGGCTAAATCGTCCTATTTTTCAATGTAGATTCACCAGTAGAAATTATGCTACATCGTTCAGAAACACCCTGTATAGTTCATTTTCATTAAACTTGAAATATCTACAGTTATCAAAAAATTTAAATTGTATTAATACGTAGTTACGTTTTATACAAACTTTTCTCGGAAATAAACTTTCAACTCGGGTAGCTTTCTTTTTTACTGTTCCTGAAACTAGAAACTGTATAACGTCTTTTGAAATGGTTAAGCAAATTTTCACCGTAAACTTAATTTATTATTACTGAATAAAATATGAATAAAGACACGGTTTTCTTAAGAGAGTTATGTTTGTATGTTTTTTTAAACAAAAATAATTTTTAGATTTAAGATTATTAAAAATTATTAGAATACTTTTTACTTATATTTGGGTGTACTGTGAAGAACGTTTCATGAAATCATGGGAACCGATTTTTTTTTATATAAAATTAATTTCGTGTTAAGAGAAGTATACAAAAATGTGTTTTATGACATAGGTAGTAAAAGAAGATGTCCATTCCATACATCTATTGCCTTAAGAAAGTCCATTTTAACTTTAGTCAAAATAGTGCTTAGTTCATGTCTTGCTCTTTTACCATTGCACTGCTTAGGGAAATACATTTACAATATTTTCACTTTTTGTGCTTCTGAGATGCAAAATCTTCTCGAGTTAAGCGTTTTAAGTTTCGTGGTAAAAGAAAATAAATGTATGAAATGGCATGGCAATCTGTCGGGACCAGAATATTATTTCATGTTTGGCGTTTTTGTCTTAAACGGTGTTCACTGTACAGGGTGGTCCAAATTCGATGGAATTGCATGGGTATCTCGCTTATTATTCAAGATAGAGAAACAGTTAAATTACCAAAAATGTGCAGTTCTTTTGGGACAAACTCAGAACCGTTTACAAAAATATTCGATAACTTCAGGTTTTTGAGTGATTTGAAAACAGTGGTTTTTTGTCAAATTTGTTATGTTACATCAAAAGATCTTTGGTAAATGTTTTTGATATTAACAACAATAACGGAGATACGACACATTATAAATATGACATTAAAACACTTTTCATTCAATAACTCAAAAACCGGAACGGATAGAATATTTTTGAAAACGGTTTTGACTTTTTCTCAAAAAACTGCACATTTTTGGTAATTTAACCGTTCCTCTATCTTGAATATTAAGCAAGATACCCACGTAATCTCATTGAATTTGGACCCTGTACTTTATATATTTAAATAATTTTTACAAATGAATGTCATTTAATGCACTGACAATAAATAAACAAATATTTTTAGGGCTGAGCACTAAATTTTTAGTGCTGCGTCGATTATTTTAGCAAAAATGCGTTTAGAGAATAAGCAACGTGTTACCCATAAGTCAATAATTTTGGCGTAACAAAATTTGTTTCGATAAGCTTCCAACCGCCGTTTTGAAATATTGGTAACCATTAAACTCAATCATAATATTTCACTGCCAGCAACGCAATGAACTTGTAATTTCTGCCTGCTATTATCGGATATTCCAAAACAGTCCCTCAGAGAGTATGGAAAATTCGGTTTTTTACGCATACATGCACAAAAGAATGTTTCCATGCACTTTTAAGTAATAATCTTGAGGTAACCGACAGTAAATAAAAAAATAACTCTTAAAAGAGTAAAATTGTACCAACTCAATTTAAACTAAAGAGAAAAGAACCAAACCAACATCTGAACAAAACAGATGTGCTCACACAAGCCAGCGGTGTGGATTGCGAGCCCAGAGTCCAAATAAAAAAGTTTATCCAACAGTTATAATTAAATTTTTTAAGTACGGCATAAACGGCCAAATTTTATTCTCATCTTTTCCACACAATCGACCTTCCATCTTTAACTTTCTCATTACTAAACGCACAAAAAGTTTGAATGAGGAAAGTTTTTTTACTTTGAGAGCAATGTAGCGTCATAATAATTAGAGAAGAAAAACAAGCGATTTAGTAAAATATTGCTCCATAACATTAAGTGTTTATTATTTTGAGAGAACGAAGCGGTTACATGGACTTCGAATCTAGCCATTGTTGCATGTTAACTTCAAGTGTAAATAGTTCTTAAAAACCTTCAAACAACAGCATCAAATAAAACATTTACAAACACAGTTACGTGCCACATAAAACTCTTGTTTAACACGTTAAGCCCGGGTGTGAGATGCAAAATTTGGGTCCCTGGGCCCAAATGTTTTTTGTTGTTGTAATGTTATTGTTATGTATTATTATGACTTATGCTAGTTGCGATTTTGAAAAATAATGTTCCTTAAAGTACTTTTTTGAGATTTTGTTTGTGACACCACAAGTATGTCTCGCTGTCTGAGCGTCCACTTGGACCGCGTGACACTAATTTAATATTTCACTGCATTCTTCTGCAAGTCTGCATATTTACGTACGCAGTGCGGCTGAATGTGAATCAAACGATAGTAGTCTATCTACAAATTGGCAGTGTACCGTTTGTGAAAAATATTACTGCATTAGCTGCTTTTTTGCTGTACACAAAGTACAAAAAAACAAAAATTAACTGTTTTTGTTCAAAAGTCTTTTTTTTTTTAAGGAATAACCAATTTATTATTGTTTAATTTAGTTATTTTGTTTATTATACAAATGTGTATTACTTTATTTTACACCTTTACTGTATTATTTTTTTCTGAATATATAATTTTCCATTCAGTGCCTTATAAAAACCAAATTATCCGAAAAAATTCCGGACCAAAAGCATAAGTTGGTCCCCCGGACGGCTATGTATCACATTCCATGTATTTAGCATTATATTGTGATATCCAACGATAGGCACGCCGTTCAAGTGAACTCAAGTAGTGAGACACACCATTTCGCCTCGCCGTCCGGCTGGCCACTAAAGTGAGACACAGCGTTTATGTCACGTCGGGCTTAACGTGTTAAGGATGTTTTTTACAATATTTCAAGATAAACTTGGTACATGCAAGTTTTTAAGGTCAAAAGCACAATAACGCGATGCTTGTTTGCTACTTGTTTTATCACTAATGTTTTCTAGGTTTAAACAGTTAAAAATCTTAACCTGTTGTGACAGTCTTAAGCAAGATACTATGTAAAAATAAAAATTTTCAGTCCTATTTAACAATAATGTACAGGGTGTTTCAAATTTGATAGGATTACATGGGTATCTCGGTTAATATTTAAGATAAAGAAAACGTTTAAATTACCAAAAACGTGCAGTTTTTTTTTGAGAAAAACTCTCAACCGGTTTTAAAAATACTTTACCATTTTCGGTTTTTGGAGAATATTGGAGGAAAAGAGTTTTTTAAAATCATGTTTATAATGTGCCATTTCTCCGTTATTGTTGTAAAATCAACAACATTGATGAAGAAGATTTTTAGGTATTTTTTTATAGAATTTATTGGTAATAAAAAAACTTACGCTCACTGTTAAAAAGACCGGGCTGAAACTGGCAGCGGTTCTAGCAGCAAAACTCATTGAGAGCCAACATAAAGCGCGCACATAATGTTCTATAAAATAACTTATTTCATTAACCACATACTGTATTTTGTCACTTTTTTTAGTCTGTAATGAGCAATTTGATATGAGGAACTCGAAAAAAAATATGCCAATGACGTCAGTGGCGTAGGGGCTTTAGCAGGCCCTTGTTTCATTTTATTTAATTATAGAATTAAATTTCTAACTTTTAAACTAATCACTGTATCAAAATGGCATTTTAGGATTATATGTAAATTAATTTGGTGAACTCGAAAAAAAATATGCCAATGACGTCACTGGCGTAGGGACTTTAGCAGCCCCTTGTTTCATTTTATTTAATTATAGAATTAAATTTCTTACTTTTAAACTAATCACTGTATGAAAATGGCATTTTGGGATTATATGTAAATTGATTTGGTTAACTCGAAAAAAAATATGCCAATGACGTCAGTGGCGTAGGGGCTTTAGCAGGCCCTTGTTTCATTTTATTTAATTATAGAATTAAATTTCTAACTTTTAAACTAATTACTGTATCAAAATGGCATTTTGGGATTATATGTAAATTGATTTGGTGAACTCGAAAAAAAAATATGCCAATGACGTCACTGGCGTAGGGGCTTTAGCAGTCCCCTGTTTCATTTTATTTAATTATAGAATTAAATTTCTAACTTTTAAACTAATCACTGTATCAAAATGGCATTTTGGGATTATATGTAAATTGATTTGGTGAACTCGAAAAAAAATATGCCAATGACGTCACTGGCGTAGGGGCTTTAGCAGTCCCCTGTTTCATTTTATTTAATTATAGAATTACATTTCTAACTTTTAAACTAATCACTGTATGAAAATGGTATTTTGGGTTTATATGTACATTGATTTGGTGAACTCGAAAAAAAATATGCCAATGACGTCACTGGCGTAGGGGCTTTAACAGTCCCCTGTTTTATTTTATTTAATTATAGTATTAAATTTCTAACTTTTAAACTAATCACTGTATCAAAATGGCATTTTGGGATTAAAAGTAAATTGATTTGGTGAACTCGAAAAAAAAATGTGTAATAATCAAAAAGTTTGGGATAATCAGAGACTGCAATTCTTCTGTAGAAAATTGGTTTAAAATAATTAAAACCGACACATTTAAAGGTAAATTAAGAAGACAACCAGCAAGGTTCATCGATTTTATGGAAACTTTACTAAAAGCTAGAATCGATGAACATTCGTTGTGTCTGAGAACAACTCGCCAAGACAACAATAAATTCAAAATCAGAAGAAAAAAGAGCCTCATTATTAACAAGCCATCGACTAGCCTGCCTCAATTGACCTAGAAGAAGAAAAATGGGGCAAAAAAAGGTTATGCTCCGGTAATGTCAAAATATTTCTCCACATTTCCCAAAACCTATAAAAGCTTGCCATCTATTAAATATACCCAACATAGAACCAATATTGATATTAAACCACCATGGCACAACATTGCATCATATCCTAAAATTTCAAATTCAAATTATGGCGTAAACCGAATTAGTCTAACAACTCTATATCCGGGAGAGTGGTTGGATGATGATGTCATAAATGCATTTTTTTATAAGTTACAAATTATTTCAATTGAGAAAAATTTAAAAACAATTGTGTTCGACACATTATTTTCCACAAAACTTTTATCCGAACAGTCCAATTTTGGATTTGAGAACTGGGCGCATCAAGTTGGTGTTTTAAATTATAACATTTGGATGTTACCAGTACTTATTAACGACAATCACTGGGTACTGTTATTATTTGTATTTAATTTGAAACACATAGTTATTTTGGATTCAATGCACAGTACACCTCCCGAAAATTTAATTAAAAAGATTATGTATTTTGCTGATAGCCAGTTATATAAAAAAACGAGGAGCTATTTTGAATGGAAAAGTTGGATAATTTATAATTTCAGAGATAATCCCAACCAAACTGGACCAAGAGGAAACTGTGGGGTACATGTGTGTGTATGGGGATGGTTAATTGGTGCCAAAATTAAAGCTACATTTTCAGAAAGTGATATGAGCAATATTAGGATGTGGCTTATGTCTCAACTGTTAAATTGTGATACAAAAAAGACCACCGAAAAAAACACTGACAGTTTGTTAAATGATGATAGTTGTTTAAATATAAGTCACGATTTAGTTTTACCAAATTTAATTAGAGTAACACCACCACCCCACCAATCAGTTTATGATTATTGCTACCACTTGTCAAAATAAACATTTTTGGCGACAAAAATTGGTTTGGTAAATAAATACATAAAACTTGAGATTCATATTACTACAAAAAATTGTGATGATATTAGTATTGGTTTCAATGTAAAGATTTAATACTGTTAATAAATAAAATGAAACAAAGCGCTGCTGGAGACTATGCTACTGACGTCATTGACATAATTTTTTTAAGTTCACCAAATAAATGTACTAATTATCATTAAAAAAACTGTAGTGACACAGATTAGTTTAAAAGTTAGAAATTTAATTCTATAATTAAATAAAATGAAACAGGGGACTGCTAAAGCCCCTACGCCAGTGACGTCATTGGCATATTTTTTTTCGAGTTCCTCATATCAAATTACCCATTACAGGCCAAAAAAATTGGCAAAATACAGTATGTGTTTAATGAAATAAGTTATTTTATAGAACACTATATGCGCGCTCTATGTTGGCTCTCAATGAGTTTCGCTGCTAGAACCGCTGCCAGTTTCAGCCCGGTGTTAAAAAGGTATAACACTAACGTATTTCTTTTTAAATAGAAGCTATAGTTAGGTATGACCTATTTAAAAAAAAATTTTCTTATTTTAAATATACTGGATGATTCGGTTTAATTGTCGCACTCATATAACTTTGTTAATTAAAAAAAATAATATAAACCTTATATTTTAGTAAATTGCAGGAAATTCTCTCTCTGTAAATGACGTTCAAATGTTTTTTTTTTTACAATGAAATATGTAGACTAGCGATAGTAAACTTTTTTATTTAAATTACATAGCACACTTGATTATTTATTCTGATATAGAATTAAATTCTAAATCCGATAGTACATTAAGTAAATACCGAGGTAAATACGCATACATAGATAAATTTATAAGAAGAAAAGGTTTTAAAATTATATATTATTTTTCACAAAGTCGTTGTATTTGACTAAACAAAACACGATCACTGTGATAATTGACAATGTATAACTCGCCTCATTGTGTTTTGTTATTTATTGAAGCAAAACGTTATTTAAAAATTCTGCTTGTTTAGTACAGAAATATCAAAAAAAAGACTAGTTTTCTACGTTTGTTAGACAAAAAAGTACGTATTTGTATAAAGGATGCGAACAACGTATTTCAAAACTTAAAAACAACGCAAAAACCCATAAAAACTAAAACAAATTAAAGTCATTCCAATACACTTCCTCCTACTGCAATGCATAACTACAAATAATTCTTAATGTTCAGAAACCACACTATTTTTCTTTAAACGATTCCCAAAATGTTCATTTATACGAATTTATTAAAATAAAAAGTACATAATACGCTTTCAAATTTTTTTTATTGGTTGTCATGGTAACGACATAAAATACTTACAACGATCGGGCTGCTTGATTTACAGTGGTTGTTGTATCCAAAACAAAATTTTCAAATTTGACAATTAATGTAAAAGTAAAATACCCTGTGTGATAAGAACATCAATGAATTTAGAAAAAAAAGTTTGTTGTTTATGTAAATGATAAAAATTGCGCCTCTAAGCAGAAATAAAGTTAGTTGTCAGAAAACAAAAACGTATCGACCTAGAAAAAATTTGTGATCATCATCCGATTTGGGTTAAAAGTTGATAGGGCAATGTTTTTACATATTCAAAACATTTTATAATCCAAAGAAGTTATAGGCGATTTTCAAAAATCGTATTTTCCGGTTTTTCCAAATTTACACGTATACCGTTTGCTATTTTTCAATTTCTCTTCGGATTATTATTGAGCACAAAATTTCGCAACTTTTCCAAAGGTAAACCTATACTCTAACTTTTATAATAAGGGAGATCTCCATGCTTAAACTGGAATTTTAAACGCCCTGTATATATTTATAAATCAACACAGCTGCCAAAACTATCTGCATTTTAGTAAGTCAGAAAACCTGAAAGCTGGTATAATGTTAAGTAAAATTATTAAGTACTATATTGTGTGGAATCAGGGGCGCGCCGGGGGTGCAAGGGGTGCTTTGCAACCGGGCGCGGTCAATCAGGGGGCGCATGCAACGAGATAAAATTTTGCCTTTACATGTTTTCATGCAAAAGCAAAAAGAGGCCGTAGCAATGCAGAGCGGTTTTCCTTAAAAATAATTTGCTTCATTACGATACGAGCTGAACAAAAGGAATAGCACTTGCACTCAGATTGACCAGTTGAATTGTTGCTTGAATCGCCAAAAAAGCGCGCTGAAGTAGCCAAAATTGCCAACAGACGACACCCATGTAGCCAAAATCGCTAACTCACTTTCTTTATTTAGTTGAAATCGGAACTGGAAAAATATGTGATAAAGGATTTAAAAAAAAAGGATAAAGACCCAAAACGTAAACATACTTCACATAAATTGAACAAAATCAGAATTACATGTAAACATAACATACAGTGCTGCGCAAAAGTATGGAAACACACAAATATTATTGAAGATATTACAATTAAATTTGGTATCTGACCGTTATCGTATGTTCCAGATTTGATGAAAAATCGTGATATCTCGTAAAATATCAATTTTAGTTATAAAACAGGCTCATTGTTTTTGAAGGACAATTAAATTTTCTATGAGATTAAGAATATATAGGGTGTTGTATTTAAAGAAAAATGAGTTTCTATATCTTTAAAGTTTCACTATTTTAAACAAGTGTAAAAAGCGCTTTGTACAGTATTTTAAAAATGTAGAAAACTGTTAATTAATTTATTGTCTATTTAAATTTCATTTGTAGAATTATCGCCATCTTGCGGAAATTTATGTCGAAAAGTTGCCGATATTTCAACAGGCTTCTGAACTCCGAACTTACGTTTACTACTACGTAAAAGTAAAATGACAATGTCATCTATCATACGCTTGCGCTTGCGAAACGAATAAAACTAACTACTCTCTACTCTTTATCGAATGTTGCCAATTGTACATTTTTTATCCGTGACATTAACAATATGGATTTAGGGTGCCAGAAATGAGTTAATACCAACGCGCGCCACTGTGTGGATCATTAAAAAAAATTAAACTGAGATCACTGTAATTTAAAATGGGATGTTGCAACATAAAATACTGTTAGATGCGCAAGTGTACATTAATTCTATTAAGTCGCCTCTCATCAGATTAAACCAATGATAAATTTTGCTAAAAACATGTTTGCTCTAAAGTGCAGCAGTATATTTACAGCCATGCCGAAATCGTTTCGCTTTATTTTAATTAAAATACTAAAGTGCATTTAGTTGTCTTGTTTATTCCATTAGGAGTATAAATTTCTGAACATAACAAAACAAGGTTTACGCTAATTACCATTAGACGAGTAAACAGTGGCATCCATTATTGAATACTACATTTTCGGTAAGCTATCAAGTAATAACTGTGCACTTTTATATGCATACGTTTAAAATTAATTTAAAATGAAAACAAATAGCACAATTAAAACATTTTATAACGCAATTACTGACTGTTTTGGCGCACCTCAGTATACCTAACTATATTTTTACAAGGAAACACTATATTTTTTGTAATATTTAGATGCAAAACTAAACCCTCTTACAAAAATTTAATAGGTTTTTTGTACCTAAAATTAATCGTCTTTATGAAAATTTTAACCGGAACAGGACAATGTAAGAACAAATTCATTTAAAACCTTTTCGGCAATAGTATCATAGTGATTGATTATTACTTAAAATTTGAAAATAATTCACACTGTGTTTTTTATGTCCGTTCCATTGGGCCAAACTTTAAACACGAAAAAGTCAAGTTTTTTTAAATAGGACATTTTATATATTTTTACAATTTCTTATCGATATTTTAATTATCTTCAAAAACTACTAAAGATAAATTAATATTTTTTGAGTTATTGCGGTATTCAGGATAATTTTCGGGCACAAACTAAATATTTAATAGAATTAAACAGCGGCCTTTGGAAATATCTTGAAAATTTGTTTAAAATATGCAAATACACTCTATACTACCGCTGTATTAGAGACTCTTGAATATCGCGCAATAAAAATGTTAAGCTGCAGTGTTTCTCAAAATGTGGTCCGCGGACCCCTGAGGATCTCTGAATCTTTTGAAAAGGTCGCTCGAGCCTTTCTTAATGTTCAAAATCATCCAAATACAACAAAATTTTGTGTACAAAGCAATTTATCGGGGTCCTCTGCAAGCTTTTAATTTTGAAAGAGGTCCTTAGAGTAAGAAGTTTGAGAAACACTGCGCTAGAGAAAGAGACTATGTCAAAAAAATATAATTTTTAACGAATATTTTGTTGTCTTTTTTTAAGGTGAAAACTGTTTTATTCCATCCTTATAAAAGTTGTAATAAATCGACTTCTTTTACTTGTTAAATGTATATTCTGTTGCAGTTGTAAGTTTTAAAATCTTAAGTTTTAATAAATGTTTAAGTTAAGTTTTATTGGTAAATTTTTTATAGTGTGTATGTGTATTATTCCCATTTTTTTATATTGATTTGCATTAAACAATTTTGATCAATTATTTAAGCTAAAACAGTTAGTAAGTGAGAAAACAATAATTTTAAGAATATACTCAAAATTTTCAACAAATATATTGATTTTGATATTGTTACGCTAATATTTTATCTAATTAATATTATTTAAATTGATGTATTAAAGTTTGTTAAACCCCGTTCAAAGGTATCATGTTTCAGCCTGCAAACTTAACAGTATTCAAACATCGTATGTTGTAAGTGCACAATAAGCGAATTCTGTTAAGTTACGTACCATGCATTTCCTGTTAAAATATCAGTTGCTAAGCCAGGGTATTTCGTGTAATAATCTTTTTTAACAAGGGAGTCATCGTTTGCTTCACAAGCGAGATGGCCGCGATACCCTGGTGCAGTAATGGTTGGTAATGTTCAATTAAATTAATGTAAGTCGTCAGGTTGTTCATTGTCAATATGCTTTCTATTAATAAATATGCTCCTCAAGTTCATTCGATTATCATTTTAGTAAATTCAACGATCCCCAGCTACGACCCCCAAAGTGCACGATGGCTTTAAGAATAAATCCTTTAAAGCTAACGTGACATGTGGTGATAGGCGCCGGTTTGTTTTCCAAATTTGTTTGTTTTTTGTTAAAATTCTCCAAAATTTTGTTGTTAACTCATGTGGAGCAAATTTTTTAGTAAATTTCAAAATTTAAAATTTGTTTTCAATTAAAAATTAGAGTGGGGAACCTGGACCAGGGTACAACAACGACAAAGTATGTTCAGTAATAATAAACAATAAAGTGTGTTCAGTAATTATAACGATAAAGTAAAGTTCAAGTTTCAAAAATAGTGTTAAAAAATTAAAAAAATTACAACCCCCAAAATTACAAATGAAAAGTGAGTAGTAATCGCAGTACAACGTAGCAGAGGCCCAACATCAACGTCGTAGAAGATCCGCTGAAGAGTAACTAGGCAACCAGGTTCCGGAGATGGAAGACGTCCACTCACCAGGTTGCCGCAAGTATGGAATCGCCAAAAAAACGAAGTCCGAAGGTTGCGCAAGGGTGTCGCAACATATCGTATAGTTATGGGATTATTATGACGGTCTTCTATCCATGCCTCCTAGAGTATTTTGATTAATGGTTTAATCGGCTGGATCGGATGAAATGGATCATGTCCCAACGTGAGGGACCACCCACGGAATCATTCTCCGAGTAGTTGCCTGCAGGAGAATGAGCTCCAGTTTCCGTAGGATGCCGATCATCGAATTTGAGGCAAAGGTAACAAATCGTTGGGATAGGAGTACCTAGTCATCGACCAAGTAGGATAAAGCCTACACGTTGTCTTTTTTTTGTATTTTGTGTTTTCCGGATTCGTGCGCGAGGGCATTTCAAGTTACCGTCAGAATAATAAGAAATACGATAGTTTGTGATGTGTTAGTTAGTGTGTCAAGGGCAATTAAAGTGCAATTAATAAAGTGTCACCGTTTTTAGCAACTGGACTGTCGATTCTGCATTTTTGTTTGTTTGTTTATTTTTGTTTTACCATTGCTTCATTTTTGTTTGTTTATTTTTGTTTTACCATTGTTTTATTTTTGCTTGTTTATTTAATGTTTAATGTTTAAAGTGTTTTTTATGGTTTTTCTGTTTTATTATTTGGTTTTTCTGTTTATAGTGTTTTTTTTGTTGTGTTGAAGGTAAGGAAATGCATGACCAAACTCACAGCTATCATTTTGTTCGCGTTTTTTTTTTTAAATTAAAGCTGTGGGTCCAGCTTTTTCGGAAGGGGAAGTAATGTTACGCTAATATTTTATCTAATTAATATTATTTAAATTGATGTATTAAAGTTTGTTAAACCCCGTTCAAAGGTATCATGTTTCAGCCTGCAAACTTAACAGTATTCAAACATCGTATGTTGTAAGTGCACAATAAGCGAATTCTGTTAAGTTACGTACCATGCATTTCCTGTTAAAATATCAGTTGCTAAGCCAGGGTATTTCGTGTAATAATCTTTTTTAACAAGGGAGTCATCGTTTGCTTCACAAGCGAGATGGCCGCGATACCCTGGTGCAGTAATGGTTGGTAATGTTCAATTAAATTAATGTAAGTCGTCAGGTTGTTCATTGTCAATATGCTTTCTACTAATAAATATGCTCCTCAAGTTCATTCGATTATCATTTTAGTAAATTCTACGATCCCCAGCTACGACCCCCAAAGTGCACGATGGCTTTAAGAATAAATCCTTTAAAGCTAACGTGACAATATGATTACATTTCACTATATTAAAACGTTGGTCGTGCACGTCAGCCTTAAGGGTAGTTCACACGGTGACATTTGATGTCATCTGAACAGCGTGATGTCGCAATGCCATGATGTCACGACGCTAGTGCCGGGATGTCGCGACATCGATATTGACAGTTCGGCATTTAACGTAAGCCTACCAAACTTAGGTAGTTCGCACGGTTATATTTGATGTCGCCACATCAAATGTCGTCGTCTGAACAGCCTGTCGCGATGCCACGATGTCACGACGCTAGTGCCGCGATGTCGCGACATCGATATTGACAGTTCGGCATTTAACGTAAGCCTACCATACTTGGGTAGTTCACACGGTGTGATTTACCTATTATATGGCTGACACCACTAGGTTTTTCGGGGGCCAGGTCAGCCGTATATGGCTGACAACTGCATCTAACAAGTAAAAATTTTGCTGTGGCTTGAGGGAAAGTTTTATGTCAAATTGGCTTGTCGATGGACGTCAATGCGATGAAATCGAATTGAGTTTCTAACAGATATCTAAGTTTTTAATACATAAAATACATTATTTTCTAGAAAATTGCAATACTAACATCCTAATTTACTAGCAATAGTCTTTGCAGCAAACAGAAAGTAATTTTATCGTTAAGCTGTAGGACGAAAGTTTTTTTTAGCATAAACACGATTAAAATTTTCCTATCGTTTGTTATAGGTACCTATAGTCCACTTTTTATTGTAATTTTTAATTGGTGTTCTTGTTTAATTTTACCTTATCTAACAATGAAATCAAATTACTCAGTTTTATTTGGCAATAAGGCTGGAAATAGAAATTCCTTAAATTACTGTGAAAGAATAAAAGCGTCAGTCTTAACGATTCAGTCTATTAGAACGAAAAAGTGTAGCGCAAAATCGCAAATTGACCTTTACTAGTTAGTATTGTCTTTCTAGACAAGTTTCTAATTATTGCTAATGACTGGAACAAACTACAAAGTAGCTTAAGATAAGCCTCGTGTGCAATTATTGTTTCTTACTTCCTTATAAAAGACTAAATATATGTTATTAGTCAATAGCAGCTTCCGTATAGAATTTTAATTTAATTAAAAACTTGTGTTGTGCTAAACAATGACCCATAAGTATCCAAATTTAGTAAATGCACACGCGAAACTCTAGTTACGGAATGTACTACTTCAAAGAATTTTGATTAAAATACCCTTACATTTTTTGTTTCATTTCGAAGCTGCATTTGTTTATTTTTCATTTTATAGCTTTAATATAAATAAAAGAAATATATGAGCACCCGTGTCTTCAATCTGAGTAATTTGTCAGTCGCCTCTGCGAAATTTTACCTCGACCGAAAACAATTGCTGCTGTGGGAACAACCGCACTGCCAAAAAATCAACTACACGTCTTTTCCATCTTATTATCCTAGAAGCTCATACTTTACAAAGGATAGTGCTTTTAGAAAGTTTCATTTTTTCATATCCTATCATACATACAGTAAATGTCAGTTTAACTACTATTTGAACAGATTAAATAACTTTTAAGGCTTAAATGCGAGCCAATATATTTTGTTGCTTAATTTTTTTACATACAAATTGTACAAATTAATTTTTTTATCATTTGAAGTCGGAATAAAACAAGACTGTTACTAGTTGAAAGGTGCATGACCTTTAGTCGTATACAGGGTGACTACACAGAGGTACTAACGTGTTACATGAGGAACTAAGTTATTACTAGAGAAAAAGAGTCGGTTAACTTACTTAGATGGACATACAAAGCAATAAAAATTAATTGGCGTGTACGAATTTCGCTAGTGCGTTTAAATTTTTGATATATAAACATATGCAAAACACTTAAAAAAAATTTTTACTTGGGCAAAACAGGTTTAAATCTATTTTTTCTTCAAGCGTCTTATAATGTCTATATTATTCTACTGAACGCCTCATGTAAAAATACGTCATTATTCTACTAGTACAATAATATCTCATTATATCACTAGTGCAATAATGGTCGCTAAGCAACCGTAAAATGCGCTACGCTCATTGGTTGAATTTAGTAAAAGTGGGCGTGATTTTGTTCAATACATGTTTGACAGGAGAATGAGAATCTGACAGATGAAGTAGGTAAAACCTTATGTATTTGCTTGATTTTCGCTATTTCTTTGACGCTTGAAGAAAAAATTTAATATGCACCTCGTCAGGAAAGTTCCTTTTTATCACTCGTGTGGTTATTTGCCTCGACTTCGTCTCGGCAAATAATATCCACACTCGTGATAAAAAGTCGAACTTTACTGCCTTGGTACATAAATAACTATTTTTTGAAATCAATTTTACATACAATATAATCAATAGATACACTTACTTACATGTTTTAGGTTAAACGGTTACAGATTGAACTTTTTTTTTATTGGCAGTCATACTTGTTGTTAGTCTTAAGATAGTTTCTTTTGTTGTAATATGATTAATGCATAGATTGTAATATGGTATCTATTAGTAGACTTTTATTTTTTAAAAAGGGTAAATGTATAAAAAAAGGAGCCTTAAACAAAAAATACTTGTTTGCATTTATATGTCAACCTTGGTATAAGAATATGCAAAAATAATAAAAATTACGGTTTATTTCAGGAAGAGAAAATTGCATGTTACATTATTGCTATAATGTTGATGGAAATGCAAACTAAGTAACTACACTGTTTCTTTCAAGAATGTATAAAAAGTTCACAAATACATATACAATTATCAAATAATTGTAAAGTGGTCTTTGTTTAACATTTTTTGAAACGATGATTTTTGTTGATAGTTTTCCAAGTTCTTCTCTTTTGATTGAATATTGTCAGTACATTTAAACGCATTTATACCATTGAAACTGCATAAAATATTATTTTAATGAGGCTACAGACAACTATGCCAAAAAAAAAAAATTGGTCCATATATGGATGATCGCACAAGGTAAAAAATATAAGCGCTAATTATAATGTACATAGAATTATCTAAAGAGCACCAATTTCGAACTTTTTTTATCTGCTATGTTGCTAAAAATATACTCCTAAAAAAAATTGTAATTTTTTAGTTTTCTACGGAATTCTAAGAACTTTTTTTTAGTACACCATTTTTTTTTAATTCTACCCAATCCTTCTAACTTGAACGAGTTTACAAATCTTGCAAAATAGTTGGTAAGCAGCCTAGCGAGTAATCGGGAGGTCGTTTCGAATCCCGAGGCCGCCTGTCATTGTAGGGGTTTCAGGTGGTTTCCCCTACCTACTATGGGCAAATGCTGCGACAGTAGGTACTTCCACCTACCTTATTCTTGTTCCCTCTCCCTCCACTTCGGTGATAAGCAATAGCAGCAAAAACATGCCGAAGCAAAATAAATCAGAAAAAAAGAGTCTTAAGAAACTACCTTGCAACGAGGCAGATTATTTTTATCCTACGTGAATACTTTTTTTTGAGACACTGGCAGAATTACTTATCCAAAATAACACCAGAGAACTACGAAAAATACAAAGAACAGAGAAAAATAGTCAAAAACTTAATAACAGAATTCATGGAAAGAATTTGGAGAAAAACTAGAGACAGACAGTAAGGGAAATCAGAAACTATTTTATAAAATACTGAAAAATCTAAGATCAGACCGTAAACCCCAAATAATAACTATTAATGATAAAGCAGGAAATACCCTAACAGACGAAAAAGAAATAATGGAAAGATGGAAAGAATACTTTGAAGAATTATTGAATACAAACAATAAAGATTTGACACCACACAATGAAAGAAAAGAGCAGACAAAAATCAATAAAGAAGAACAAGAAGACGGCATAACATAAGAGGAACTACAACAAGGATTAAAGAAATTAAAAAACGGGAAAACGCCAGGACATGACAGAATAACAAGCGAAATAATGAAAAATATGGGACTCAAAGGAACACTTTTACTATTAGAAGTCATGAACAAGGCATGGTCAGAAGAAATAATACCGAAAGACTGGGAGATTGGGATGATACTGCCTATATTTAAGAAGGGGGACAACAAAGATTGCAATAATTACAGAGGCATAATGCTTCTCAGCACAGCACTAAAATTGTACGAACAAATACTAGCACAGAAGCTAACAAAAATATTAGATGAGACATTAACAGAATCACAAAGTGGATTTAGAAAAGGTAGGAATGTGCAAGATCATATATTTACAATTAAACAGATTATAACTAAAACACAACTAAAAAGAGAAAAAGCATACTTCGCATTTATAGACTTGCAAAAAGCATTCGATAAAGTATCTAGACAAAAAGTGTGGGAGATCCTTGAAGAAAGAAAGATAGATACCAAACTAAGAAAAAATATTAGCTGCTTGTATAAGACAACAATAAATTATGTGGCAACAAAAAACATGAAATCGGATTCTTTCAAGACAGAAGATGGATTAAGACAAGAAGGAGGTATGAGCCCCATATTGTTTACGATTTTTATGGACAGTATAATTAAAAAATGCAAACGAAATGTTAAGAGTTTATTAGTAGGAAACAAAAATTTACAGAAAGTCGAAATATCAGAATGTGCGTTCGCAGACGATATAGTGATTATGGCTAAGAATGAAAGGAACCTAAAAACCAATATAAAAATTTGGAAAGAGGTACTGGAAGAAAATGGAATGGAAATTAATCACAAGAAAACAAAAGTGATGACGATAAACGAAGAAAATGAGAATATAAGCATAGAAATTGAAGGAGAAAAAATAGAAACCTTACAATATTTTGACTACCTCGGTGTAACGATTGAAAATTCAGGACAACAAGAATTAGAAATAAATAAGAGGATCGAAAAGGCAATAAAAACCTTTTACGCCATAGACAAAACCTTTATTAATAAACAAGAAGTCACCAAAAAAACAAAAATGAGCGTGTACCGTGCGATATATAGACCAATTTTGACATTTGGGTGCGAGTCATGGGCATTAACATCGAGCCAAAAAAGTAAAATACAAGCGACTGAAATGAAATTTTTAAGAAGAGTAAGAGGCGTAACAAGAAAAGACAAAATACGAAATGAACAGATTAGAAATGAACTGGAAGTAGAATCTATTCTGGAATTCATAGAAACTAGGCAACTGAGCTGGTGGGGGCATCTACAAAGAATGGACACAAGAAGACAGGTAAAGAGAGTGTGGGAAGCAAGAATACAAACAAGGAGGAAAAGAGGAAGACCGAGAGAAACATGGGAAAGGGCAGTAGCAAAAACCTTGGAGAAGAAGGGAAAATTGTGGTGCGAAGCGAAAGAAATGGCACAGAACAAAAAACAATGGCGAAAATTCATGTACAATACATAGATATGCACACCTCCCTACACCTACGGGTAGAAGGGAATTTGATTATATATACGTGAATACTTTTTTTTGACAAAATAAAATTCAAAATTGGTTACTTAAAAGTTAAATTTGATTTGGTTGCCAGCATGCAGAACGTCTTCAAATCAGGATTAGAAAGGAAGATTTTAGCATGATCAAATATATTCAAATAATTGTATTTTGAGAATTTGTAGGTCACACTTTCTTTGATTTGCGATCAGATTTCAATTCGCGCAAAATTCTATAGAGGCTTTTAAGATAATAGCATTTGTAAAATCGCATATATAGCAGTTTCAGAAATAAAATATAAGGTGTATCATAAAAATGTGAGACAAGCAGTAAATAGTCTTAATTTTTTACTTTACTTTACAAAAAAATTTAACACCAGCAATTGGTCATAACTCAAGTACTAAAAGTACCTAGTAAATTGTAATTCTAAGAGGCTAATTTATAAAAATATTAAAAACATTGCTTCATGATTGTTTCCAAAATTGATACACAAACATTCGTTCTCAACAAATGATACCTTAATAGATTAAAACCATTTTAACCGAATTTCGCATGAAAACTAATTAATTTCATTACAACAAAATCTGAAAGTTTTTGTAAATTACACATTCGAAAGAGTATTTTGATCTATTTATTTATCATTATTATTATTATGTGGGCTTATTTACATCACCTCCAAATTTTAATGTGTTTAATACACTCTATTAACGTTTTTCAACATTTTTATTGACAGTAAAAATTTTATGATAAAAAGTAATCAGCTAAACGTTTTATGAATTCGAGAGGCGCTTAGTTTCCAAAAACAAACCTTTTATTTTTTGCTTTGCTACAAGTTATGCTATCTCTGAATACGATTATTACCGTCGTCAAACCATGAAGTTTAATGTACCGTGCGAAAAATAACGAAGTCCACTGACACAAAAGCCCTTTTTTTGCTTAATAAGCAATTCCTAGCATCACTTTATATGCACACAGTCAAATGTTTTAATATGCATATATTTGCAGAAAAACTTGTATGTTTTGTGTTGTAATATTTCAGAGAAGCGTGGGCTTAACTGATTTATATATCACTCAGCAGTTGTCAGTGTGTTCTTTTGTTTAAGACTTAAATATGCAAATTGGGAGCGTTCTCTCTAGCACAAGCTAATTTTGATAAAATCTTGCGTAAAAGTGTTTTAGGGTTGAACATTTCTGGTTTGCCTAGATCAGTGGTTTGCGTCCTATGTCTGAATTACTGGCGTCAACAACTTTGCTGACCCGTAGCAAAAGTTTATGATTGCCGCACTTTGGATATTTTGAAATGTCTCAAATTAGTATCGTATGAAAGTTTACCGCCAATATAATCATCCAGTTATGTCAGCACTTATCATGCATTATGAGTACTGTGCGTAAATAAGTTTTGCTGTATTATTTTAAGTGTTAATTATAACCTCCTAAGTATATCTTTATTCGCAAATGTTTAACAGTTACTAAGAATTTAGGGTATATCCTTTTTCAGGTCACAGATTTGTGCCGTATAATGTGTTTCTATAAGGCTGATTTAAATACATATGTTTTTGTAATAATGCCCAGTTACTATAAACAATTGAAAATTTATCAAATTAATCAACGGAATACCAATGAAAATCCCACATTTTTAAAAGCATTTTGTTATTATAAGGCTCGACATTAGTAATAGCTCCAGCAGCAGTTTCAACCTGGTATTCCTCGCAGGTGTTAAAAAATAAGAGTAGTCATTGCACCGACATATATTTAAACGCTGTACGGAATGTATATGAAAACGTGACCACTTCAGTAAAAGCAGAGCAAATAGTATTGCAGACGATGAAACTCACGAAAGGATTGAGGCAGGGACGCTGTATCTCATTTACATTATTTAAAATCTATTTTGAAGGAGTCCTAGAAAATTGAAAGGTGAAGTGTTAACCCATGGGTGTATTTATATTATAAGAAAAGAAAACATATTATACAGATTTCGTTTTGCTGATGACAAAGTAACCTAGGCGAAAGATGAGATAGATAAACAACAAATGCTACGCAAGCTTAAAGAAGAGTATAAACAAGTGGGGGCTCACAGTTAATACATTAAAAACTGGGTAATTTGAGAAACAGGACAAAATTTACAGCTGTTAGGGAATTTTTTAAAAAAAGTTTAGTACTTATTTAAAAGTATCATATGACGGCTGCAATAAACAAGAAATATGTAGCATAATTGCACAAAGTAAGGCGGCCATACAGCAGCTGCATGGTATACTCTGGAATAAGAACATATCCAGAAACATAAAAATTAGAATGTATGAAACTACTGTAGAAAGTATTGCTGTTTATGAATCTAAGCTATGGATTATTCACAAAAAGGACTCTTTTAAAATACAGGCGATGGAAATGAACTAATAAAAAAGATGTTGTTGACTATACTTGTTAATCTTGATATAATGAAGATCATTGAAGTCAAATGGTTTATACGGTAGGAACGTGTCCAGAGAATGAATAAAACACGAAGACCTAGTAAAATATTAAAGTGACATCTAAAGGTGCATTTAAATCAGAGCGAACAGAAGCGAACGAACGAATTCGTTCGGTCAAGCTCGCGCAATTTGCATGGAGAAGCGAAGGCGAGCGAACGAATTCGTTCGCGTTCGCACAGGTTCCGTCGCGTGTCGGTAAACAAGCGAATCATCAAAGGAAGTTCGTGCTCGATTTGCATGGTGCATTTTGTAGCTAGCGAATTCTCTATAATCTATCCGACATGGTTTATTTTTCACACTAGCGCGGATCATCGACGAATGCGAATGTTCGTTCACATTGCATTGCGCATTGACGACCGAACGAACGAATACCTAAAAACCCCTTCGTTCGTTCGTTCGGTTCTGTTCGCTCTGATTTAAATGCACCTTAACAAATCGCAGAAAGGAAGGAAGGCCGTGAAGAACATGGAAAATCGAGGTAAAAGAAGCAATGCAAAGTAAAGATCTCACAACAGATGATTGGATGGACTGCAAGAAATGAAAGCTAGGCTGGAAAAAGCGACAATTGCGGATTGAATGATAGCAAACGACCTTTATTTTAATAAACATATTTTAAATTTAAGTAATTTATTTTTTTCAACAAATTCATTCGACTAACCGAATGTATTGAATTAACATCGTTGCCAATGATGACTGTTGCTACAATAGTTGCTTGTGATTGTGAGTAAATAAAAAAATTTAAAAAAATTGCCACTTATGAAAAGACTTAAGTCTGGAAACTAGTCTATCATTTTGACAAGCGATATCTCAAAAAAAGAGTGATTTTTATTTAAACTTATTTAAATAGCAAGTTACCTATACTAAATTAATGTAAGATTTAATAATTAGTATTTTAGCTCTGCTTACCACCATTACTTGTTTAGTACAGTCATAATGAAAGGATGAAGGTCGATTATTTATAGAATTTATGGAATTTATTAAAATGGTCCACAATAAACAGTAAAAGATTTACAAAATGTTAACTTATTTTAAACAAATTTGTTCTTAAAATATTCATTTATAAATATTAAAACATTGATGTATAATATGTGTATTAATACAATAATTTTTATACTATAAAAGCATTCAAAAAATAGGATTAGGCAATGAATTAATACATAAAATAGCTATTACTGAGCGATTAACTTCATTTATTTAGCATTTACAACTCTTTCATTACGAAGACCAATGCAATGTGTTTGAGTGGTATTTTCAGTTGTTTGCTTTGGTTTGTGGTTGAAGCAATGATTTGTCTTTGTGCAGTTGGCTTTTCAATGCAATCCGTTTAGAGAACTAAATCGGATTTCCGTCTACGTCTGCACTTACTATAATAAGCTTGTTAAGTGACCTCTGCGTTTTAATCATCTAATTAGTTTGTTATCATTTGCACTAAATCAATTACTTAAGTTAATTCCTTAAAAGAAACACATTGTTTGTTAATCTGTTAGTGTACCAATAAATTTAATGGAGAAATATTAAATGCTTGAAATATTTGCTTTTATTAAATAAATAGTTTTAATGAAGTCTCCTATGAACCGCAAGACCAGAATTTTTATTTCTTTATCAATAGCAAGCTTATTTATATAATTACAGTGCTGTGCAAATTAATTACCAAGGATAAACAGGATATTAATAACACAAAAGTACCATTACAAAATTGATTTATTTACCGACTTTTAGTGATTAATTTAACGTTCTTTCGATTTATTTTACTACTCTACCCTCTAAGGAATTGGTTGTTCTATTTTTTCACAAATGTAACCCACATCAGAGTCCCTATACCCAGGGCCGGATTTAGACTTGATAAGATCCTAAGCTATTTGAGATATGGGGCCCTTTATAAGTCCAGTTATTATATGTCGGTGCCAAATATGCCAAATATATAGATAGACATTTTGTTTTTGGGGCCCCCAAAAAAGTGGGGTCCCTAAGCTATAGCTTGTGTAGCTTATACGTAAATCCGTCACTACCTAAAACACACATTGATTACACTTTCTTTTGTTTTTAACTTTTTTTGCTCTGTGTTTGGAGGGCAAGACTTCAAAATGCCCTACGGGTTTTCAATCAGGTTTAAGTATGGCGAATTTCCTAGGCCATTTCAATGCATTCATTTTGTTGAGCAAAAAAGTTTTCATAGAACTGCATTTGCTATATTCAACTCAGTTTTCTTATTCAAAGCAATTATTTTCGATCGCATTTATGACGATAGCGAAAATAAAATATGGATAGAGTGAATAACATCAATCACGTCCTCACTGCAAAAAGTGTCAATTCAAGCTGAAGTAAAAGAGTAAATAACAGCAGAATAGCATTTCAAATAAACCTAGACACGCAAGAAATCACTGCAGCAAGTCTAAACTTGCGCATATCCACAACATATTATTGAAACAGCCCTCACATGCTTATCCCTACTAATTGACTCATACAGGGTGTTTAAAATTCAAGTTTAAGGATGGGGATCTCGCTTATTATAACAACAAGAGTATAGGTTTAAATTTGGCAGAAATGCAAAATATGGTGCTCATTAATAATCCGAAGAAAAATTAGAAATATCTCGAACGATATCTGAGAAAATTGAGAAAACCGGAAAACACGATTTTTGAAAATCGCCTATTTATCTCTTGGGCTATAAAATATTTCAAATGTGTAAAAACATTACCCAAGAAACTTTTTAAGCCGAATCGTTTGGTAATCACTAATGTTTTCTAAATCGTTTCGTTTTCCTTTTAAGAAAACCAACTTTTATTTTCATGCGGGCGCAATATTTGCTACCTACATAATCAAATAAATGTTCTGTTCTGAATTCATTAATGTATCACACTTGATGTTTTACTTCTACATTAGTAAAATTGCGTTTAGGACAACAACCACTATAAATCGGACAGCCCGGTCGTTGTAGTTTATGTCGTTACTTGTTACTATGACAATAAATCAAGCAACTAAAAATTTTGAAAGCCGCAATACATTTGTGTAAACGAATTTCAATAACAAAAAAAGAAAACGTGATAAGCTGCGAATTCTAGACAGCAACATTAAGGAATTTTTGCGGTCTTACATCATAGAAGAAGGAAATTTATTTCAAGATTTTCTTTAATTTGTTTCACTTTTTATTAGTTTTAGTTTTTATTAAATTTGTTATACCGTTTTTTTATATTTTGAACCACGTTATTTACATGCTTTATACTCATACATTCGTTTCTGTCTAACGTAAAAATTGTATTTTTTTGGATATTTTTGTACTACGCAAGTACTACAATTCTTATTCAATGAATATAAAATTACAGCATATCGCGTTTTTCTTCGTTATTTAAGTTTATTTATACAAATTTATAACGATGGCAAGCAATATACTTTCAAAATTCTTAGTTTGTTGATTGGTTGTCATAGTAACGACATAAACTGCAACGACCGGCTACCTGATTTATAGTACCTACTTGTTATCCAAATATAATTTTTTAAATTTGACTATGAATGTAGAAGTAGATATCATGGGTGCTACATAAATAAGTTCGGAAAATAAAAACTTATTTGATATTATAGATAACAAAAGTTGTGCCCATAAGAACAAATGAACCTGGTTGTCGTAAAGCAAAAACGAATCGACCTGCGAAAAATTTGTGATTACCATCCGATCCGGCATAAAAAGTTGCTTGGGCAATGCTTTTCCACATTTGACATATTCTAATATTCCAAGGGAGTTGTAGCAAAAATCGTATTTTATGGTTTTTGCTAATTTACTCAGATACTGTTTACAATATTGCCAAAATCTTTGAATTATTAATAAGTATGTACCAGAATTAGCATCTTTGCAAATTTTAAATCTATACTCTAGCTATTATAATAAACGAGATCGCCATGCTTAATCTCAAATTTCAATTACCCTGTATATGTAATAAACAAACGAAAAACGACAGTCTTGAAGCTGGTCTAGCATATAAATAAGAGATTCGTCAATAATATGAGGCGGTATTTTCAATCAGGGTGGATAAAAATCATGTTTTTTTTTTAAATAAAAAAAATCGATTTATTTGATTTAAATCAGATTTTTTTGATTTAAATCAAATGTACCATATAATCGAATTTTGTGACGTATTCACATGATATTTCTGTTTTGTAGTAATATATTTAATAACCAATATATTTAATTCAGTGGTGAATTTTTGTCAAAATGAAAAATTAAATATAATTGTAAAAAAATTTAAAAAAATCAGTGCTAAATGGTGATGTTTAATTAATTATATACAGGGTGACATTAGTGCGGGACCGGTCGATTGTGGCTAAAAGATTTGAGATATAAAGTTGATTCAAACGCCGTTTTATACAGTTTTTTCTTCTGAACACGATAAAAATATTATCAAATATACAGGGTGAGTCACCTTTCTGGAACTAATAACAACTTTTATATTTCAAATACAACACATTTTTTATTTAATATTTTTGACCCCCTTAATTTCAGCTTTGCATCAATATAAAATACTACAGGTTTTTATACGGCGTTGTCAAAAAAAAATTAATTTTCAAAATTTTTCAAGGTTTTCAGTTTTTATTTAAAAAATTCTCCTCAAATTATTTTGAAGTACAGAGTTGTTATTTGGTATGGACATGCAGAAAACATTGCTCTGTTCGCTCGATATGAAAAAATTTGAATCACACATACAGGGGTAGGGGTGTTCATAAATAGGTGGCAACTTCCATGATTTTCAAAAGCTTGTAACTCGATTTTTTCAAATGCAAACCCCTATATTTTTTTATGTCATCGAATTCGTCTTTAAGAGAGCTTCATTTTTTGTTAAGTGTGTCCTATACCTAAAACTCATACTTTTCGAGATATTCGAAATTTTTTTCAAATCGTTATTGAAGCAAATAGAGTGCCGTGGAAATCGAAAAAACTGACTGTTTACGTCGCTAACGTCAAAAACTTGTCTTTTATTTTTTGAATTATTGCCTTTCTACAATGAATATTACTTTACAAGAGCAAATTGATATGGTTTATTCACCATTTCGTGTATTTAATTACAAATAGTAATAAAATTTTGTTTTATTATAAATATTATATTGTACTCATATAATCAGTGATTTAAATTGATGATTTAAAAAAAAACAATTCATTTAAATCCTGATTTAAATCGATGATTTTTTTTAAAAATCACTTGATTTAAATCATGATTTAAATCTGCTCAACCCTGTTTTCAATTAAACTTACTTATATTACTAAATATATTTAATACATCAACTTGGGCAAAACACAAACAAAATGTAATCTCATGATTACAAAGCCTTTATAAAAACAACAACATTTATCTATTTTGAATCCTATTTTGATTGCGATTTATTAGATTAATAATTCGTTAGGAGGTCATCAAAGAAAAACAAAAACGCATAATTTTGCTCTTTCTAAATTTATAAGGTATTTATTCTGCAGTTTTTAAAGAGAAAACGTAGCGAATAATTATTGCTGTTACTAAATAGAAATCCAAACTACAACTGACAATGGCAGAGATTAAGTAGTGAAATCACACAGTTTTTTTACGGTAATGTTTTCCAAAACTTAAAATTGCAACGGATCCAAAAATGTTGGTATAGCTATAGATGCACTTGAAAATATTTTGAGATAATTATTTATATATATTTAAGTCAAATGGAATCTTGTTTTATTGTTTTAAGTACATTCGATTCTTTGCTCACTTTATTGTAATAAACCATATTTTATGATCATTTATATACATTGAAAATAAACTTTAAACATAAAATTAATGAAAATGTACAAGAAACTAATTTAAAATTCTAAGTGAAGATTCTCAGAATTTTGCTGCTACTTTCCATATTATTGAGATGTAATATAATATTGATCGTTCAACGCTAACCATATCTTCACGAACTTCATCCGAATGTTTGATATTTTACCGCAGATACAAAAATGACTGTCACGTTTTCCAATTCTTAAAAGTTATTTGTGACAAAAGAGCATAATTTGAAGTTGGAGCAACACCCCCTTACAAATAGTTTTTTTGTTTAAAACTTTTTTCACTTTCACTTTTTTATGTGATATACATGTTATTGGCGACAACTAGGAATGACAATTTCTGTTAGCATAAACCTCATTTCAATGCGGGATGCTTGAGATATAAAATTTTTTGTAATATTTTTACATACATACATAATAATTGAATATGTTTTCATACCGGGAAACATTTTTCAAAAGGTTTCCATAGTGAAACCGTCTCGTAAAAATAACACAGTTCTTATAAAAGTAGGCAAGAAAAGTCAAGAAATACTTTTTGTTTAGAATAAAATGCTCTACCCATAGACAAGTTGGATTTTGAACAGAGCTGTACTACTTCTTTATAAAATTTATTGAAACTAAACCCCCACAACTCCGCCACTGGTTGCTTGTGGGGGTTGACATTCTCACCAAATGTGCTAACCTGTAAGGTGGTGCTGTATACCAAATTTGGTTTAGATATATCATTTTTTTGAGAAAAGGTTAAAAAATTTCGATATTTTTTCGAAAATTTCAACATCCTGTATCTTTAAAATGAACCGTTTATGGACCCATGTCGATAGGGAATATTCGCTTTAAAATAAGCTTCTGTATCGACAAAGTTGACCACCCTGTAATCTTAATACATTTGAGATTTTGCCAGATGATTCAATTATAGAAATTTATTTAGATCGTGACCGGAATTATTATGCGGTCGAAATTTTGGATCTAGATAATTTTGACTTGCGGACAGGCTGGCGTCCTACTTAATAAATAGTTTTAAGCATTGTATTTATTAGGGCTTCGTTTGTGCCTAATGTTGCTCGAAGTGCTTTTATCACTAACAATTATCAAACCTTTTGTAAGCCTACGAGAGCTTTAACATTTTAAGGTTCTGTGTCCTTGTTGAAATCGTCCTATTGTCACATTTAGTTACAACTGGGAATTGCGGCAATATAGCAAACTTAAAGAATCACGAAGCTTTACCCACTAAGAACATTTTGTATCTAACCACAAAATAATTGCAGGTCACTATTTGGATTTTTTAATTTTTTGTTTTGAGTAAACATCAAAAATACTTGTTATTAATATTTTTTAGGCAATATTTTAATTTTTACTTGAATATAAAAAGATTGACTAATATAAATTTTACCCTTGCTTAATTACCATACTTTGTTGCACCAGTCACTTAATTATAATATCAAGTGTGCTTTGAAGTTGTTCAGATACAAGAAGCTATAATTATCTCTGATAAATTATAGCATCTTTATCACAATTGCTTGAAAACTGATTCTTAATAATTACATGAATTTGCTAATAAAACAATTGAAAATTACAAGAATTTTAGTTGTTTATGATGAAAAGTTTCCGTTATAGAATTATATTTTCATAGCAGCACGCTCGCTTCCAGTTTTTTAGATTGTCTAACAATAACAGTATCGTTGATGCCATTCAGGTTTGAGTTTCTTTAAAGTTTAGGGTAAACGTTAAACAAGGCATCGGTTCTAAGCTGTTATATAAGATTTAGACACCAGGATATCCATTACTGAGGCGGTTTTAGTAACTTTATAGGTCACGCACCGCCATGAACAGCTTTTACGACTGTGCGCTATAGTTTTTCTCTTTTTATTCAATATTGTCTTTTCCTTTTGTCTTTTACTTAAAACATTGAGTAAAAATTAAATGTAAACAGTGTTTTGTTTAGTAGTCAAATTAGCGTCACCGAAGAAATACGTACCTACCAGCGGCGTGCGGTCCATGGATGCGTTAGATGCGGCGCATACCCTAAAATTAACGTCAAGAATATATTTTTGCCGTATCATATTTGAATTTCGTGTAGCTTTATTTCGCTTTGATTTTATTTTGTGTTACGTGATAATTTTATTTATTACATACGATGTTTTGCCTGCTCGAAAATTTGCGTTATATAATCTACATCCAGCGAGCGGCTGACGAAATGTGTGCGATGCACAGCGCTAGCGATTGTGAGCCCGACTGAGGGATGCGTTTCTGATTGTGGATTCGAAATTTGCGTTCTTGGCGCATGCGCACTACGATGTAGTCCATAGTCTTTTACTCGCATCGTTGCTTTACTTAACAGCTACGGGAAGCGGTTACTCTAATGGTTCCTCTGTGTGGGGCAACTGTTATATGGTAGGGAAGCCGCACTCGCTTGATATTACCGCACGCTACAAAATAATCATTTCCGTTGTAAATTGATTTTTGTTTACTTTCTTTAAATCAAGCTTCTTCTATTTAAATAAGCTTAACTCTATTTTTAGTGCACTGTTTCGCTACTTAGAATTTTGATTATTATTTAATACGACCCATAATATGGCTGAAACTGTGGTTAATAATAATTGCAATTTTTGATTGAAAATTTAAAGAATATGAAAAGAATTTTCCGGATTTTCTATTACAATCACTTCAGCCAACTAGAAAATACTTTGATTTTATGAAGTTAAAAAGTGAATTAGTTAACGTGTACTCGACTCCCGACTTTTATTTAAAATCTATAAATTGCATAAAAGAATTAATTTTGAAAGATGAGCTAAAAGATGTTTTGACAGAAGTATTAAAATTAATACAATTAATTTGCACTATACCTTCCACGAGCGCATCGGCTGAACGATCGTTTTCGACAATAAAAAGAATAAAAACATTCACCAGAAGCAGCCAAAATGACGATAGACTGTCTGCTCTCGCTTTAATAGTTAATATCAATTGAAAAAAAATTATTGCTAAATATGAAAAATGAAAAAAGATTGTATGATGTTGCTTTAGACGCATTTTGTAAAAAAGATCGTAGAATAAAATTAATTAAAAAAAAAAAAAATGTTCATTTTTTGGACAGCATCCCCTGGTTGAAAAGTTACCGCACGCCACTGGTACCTACCTATATCATTTTGTGACAATATATGTATAACTTTATAAAAGTCGACTTAGTTTTCATCATTTTTAATTATCATTGTATTTAACTTGCTTAATAAAATATTTTTAACATAGTAGGCTTTGTGAGTGTAAAATAAATTTTAAAATAAGGTGCCAAAGTACAGTTTTTGACGTTTTATGGTTTAAAAAAGAGTTCATCAGATCATAAATAAACTTTTTATAGGGGTGATCCGCTTTAAAATGGGTCACAGGGTATAATATTATGCACAATTTAAGGCTTAAAAATATAAAACTGGTTAATAATAAATGTCTGAAATTTTTTAAGTTTAAATATATACAAATAAGTTTAAGTTAAATACTGATAATTTATTTATCGGTGTATTATTTGCTGAAAAAGATTTTTTTAAGACATTATTCTTACACAAATTGATTTCATAGACTTTTATATAATACTGTTTTTTAAATTTAATTATAATTCTTCGGAGTTTTAAAATTTCACCAATTAATCTATGATAATGTATACGAAATACGATGTTGATAGAAATAGAGTTTATTTGGATAAGCAAAATCAATAATTGTTAATAATAAATTGGTGGTTTCCGGATAGGTTAGTGTATTTCAATATTATGTTCGAGTTGTAGTTTCTTGTGGCCGCAATCGTTTTCGGATTTGGTTTGGATTTAAGATTAATTACCACTGGTTGGCGTGGTTAGGGTCAGAGTCCTATTAATCTGTTTTGGTGTTGTTTCGACGAAAATCCAGATAGCCGGGAACTGCAACATGATCCATTCGAAAAGCGTAATGCCACCTATTGACACTTTTGTTAAATCATGAGTCATGACACAATAACATAATAAAAATAAGTTGTTTTACGCGACTAGCGTAGTAAATAAAAGCTTAACCTCTTTTTCTGAAACAATGTAAGATAAGATAAACTGAAACGAATGTAAAAGTACATTTTACTACGGAATAGGCTAAAGGAATAATGTACTAACGGTAAAAATTGTTAAAATATTTTATTCTGAAACTGTACGCGCCAAAACTGTTTGAATCGCAAATTATAGATAGCTTTACAGTCAGACAGCCTTTGAAATGAAATTAATTCATTTCAGTGCACAAAGATAAATACTCCTAAATTATTTTAGAGAAAAAACACACCAACAGGTATTTACATGCACACTCAAATCATGTGCCATAAAAAACAGTTTAATTAACACACTTATTGTTAGAGACAATAAAATATGTGACAACTATTTGATGACAAAACAATATGGCAATATTTGCAACAAAATATGTACTTATATACAATATTAAGCAAAGTTTACACCAGTACCTAAGTAAACTAGCAAATATAGTTTTAATAATAGGGATGCACTCAGTAATTGGTCATATCAGTTTTTTTGCCGATTAATCGGTATTTTACGGATCAAAAAATTATTTTTTCTGTTATCCTAATTTTCACCTATGAACTAACCAAAAATAGATTAATTATTTTGATAAAAAAAGCACATCGTTTTTGAACTACTAATAATAACTAAAAACACTTTTAATTAATATAATCAAATTTTAATGCTCCTTAATTATAATACAAGATGATCGGAGTATCTCCATTTTAAAGACATAACTTTTTTTGCATTTTATGTTTTAAAAATAATATTTATTGTTTTATGAATTAATACAAATACTACAAAGAAACTAAAATCAAAATTGAGTCACAATAAACATATATTATAGGTTATGGGTGCATTACATTATGGGGTGCATTAATGATAAAATCCAATTAATTATTTATGTGTAAAAAACAGTTATCAACCGCTTAATCGATAATCGGGCGATAAAATAAGTTTGATAAATCGGTAATCGGTCAAATTAAAACACAAACAGTTTCACTAAACGTAGTTGTTTACCTCACATCGAAGGAATAAGAAATAAAATAAATATAGTGTCTAACAATCATTACATAAAAATGCAGTAATCATTCCATTTAAGCGAATAATTGGTTCCATAAAAACAGCGCGTAAATGGATCCATGGAAAGCCTGTCTTAAATATGGATTTGTTCTATATTTTCAAATATCTTACACCTACTGGACTACAAAAGTTTAAACTCAAGCTTTTTGCTTGAATTTGAATATAACTCCATATAGGAGATTGTTGCAAGAAACATACTTTTTAATGTAACTATAATATACTTGGGACTAAGTATCAACGAATCGAAAACCAAATATATGATAATAAGACCTAAAAGGAAAGACATAGAAGGGGATGAATATCTATCAAAATCGAACAGAACAAGGAGAGACGCTTTGAGAAAATAAGAAATTTCATTTATCTGGGTGTACAAATTACTGATAACTGCGACAACGGAAAAGAAATAAACGCGAGACTCGCAAAAGGTAATAAATGCGCGGGTTCTCTTGCGATAATTCTTAGATCCAACATTATTTCAAGAAAGGCCAAGGTAAGATTGTACAAAACAGTATTAAGACCCACTGTAACATACGCTTGTGAAACCTGGATAATCAACAAAAAAGAAAAAGAAGACCTAGAAAGGTGGGAAAGGAAATTATTGCGAAGGATCTACGGGGGAATAAAAACAAATACCGGTGAATGGAGGAGAAGGACAAACGAGGAAGTAATGGGATTGTACAAAGAACCGTCCATAACCGAAGTAGTAAGAGCCCAGAGAATAAGATGGCTTGGGCATGCACAACACCTCTCCAACCAAAGAAACACGAAGATAATGATTAAAGCAAGTAGAATGGGTGTGAGAAAAAGAGGGAGACCTAAGAAAAGATGGTTGGAAGCGGTCGAGGATGATTTGAAAAAACTAAAAGTGTCGAACTGGACAGAGGCAGCCAAAAATAGAAAAAAGTGGAGGGAGACAGCAAACCGAGCCCTAGGCCTAAATGGCCTGTAGTGTTTAACTATAATTATATATAATATACTTGTAGTTTCTCAAAGATGTTAGTTGCTCGACTTTAGAAATAGTCCATTAAAATCGGTGGACACTAACTGTAAAAGTTTTAATAAAATCACTTTAAACTTTTATGCACCTGCGTTAAGGGTAGTTCACACGGTGACATTTAAAGTCGCGCCTTTTGATGTCACCGTGTGAACGCCTAATGTCGCGACTTTAAAAGTCGTGACAGCGATATTGACAGTTCGGCATTTGACGTAAGCCTACCATGTTTTTATATTTTGACATAACAGACAAATAATATACATTTGTTTGTCATCGATTTCCAATTTATCATGTCCCCAATAGATAATAAAATTAGTGTTGATAATACCTACTCATAAATAAATGATAATCTGCGTAACTAAAACATGCAAAACGAAATTTTTAACTGCTTATATTTTAGTTGATCAAAAAAAATCCCTACGTAAAAGCTCTATACTTCAAGGTAGAACAAGAAAATATTGTACAACACCAAGTGATGTAATAAAACATTGATTTCATGCAAATTTTCAAAAGCCGGTTCAAATGAAAATGAAATTAGCGGTTAAATTTCATCGAAATTAATTAAGTCAACGTGAGCAGAACCTGAGCAACTTGATAATTCAAATCCGTGTAACTGAATCGTTTACGAACGCATAAATAAACGCACCTGGTACACGCACAGAAGGATAACCCATTCGAGGAAATGAATTGTAATTAATCAACCGAATATTTAGCATGGAACGAATGCAACCGTAAGGGCGTCAGGTGTATAAATACAAAAGTCCAGGTCAATTATCCTATTAATTTATATAAAGAACCGAATAAATCTATGAAGTAACGAAAAATGGGAGAAAATTTTGATAATGAAATACAAATAAAGTTTTAATTTGTTATTCAACTTAATTTTTTCCAAGGATATTAGTTTGGTAGTTTAATTTTAAGACTAGTTGAATGTTTTCCGTTTATTTGCTTACAAAAATACCTTCACAACATTTTTAATTGAAGCCACTTATCGCGCAAAAATCTGTGTGCAGAAAAATTTCTGTCCAACAAGAAATAAGGTCGTAATTAGCTATCTGTCCAGGTATTTTACTTAACGTTATTTTGAATTTAATTGCTCAAATGACGATAGGTAATCTAACTTGAAATTAAATGTAAGAATTA
The DNA here is from genome assembly GCA_947652605.1 of Elmis aenea. Classification (NCBI taxonomy): domain Eukaryota; kingdom Metazoa; phylum Arthropoda; class Insecta; order Coleoptera; family Elmidae; genus Elmis; species Elmis aenea. Next base: position 19,820,579 of record OX393578.1, read on the forward strand.
CGTTCAAAATCCGTCATTTTGCGATCAATTTGGTCCATTACGCAATATCAGTTCCAACGTAATTTTCATAGCAACCTTAGTTATTTCCTAGCAGTAGTCTTTCATAATACCGTGATCAGAGCCGGTCCTAGGGTTAGCGGGGCCGTGTGCGAAAATAAATGCGATGCGGATAAAAAAAAAGCTCCTTGCCCTCATTTGTCCATACCAAGAAATACCTGGCGGAATCCTAGTGCGTGGCCGACCTGTCGCTTTTTTTTTTAGGTCACCAGCCTGTTTTTTATTTTCGCGCACGGCCCCGCAAACCCCAAACGGCTAGTGCGGGGCCGGTCTAGGCGCGGGGCCATGTGCGGTGCACACTCTGCACACCCCTATATCCGGCTCTGACCGTGATATCAAAAATGTTCTTGGTCAAAGGTACTCACGGTTTTAAAATAATTGTCGAAGTTAGTATCGTGCATTTATATATCAATCCTTTTTTAATTTTCAGAAGTTGTAAAGCCGTTTTGGTAAAGTTTTATTTCTATTGTGATCATTTTAGTAATAGTTTTAACCACAAAGCACAACATTTACATGATTGAAGCCTATTTTCGAGCTGGTGTGCTAGTTAATGGAATTTGGGAATTTGGGATGAGCACTTCCTAGACTTCCTAGAAATAATTTTTATGCATGCCTTACAAATTGGAATAATGTGGTCGCGAAACTGGCTCTGTGACTCATAAATAGGTGCTAGTAGACCAACCGTTTGTACAGAAGAAGTTGTTAATGGCGTTCGTGGACGTAGGGAACAAAAACCTAAAAAACCTTTAAAACGTCTCTCTCAAGAAATTGAACTTTCTTATGAAACATGCCCAACGATTGTTAAAAAGGACTTGGACGTGCATCTGTATAAGATGCAATCATATCAATCACAGACCACCCCGACGTCTGGCGTACTGCCAGTTGTTTGTCAATAATTAAATGAATGACAAGGTGCGTCAATTCTTAAAATATAGGTAATTGACATATTTCAAAATGTTTCATGAAAGTGTTAACGACGTACAAACAATCATAGCACGGAATGCTGGACAAAGTCTTTAGCTGGCCCTAAACAAAATCTAGCGTTTGAGTCCTATTTGTAGAGGCTGTTTATACATTTTTTGATTACATTGTTTATTAAAATTTTTTTGGGGTCCAATCGGGCATCTCTTAATTACGTGCTCTGTATATTAATTAATCCTGCCCTGATAGCTCTCTCGCAAGACTACACAACAATTTTATAAAAAAATTGAAAATCTTTTAATAAAATTAAGGACAGGATTTTATAAAAATTTAGAAAATCTATTAATAATTTTAAAGGAAAGTAAATTTAACGGCATTTTAATAAGAAGAATGAACTATATAACAATTGGACTTTTGAAAAATTTGTAGGCTGCGTTTTCGAGAAAAAAAAAAGATTTAATCTAATAGTTCCATAATTTAAAATTTTACGAAAGTCTTGTGAAGATTTATTAGAAATCCTTAATTAGGCTTTATTACACAGACCAAATATTTTTATCATCTGCTATTTTTTTATTTATTTTATTAACGTTCAAACTTACTATATACCTATAAGTTATCCGAAATCCGACTTTAACTGTACAGGATGGTCCAAATTCGATGAGATTACTTGGGTATCTCGCTTAATGGTCAAGATAGAGAATCGATTAAATTACCAAAAATGCGCGTTTTCTTGGACAAACTCAGAACCGTTTTTAAAAATATTCTACCATTTCCGCTTTTTAAGTTATAAAAGAAAAACTGTATTTTTTTGTTATATTCATAATTTGTCATATCTACCTTATTGTTTTAAATATCTAAAAAGTTTATGAAGATTATTTTTAGATATTTTTATGTAGATGTTTTACGGTCGCCGTTAAAAAGTCATGCCACAAACTCACCTTTTTTTAAATGGAAGCTATAGTTGGCTATGACCTATTTAAATTACTTATTTTTTTTCCTTTCCAAATATACATATAAGGGTTGATGTATTTATTTTCGATAATACGCAAAGCTTTTTTAATTTTTTTGAAGATGAGAAACAAAAAGTAGGCTGTGAAAACAAAAAAAAAACAAGAAAAACCGGATATGATGGGATATATTTGAGAACGGTTCTAAGTTTGTCCCAAAAAATTGCACATTTTTGGTAATTTAACTGTTTCTATCTCGACTATTAAGCAAGATACCCATGTAATCCCATCGAATTTGGACCACCCTGTACTACGTGAGGCGAAAATAAAAAATTGACATGATATGAAAATTCAGCCTAAGGATATCTACAAAGTTAAACACATTAAAAATGATTTGTTATAAAAAGTAAATAATTTTTTTGTTTAATGATAATAAACTTGAAACCATCTTGAAGATTTTTTATGGAGGATCTCGCAGGCAAATGCAAAAAAGTAAATAAGGGCATCCTTAAAAAGATTAACGACAAACTGAAGGTCCAGTTGGATATTAAATACATAATTTGTAGCTGCAACATTTTTATTGGGCTATAAAATTTCACAATCATTTTTTATAAAAGATGAACAATTTATTACGTCTCCCGCCTCGCCTTCGGTCCTGAAATTATCAAGCGTATACTTTAAAACTATAATTAAAAATGGCAACGACCTCCTTGCGCTACCTCACTCTTCCTCGTATGGCGTATTTTGCTCTTGTGTTCAATGTATAAGCAAGTGAAATCCACAAAAGTAAACAAAACCGCATCCAACAAATTATCCTGACCTCAATAAGAAATTAACTACTTGTCTTCCAGCATTTTTGTTTTCAAAGTCTAGTCGCTTAACGAATAAAAGTTGCACAAAAAGTTCCACTATATAGTACTTGATTATTATTTTAAATGGAACGCATTCTCTTTTTAGAAGTTCCACAGAGCATAGGGCTCTTGTGTCGCTCGCGAGTTCGAGTGTCCTCAATTACGAAAGCGATTGGGGATTTTGTAGGAAAATCTTTTGTTAGTTCGTAATCCAGTCTAAAAGCTTTCAGTTTTTTGATGAGATTTGGTTGCAACTTAAAACACATATTTTTTACTTGTAATTGAAAGAGATGACTAGGTAGTTATATAAAAATTCATTTCTGGGTTATAAAGTTTCAAATAAAATTACATAAATATCTTTTGCATATGATAATAAATCAACCCAAAATACAAGCGTTTTTGAAAGGTTATACGAATCATTAAAAAAAAATTGTGTGCTAATGTTTAAAATTTACAGTTAAAAATCAACTGGTGACAATCGGTTGGTGTACTTGAACAAAAGTTTGGTATCAATTTATCTTAAATTTTGTTTTAAACACTTGCAGCTTTTTTGCCATACAGACAAACGTGTATCTTGTTAATTTCTAAAAGAGCATTAAAAAAGCAGACAATTTTTTGTGATATTAGTAGTATCAAAATGTCACTCGGTTCAATTTCTTCCAACTTGAGCGACTCGTCTAGGTTGTAATGAAAATGTGGTAATTACAATACATTCATTGGCAGATTTACTAAATGCAGAGTTAATTAAAAAAAAAAAAACTAAATATTAATGAAAATGTGTCTTTCATATACAGCCCTGGCCAAAAGTATTGAGCACCCTTACACTCTTTCACATTCGGCGAAATATTTAATGAACCCTACCCACGTTTTACCAAAAATCAGTGGTATACAGGGTGGTGCTTTTTTCGATGCTCACCATTGCTATCTTGGAAACGGTGAGAGATACAAGGTCGGTTAACATAGAGAAAAGTTGCACATTGTTATGACGATTAAGAATCTGAAAAGAAATCCTGGATATTTTCATTCGTTTTTGATTTATTACAAAAAAACTAAAAAATGTGATTTTATAAAAATATTATTATCTTCCCTACCATTGACGCTATTTCATTTAAACTAGGTAACTTTATGTTTTTGACCGTCCTGGGTTTGATGACGTCAACATAAATTTTCTAAGCCCTCTAGATTTCAAGTTCCGATAGTCAACTTTTTTATTTCTTATAGCCGCTATATTGGATTTTTACACCATCAGACAGACAAACAAATTAGCTTTTCAGTTTGGTAACCAACATACCTTTTATCTTTCAAAAAACTTGTTGAAATTTGAAAATTTGTGTAAATAATTCATAAAATCGAGAATGCTCTGAAAAACAATTGAAACTATCATATAAATAAAAGCTACAGAACATTTTATTGGTCTAATGATAATGAAATTAAGATTGTTGGAAACATATTTAGAAGATTGTTGGGCGAATTGCCATTATTAACAATTCAAAATCATCAGTAGTTTCAGCAAGAAGGAGCTGGTCCTCACAACGCCCGCATTGTAAAAGGATATTAATTTAGATGTACGCTTTCAAAATTCATGACTTGGTACGTTTGGTCCTGTTTATTGGCCTCCGCGATCGCCATGTTTAACACCTATGGATTACTTTTACATTGATGTTGTTTATGCAACCCTAACGGAAAATATTGAACTTCTTCGTGGTAAAATTAAAAATGCTTTTGACTCTAATTCGAGACAAACTATCCTAAAGGCAGTGGACGAAATTAATTTGAGGACTAACCACTACATCATACATAACGGTGCGCACTTTAAACAATTTAAATAATTATTTATCTGGTGTTTTAAATTTATTGTCATTTCGTTATTTTATAAGACCTATAAAATGTTGTGTCACATTTATTTATATTATAATTTCAATTGTTTGTCAGAACATTCACGATTTTATTTTATAGATTATTTATACAAAGTTTAAAATTTTAAGAAGTTTTTTGAAAGAAAAAAGATATGTTGGTTACCAATCTGAAAAGCTAATTTTTTTGTCTGTCTGATGGTGTAAAAATCCAATATGGCGGCCATGAGAAATAAAAAAGTTGACTATCGCAACTTGAAATCTAGAAGGCTTAGAAAATTTCTGTTGGCGTCATCAAACCCAGGACGGTCAAAAACATAAGGTTACCAAGTTTAAATGAAATAGCGTCAATGGTAGGGAAGATAATAATATTTTTCTAAAATCACATTTTGCAGTTTTTTTGTAATAAATCAAAAACGAATCAAAATATTCAGGATTTCTCTTTAGATTCTTAACCGCCATAAAAATGTGCAACTTTTCTCTAATTTAACCGACCTTGTATCTCTTACCGTTTCCAAGATAGCAATGGTGAGCATCGAAAAAAGCACCACCCTGTATATAGAGTTTGTGCCGCCCGGGGTGGTTCCTGAGTTTGCCCCCCCTCTTAGTAAGAGTTGGCAACTCTTGATTTTTCCAAAAGCAACCAGAGCGACACAAACAAGTGCGGGGTAAGATAAAATGCGCCACAGGCTATGTTTTTTTATTTTAAATCTTCACTAACATATTTATCTTTTTTTTTGTCGTTGTTTATAATTCACAAGCAACCATATGTTGAAATGGGTTAAACGCTTTGCTATATATCTCTTCGTTTCTTTGGCTATCTCTCTTTTTTCAAGAAACTGTTTTTTTTATCGTCGTAAATAGCCTAGATGCTGAGCCTATTCTCTTGTTTATTTTCCTATCCCTTTTTCCGTTCCAGTGTAGGTGCACTTTTAGGTATTCATAGATTTTACTTGTTCTGTTTGTATCCTATCCAGGCCTAGATTATGTTCAATCTCCTCCGCGCTTATGACCATGATTTTGATTCGGTCTTTGCTTATTTTCATATTTTTTTTACTTACTTCCCTTTGCATGATTTCCATATTGTGCATTAGATTTTCCCCGGATTTCCATATCGCCATATCATATGCGAAAATCAATTCATTAAAACTATTTTATCCATTTTTTAGAGCTGAGCCTAAAAGGTACGATGCATATTTTTAAAACATGATCTACTTATAATTATAGAAAAAAACAATAGACTAAATACACATCCTTGTTTAAAACACTCACATTTACCCTATGTTTTGTTTACCTTAAAAACGTCTTTAATTGTAGTACATACCAGTATTAAAACTTTTTTGTGGCATTAAACTGAGCTGTATTTTAGAGGGACGTTTGGGTAAAGACGCTACATAATTTATAAAATTCGCAAAGTTACCCAAACGTACTCATTACAACAAAAATGGAAAAGAATTCATGAAAATAAAAGCATCTCCAACTTGATATTGCTATTGAAATATATGTACAAAAATCTTGTAGTTACTTATCTGAAAACTCAGGCTCTACTATGCTAAACTGTTATGAGTTACGAAACTTTTCTATGAAATCAACTTCGACACTTAAAGATCATTTCCATGTTAAAACTTTTACATGCACAAAGTTGGCGAGGAAATTGGCACAGAAGACAGGAAGTGTTATTGCTAAAAGCTGCTACTTAAAACACGCAATTGATTGCTATCAGGTATTATATTTACTTTATTATAGTTTTATTAATGTATCCGGTTCTAATTCTTAAATATAATAACATATTTTAGATCAAAAACTCAGATTGTATTCAAATTTTATTAGACACTGTAAGGCATTTAATTTGCGACTTAATGTTCATGAAATTGGAGCAAATAAAATATTATATATATTATAGAAATTAAAATTACTTAGGGCTTAACCCTTAATAAAAGATTATTTAAACTGTTGTAATTAATCTTCAAGGGTGTGAAAATATATAAACAATATACAGGGTGTCCCCGTTATCACCGCGAATATTTTAAGTGGTGATAGAGGACCTTTTTCTAAGAAAAAATTTCAAGTAAATTTTTTTCCTAAAATCAAATGCTAAGCTGATATCAACACTTACTTGATTTTTTTACACTTCTGCATTTATAAGACTGTAGCCGAAAATATCAATTTTATTGTAAAATACTTTAAAGCTTTTTAATAGAACATGAAATTATCTACAAAATTAGTTTTATTTATTTTTTGTCTACAGGCAATGGTTTGAGAGTTATAAAGCAGTTTGTACAAAAAAATGTAAAAAATTAACAAAATTTAATTATTTCTTAGACTTTGCAACCGCTGTATCTTTAAAACGAAAGGTTGTACAAAAAAACCGACGGCCCATTCCGGATAGCAAATTTTATGGGCTACAACTTTGGTTAAGTGAAATTTTTTGAAAATCAAACCGTTTTTCCGGAAAAGCTGAAAATATGGAATAGAGTGCAAAAACAAAATTTCCTACAAATATTGTTTTGTATTTAAAAATGCTTTTAAAGAGAGTGCGATTACGTGATTAAAACTGATGGCGGTCATTTTGAACACTTATTGAAGTAATTTTGTGGTTACATGTTAATTTTTATTGCGTCCAGATCGATTTGCATTGTTTTGCATTTTATCGTTTTTTTTTCACCTTTTTCACTATTATAAACATTTCTATGATACATTTAGTTTTATTGAACAACATATTTACCGAAGTTGTAGTCCGTTAAATGCCTTATCCGCAATAGGCATCCGTTTTGCTCTACGACGTTTCGTTAAAAAGATGCGGCGTTTTTAAAAATTTACATAACTTATTTATATGCAATTTTACAATTTTTTGTTAAATTTGTTCGTTAGCTCCTTAAAAAAAATGACAAGGGGTGGTTTTCTGAAGAATCTCAAACTTCATAAAAAGCTTTGAAACTTATGAGATACATAATTTTATGAATGTTGCCGATGCTATGGCATTTTTAAATACAAAATATCATAATTAACGGGAGTTTTTGTTTTTCGAAAACGATAAAATGCAAAACAATGCAAATCCATCTGGACGCAATAAAATTAACATGTAACTACAAAATTACTTCAAAAAGTGTTCAAAATGACCTCCATCATTCAATTACGTAATCGCATTCTCTTTAAAAGCATTTTTAAATACAAAACAATATTTGTAGGAAATTTTGTTTTTGCACTCTATTCCATATTTTCAGCTTTTCCGGAAAAACGGTTTGATTTTCAAAAAACTTCACTTGACCAAAGTTGTAGCCCATAAAATTTGCTATCCGGAATGGGCCGTCGGTTTTTTTGTACAACCTTTCGTTTTAAAGATACAGCGGTTGCAAAGTCTAAGAAATAATTAAATTTTGTTAATTTTTTACATTTTTTTGTACAAACTGCCTTATAACTCTTAAACCATTGCCTGTAGACAAAAAATGAATAAAACTAATTTTGTAGATAATTTTATGTTCTAAAAAGCTTTAAGGTATTTTACAATAAAATTGATATTTTCGGCTACAGAGTCTTATAAATGCAGAAGTGTAAAAAAATCAAGTAAGTGTTGATATTAGCTTAGCATTTGATTTTAGGAAACAAATTTACTTGAAATTTTTTCTTAGAAAAAGGTCCTCTATCACCACTTTAAATATTCGCTGTGATAATGGGGACACCCTGTATATTTTAAAAATAATGAACAGCTTGCGATTCATAAATTACAATTCTAAAAATAATTTCAACATTACTTAATATTTGCATGAGTCCTTGATGAACGCCACATTAGAATTAAAAGCAGAAATTTTTGTGTCTTAAATTCGTAATTAAATTCCCATGTTCTTAATAATTGTTCTTGAGAATAAAGTGCAATTTGAATATTTGGGGATCCCAAAAACTTAATATCGCCCATTAAAATATATTTTGGCTTTTCTCTGAATACCTGTAAGTCACAAAACTTTTCACGTATTTCCGATTGTCCTAAAAAACGTGTAGTAGGCGTTCATGTTTGATGGTTTGAAAGAAAAAGCTATAAAAAAGACTTATGAGGCGGGGTTAGAATAAAAAGTATTCTTATCACGTCAAACTCGTAGGTGTCGCTGTAAGCTTATTCAAGTTTTACATAATGTGACGATTTGTATCGCCTGGCGCTCATATTTTTTAGAAACAGTTGACTTTTTTTTACTTTGTGGGTTGGTATTTGTACTGTTGATTTCAATATACCTAGGGGTATACTATTCGGTTTTTTTTGTATGTCTGGCAATGAAAATAAGTTTCTTTGGTGTGGATCTATCTATACAATGTTAAACCTTGAGTTTACTTTAACGGAATTTATCGGAAATCGATAAAATTGCATGGGCTTATTAAACTAGACGTGCGGAATTCGAATATGTTAAAATTATTTGGCGCTATCAATTAATTAGCGTAAAAATTCATTATAAAAGTTCCGTTTGACAGATTAGGTTGTTATTTAATTCGAATTTTGTCATGTTAGGATAGCTAAAATATCTCTGTAAAGTGTACAAATATGATTGTTTATAAGGCATAAACGAAACTATATTTGTATTAATTTTGCTTTAAAATAAGCTAAAAATAACATAAATCTTGTAACATACCCAACTTTCACAACTGTCATTTTGAATTACGTTCAGAGCTTTTTGCCACCTTTCTGAGCTCGTAAGGCGGACTCGTTTAGATCTATAATCAGACCAGTTTCAGTTGGCACTAAAATTTCAATTTTAACCCTTTCGATCTATAGCGTAAAATTTGCTCAAATACATTCAGTAGCCAAATGTTGAAAATGTTTGAAAGCACTGTATTTTCATGAAAATGCAATTTTCACGAAAACGGTTGACTTTAGACCCATATAACCTTATACATTTTTTGAAGTAAATTTGAAGAGGAATCCAAAAATGTAATAATAGGTATATAGAAGTTCCATAAGAAAACGTATAACTTTGATATGCCACTCTTTTTTGGAGCACCCTGTATGTTTGAAAATATTTTTAAAATGTAGCCCTTATTGACTTACATAATCTAACAGCGACAAAAGTTGGAAAATATATACCGTTTGGCCATAAAACTCCGTGGCGTCCGTCGTGACCTACCCTATATAAATTAAAACCGCTGACGCAAAACCAATAAAAACAATAATTATTGTAATCGTTATATTTATCTTTAATAATAATAAAAAAGCACGAATTTGTACCACTTATGTCAAAACTGTACCAATTTAAATTTACTAGCACCAAGTGATATTTAAAAAAAGAGAAAATGAAATAAATTACCTTAACTTTTAGGGAAATATTGAACTAAGATAAGTTAAATTTGCTATTCGATGTTATTTCACACAAGGCTAATGTAAATTATAAAAAAAATAGCCAATTACATTACGCGCTATAAAAAAATTGTGCTAATAAAGTGTTGTTTTGTGTTATCGTCAATAATTTGCCTCTATTCCCGATTTCCGTTACGCTACATCCGGCACCGCCAAGGTTAAAAACAATGAATAAAAGAAATTCAATTACACAACAGCTGAGGCAAATAGGACTCCACATTTTCCAGTTCCCTTTTGCTCTCACTTAACTTTAACCAATAAGGGAAAGCACTTTCATGAACTCCAACAAATTTAAAATCTACAATATCCACAAACGAACGAGAAAAATGTCTTTAAACAACTTTTGAATTCTACATGATCCTTGAAACCGATTTTTTTTATGCCACAGTCAGCTACCTTTTAAAGTACTCCCTCTTTTACTCAGCCCTCACTGGAAACCATTCTAGGGCCTCGTTCACTTAAGTTATGCAAACTGAATTTCGACCAAACAGGAAGTTGTTCGGTTTGTCTTTTTCACATGAAAGTTTCTCATTTCCCTTTCAAACCTTATTAGCATTATTACAATTGATGTGTAAGGGATATTCGCTTAATAAATTTCTTACGTGCAAATTTTCTCATCCAGAATTGATTACAAGTTTGACAGTTGGGGTAGATTTAGGTCAAACCGATGGTTTACAAATGAAAATTACTTAGAACCTCGCGAGTGGATGCTTTACGTTTGCCTAATGTACATCAAACATCAGAGAGGGTTTGCTTGATATTCATTTAAAAAAGGTGAGAAGAATGTACTAAATATGAAATAATATACTACATACTAAGAGTTGTAAGAAGGTCATTTCACACGTGTGCGTAATTGCTATACAATATTTCAGTTTTGTACTATACTTTTTTAACGAACACATAATACATAATACATACGATTTTATCGCTTTTTTGGTTAATAGTTAACACACTTGTACGTACGTTGGTAACTGTCAAGTTTGACGTGATCCTACGTTGATTATTGCTAAAAAAAAAAAAAAAACTGTGCTTTTTGCTTATCCTGCGTAAAGACCCTCTTACCATGCATGCAGACTGTATAGTGTACACTGTACAGTAATAGTCATTTACAATAGTGGTCGTAGAAAAATCATTAACATACATGAATGTATTTTAACCCTTAAGTGCATGCATTTTTAAAATTTATTTTTAAATAATATATATATTTTTTTAAGGTAAATAAATTTAATGGGTCTCACTTTGATAACCCTGAAGAAGGATAAAAATAAATCCGAAATATTGGTGATCAACAAAGAGTTTTCTTTATGCCCCACTGAAGTCTTCAGTAAAGACCACTAAACCCATTAAATTTATTTACCTTACAACTTATGGTCGACATCTTTTCAATTCATTATTTATATTTTAATATATTAATATTAATATTTTATTATAAATGTAGGGAATGTAGGAAAATAATTGAAAAAGTAATTCACAACTGTTAGGTTGTTTTTATCGAAAAACAAAAATTGTTGCCAAAGAGCAACGTCTGAAGATAAATAAAATTTATTATTAAAGTGAGCTTTGTACAAAACAATACATAAAGTATGTTGTTGAGCAATAAAATTTGTGCAAAACGATAAAAAAAAATATGTTGGCGAAGAGCAACTTTGTGCAAAACGAGAACATTTATTTTAGGTGCAAATTATGTTATTATAACATAGAACCGCACCACAACTTTTACATTTGATAATTAACTACGTGTTATTTTGTAATTACATGTCACTATAAAACTTTTTTTTTTTCACTTAAATAACAAGAAAATTGCAACCCCAAATTTGTAATAAATGCAAAATGTTGCTAATCGGCAACATAATTTTTATACTACTGCTACGTACGGAAGTACAATATTGCATTGCAATTCGATAAATTTAACTTTGATCTGTTACAAACTTTTTTCTATGTCAAAACATTTTCTAATTTGAGTACAAAAATTCTAACTCTCTAAAGCTGTTTAAAACATAATAATTAGGTTATGTTTTAATGATAAATTTTCAAAAACTATTGCCCTTTATAAAATTGTTTCTTAAAATATGCATTACAAGAAAAGTACAAGTAGAATCGTGCCAAAATAATTTTGACGGTTTTTATGTAATATGGTAATAAATGTTGCCGATTGACAACAATATGCATTTGATGGTAAAAGTTTTTTTTTTTTATTTAGTCAAGAAGCGAACTATTGGTATTATTTTCTATTTAATTGCGTTTTCAAACAAAAACTTTCAAACTTGTGACAATGAGTCCTTGGAGATTATGATTAAAGAACAAATGTATGCCATATAGCATACTGCGTGACGTCAGACAGCACAGTAACGCTAAATAACTTGTCTATTTTTACTACATATCTTTTACAAAATATACATTTTGAGTGCTAATATTGTTTATATTCGCAACAATTAATGAATTATCGACTATTTATTTTACATCAGCACTCTCATTGTACAAAGCCATTATTTTAAAATTTCATTTTGAGCAAATTAAATCAATTGAAGCTTGAATTACAATGATAGAGACATTCAAATGAAAAATGTAGCGAAACTCTTAATGGAGAGATCTGAATGCTCCTACAGATAAACGCGAAATTGCATTCTCAAACTGGCGATTTTCCAATTTAGAAACTTTCAAACTATTCTCGGAATTGGTTTTGCTTAAAAGAGGAATAAAGTGACGTATCAAATTTAAATAGCAAACTGACTTTAATGTAATTTTATCGAGAAAAACTAATAATCATCGCGAGCGCAATCTCAATTCTATCTTATTAAGATTCTAGAAAACTTCGTTAAAGAATTGAGTGCAGCAGATAACCTTGGCACAATTACAACTATTTAGTTTTGATAGGTTGAGCAGAATAATTTTCCGAACTTTTATTAACATTAGTCAAATTATTAAGACTTCCAATTAAATTGTGTTATATTATTTCTAGGTGTCCTGGATTAGACATAGGGACTTGCATTTGCTCACCGTAAGTCGCTTCACGTACACGTCAGACCAGAGGTTTATAAGTATCCATAATCCCCTCACTGAGGATTGGACACTTCAAGTGCGATATCCCCAACGTAGGGATTCAGGTACTTACGAATGTCAAGTTGGCACAACCCCGCCCATTGGATCTACTATGTATCTCTCCGTCGTAGGTACGTAAAATGATTTATTTCATTATGATATTTAGCATGAAAATGTTTTAAATGTTAAAGCGAACAAACGAATAGAAAGAAGGGCCTGCATATAGGATATTTCTGAAATTGTTTGTTTATAGGTTTTAAAAAATGTTTTTTAGGCACAATCTAGATCGTAAACCATCTACAGATTTAAATTATAATAGAATTAGAAAAAAGTAATATTAATTTACTAAAAAAAAAATGCCAAAGGAACGTGTTGGATTTTTTGTTAAAAATTAACTAAAAAATCTGTTTGTTACTAGTGAAACATCGTTTGAGTAATTAAGCCTTGCATATTAAAAACGGGAGTTGCCCAAATTATGTTATGAACAATGTTCGAAAAATTGGCACCCACAAAAGAATATAAAAAAAGCGATGCGCTTACTAATCACTCTTTCAATTTGTATCTTATGCATATTTTAATTTTACTTATTCCAGAACTTTTAAACAATCGTAGTCAGCCGGTAAAATAAAATAAAAAAAACTTTACAATGCAACCAAGTTAGTAGGTTCATATAAATTACAATAATTATTAACTTTGTTAAATAAATATTTATTTCATCGTAGCAAGTAAATACTAAGCTTCTAAAAACGACATAAATTAGCTCAAAATAGAGCGTAACAACTCCTGCGCCACCTATGCCTTTAAGCAAGAAATCAAAGTTTGTCAACGAGCGCGCAGATGGCGCTGCTACGTTTTCGCCAACTTTTTTGTCCTAGCGTTTACCAGAAATGAACTACTGAAGTCTCTGAATCTTTATAGAAACTGTTAAACCTAGTTATACACAAAGGGACATTACCGACCCCGCATATACATACTTCAGTCTACTGGAACAAGTCTGAGCTTATAAACTACCTAACTTCTGTTTTTGTTTTTATTAAGTCAGATATTGGGCATTAACTGAAAGTAAACATAAATCGCTCATTTTTTTAACAGTTTAAAAATTGTGAGCTACCTAATCAAAAGATTTATTTTAGTGTGTGTTGGAAAATTTATATTTAATTATGGTAAATAAATTTTTGAATTTCTATATAGCAAATATTTTACTTACTATATGCATGTCATACTTTTTCGGTGCTCTGCACGAGTATACCTACTCGCCAAATTTTTACGCGGCCCAAGGCGCTCGAGACGAGTTAACTCGCCCGAACGTTACAGCATTTGAGAGTTATGCGCACTGCAGGCACAGACCGTTTAAAAGCATTGCGCACCGAAAAAGTTAAATTTAAAACTATCTAGTTTTCTTTACTTTTTCTGAGCCAATTTTAGAAGGGTCGTTGACGACCCTTTGGGTAAATCAGTGATGTTCAGATCTATAGTGAATTGGCTATTGAACATGCTAACCATTTTTTTAAGTCTTACTTTACAGTAAAATGGTGATTCTCTGGACATTTTTTATTTTATTTCACACTGAAAACATTAAATAACGGAGAGAATTTTATTAATGTACAGAAACCGGGAACAAAGTGTAGTTTTGAGCAAAAATTAAAAGACGAAAGTTTGTAATCGGTGTAATGCGCTCGTACACCAAAATTGTTTTGATAACTATCTTGAATGAATATTAATTTACTTATATCAAATAATTTATTTTAAGAAAGTTAACTTTTTACAAATAATTTTTGCAGTTGTAAGTGGTGTTCTGATTTAATACGGTATTATCTGAATAAAATTGATTAGTCATGGATTTGCTCAATGGGTCGTTATGGACCCACTACATACAATAAACTTTTATCAAACAAAATAACTTTTATTTAAAATATGCTTTCCTTGTAAGTACATTGAACAATAGTTTTGAAAAGCTTCCAAAAATGTTTCCATCAAAAATAGTTCTGGGTATAAGTGAGTTACCTATAGATACACATTATTGAACCTTATACCGTATTTTACGGACTATAAAGGTCAACTCACACCGGCGCGATCTCAACGCGGGTGCGGGCGCGGTCGCGGTCACGATAATTAGTAACCTGGTTACCTAAGTAAGTAAGATGGTTACCAATTATCGTGATCGCGCCCGCGCCCGCTTCGAGATCGCGCCGATGTTTGTGGACCTTTAGACGCACTTTTTTCTTCGAAAAATTGCCTCCAAAATTCAGGTGCGTCTTATACTCAAAATTAATATAAAAATGTCCAGTGTTTGATTTAAAATTCCCGCCAGTCTTAAAAATGGCCATATATTCGATGCCGCGGGAAACCTATCTCTATCTGGCAACATTGGATTCAACTGGCAGCAGTAGTGTACTGATGCGACGATTTTAAAGGTCAGTTCGGTTTTATAAACTAAGAATTTTTTTTTAGTCTGGCTTTGCAATCTTATAATAAAAATGGTAAAAATGTTATTTTTTTAAAAATCGCTTAAAAATTAAGGTGCGTCTTATAGTCCGTAGCGTCTTATAGTCCGTAAAATACGGTAAGTATTATTTAAAATTTTAAGGTAAATAAATGTGCAGTATTTCACCTGAAATATTTGCTCAAGTTTTCTGACTTCTAGATCTGTATTGTCATAGCTATTTTTCCATCCAGTAAAAATTGATAGCGTTTTAATTATTTTAGACTAATTTTGTCAATTCTATTTTGCTATTATACGCATTACCCACTGGTTTTAAAATACAAAGATAATTGTATGACTTAAAAATATTTATAAACAGATAAAAATGACAAATTGAAAAATACACATTTTTGCAATATATTTCTATTTGTTTATTAAATTTCAAGAAAAGAAGATTTTTTTTCCAAGAGTTGGTCGTTTTCTTAAGTGTTTTTAAACTCTATTTAGTACATAGTTGGTTTGTTACACATTTATTATAGTAAAAAAATTACCAAAGTCTGGGGGCATTTTAAAACTACTACGGTAAAGTGACCAGACGTTCTCCAGGGGAAATTGTCCCATATTTTAACTTATTGTCCCGCCTTCATAAATGTCTCCTAAAATGTCCCATTAAAACTTAAATGCAAGTGCACTTTTTGATGAGGTTTCGTATTTAAAACAATATATCACAGAAAACAATTGCAAGATTGCATTAATGTTAATATAGTATTGAATATGAAGTGGATAGAGAGCATGTGCCGTGCAACATATAACAGGAATCGTTAGATTTGCGCCTTCCTTACCTGCTATTGCTATGACGTGTTTTTTTCTTAGTTAATAAATATTGGACATCAAAGAAAACTGAATTAGCCGTTGAAACACTAAAAACGGCAATACAACCGAAATATAATTTCAAAGTTTCTTGGCACGAAGTTTACATCTTAAAAAATGATACAAAATTACTTAAAAAATACACAGTTCTGAAGAATGTAGTTTTTATTATTGTAATATTTACGTAAACGATTAATTTTAAACACCCGAAATGTAGTTTTTAAAGACAAATACACACAAATTGTTAGTAATTTGGTTGCAAAATGTCTAGTTGGGACGCGTCATAATTTTTTGGGATAATAAAATATTTAGCTTGCATACACTTATTTTTTACTAATAAATGTTCCCCATTGGACCCCAAACCATCTGTTAACTTTATAATACGGTAAATCTTAAACCTTTTTAAACCGTTTTGAAAAACTAATTCTTTACTTTTACTTTTTTTTTAAGTTTTATACTTACATATTTTTTTACCCTCACCAAAGCAAACTTGTTGGTCCTAGCGCTCGATAAAAGTGTTTATAATTCCTGTTCGGTCTTAAAAGTGTTAGTTGGCTGTGCAACGTGTGCGTAATTTTAACCACTCCAGACTTCATTCGTCTGTCTCTATATGCCAGTCACACCATCCAACAAATTGAGTTGTGGACTGCAGACTCATTGGAGTCGCGTTGGCTTTCCATTCGTTTCTATTTCATTATTTTATCTAATCCAATCAGTTATGATTTGAAAAAAAAAAAGGTCTTCTTGGAACATGACTTGGAAGAGAATGTTTATGGGCCGATTTTGGTTGTTTTTCCATTAACCATTTACTCAATAAAAAAGTTGTTTATTTTATCGTTTTACCTAAAACAGAAGATCTCAATTTAGTACTCTCAGTTGTTATATTCGGCAATTTATCCAACTTTATCACGAGCAGTTATTTTTGTAATCGTGTTTTGAACTAAAATTACCGTATAATACAAACGAAAGTTGATCATTTTCTGCAAAAATAACAAAGTAGTAATTTATAGCTAAGCAATTTTGATAAAGTTTCATTAAAGCGAACTGAAATAAGTTCTGGATCAATACCAATTTCCACGTAATAGATATTAAAGAGAGAATTTTGATGAAAGCGAGTCGAGTTTTACATATTCCTTCAATCTCAATTAAGGAAATAACTCAATTTGCATAATATCCGCAATGAGTTTATTTAAGGGAAATATAAATACATGATATTAAGTAATATCATCATCCTTGCATTTGAGAAAATTTAATATAACCAAAATGGCATCGGATAAAAACTTTTCAATAGAGTAAATACTTGGATAATTAAAAACTTTACAAAAATAACCATTCAATTACAGTAAATAAGAACTAAACATAAATTTAAAATAGCTCTAATTTTTTTGTGATACGAGGGCGTATTGAAAAGTAAGGTCTCCAACGATGCCATTTCCGAACGCGAGTTGCTAGGCAAAATTTGACAACAGCGCTGCATTCCTTGGTTCCCCCACCACAGTGTAAAACCATCCGCGAGACCTTGGGACGCTCAGCCGCTGCGTAGCACTCGTTTAGGAGGGAGCTCCCGTTTAGCTCGCCCGCCAGGTGCAAACTGCGCTCAGTCATTCGATTTTTGAATGCAAAAAAGGTCTCTCCGATAGACATTCATCGCCAGTTAGTGGAAGTGTACGGTGCGAACCGTATGGACATAAAAAACGTGCGGAAGTGGTGCCGGGAGTTTTCTGAGGGCCGGAAAAACGTCCACGATGAGCAGCAGTCGAGGCGGCCGAGTTT
This sequence comes from Elmis aenea, assembly GCA_947652605.1. Classification (NCBI taxonomy): domain Eukaryota; kingdom Metazoa; phylum Arthropoda; class Insecta; order Coleoptera; family Elmidae; genus Elmis; species Elmis aenea. The sequence continues at coordinate 19,838,650 of OX393578.1, forward strand.
GCCGGAATCAACGGCGGCTCGAACCGACGAGATGGTGCGCAATAACCGGAGAATAGAGAAAAACCCTTCACGAGATAAGGGAAGGTCTTAATGAAGAGTGTGGCTACGACCATTCCTTATCTCATGAAGGGTTATTCTCCGGTTATTGCGCACCATCTCGTCGATTCGAGCCGCCGTTGATTCCGGCAAACTCGGCCGCCTCGACCGCTGCTCATCGTGGACGTTTTCCCAGCCCTCAGAAAACTCCCACACCACTTCCGCACGTTTTTCATGTCCATACAATTCGCACTGTACACTTCCACTAACTGGCGATGAATGTCTATCGGAGAGATATTTTTTGCATTCAAAAATCGAATGACTGAGCACTGAGCGCAGTTCGCACCTGGCGGGCGAGCTAAGCGGGAGCTTCCTCCTAAACGAGTGCTACGCAGCGGCTGAGCGTCCCAAGGTCTCGCGGATGGTTTTACACTGGGGTGGGGGAACCAAGGAATGCAGCGCTGTTGTCAAATTTTGCCTAGCAACTCGCGTTCGGAAATGGCATCGTTGGAGACCTTACTTTTCAATACACCCTCGTATCAGTAATTAATACCACAAAGCACAATAATTTAGACGATTTCTCCGATTTTAAGATATTAATAGTTTGGCAGTGGCGTTAGGCGATATAAGCAATTAATTTGTAATTTTTAAAGCCTTGAAGTATAATGTTATATCCACTTGCCAATTATTTTTTTGGCATTTAATCTAAAATGTCCTCTAGATATTGAATTTTCTTTATTAAATTAATCAGAGTTATTTACAAAAAATTTAAAGAAAATTTATTATAGAAAGTCGAAGTGTAAGTTTATAAATATGATTACTGTTTTGGTGTGCGGTATAGCTCAATCTTGCTGTAACTAGGCGTTACAAATGCTACCTCCTAAAAATGAGTCTGTGCAAAACAAAATAATTTTTATGACCTTTCATGTAGGTACCACATAGAAATTAGTTTCTAATGTTTGTTTTTATTTAAATTAATTTATAATCTGGCCAAAAATACGGCTTAACTTTTCGGTACTTGCTGACGTATTTGTTCCACAATGTGTTTAAAAAATATTGTTGGGTATCAAAGCAATAATTACAATTGCTTCATAAAATGTCTTAGTAGTATTTTAAGCCGCTGGCATTCTTATTCTGTTTGGGACAAATATGTCCCAATAATAATTTTTTTGGGACAAATCGTAGATCATATAAACTACATGGATAACACTACCACAATGCAACTATGTTGTACACATATCCCAGACGTACAATTATACTGCATCTCCTTCTAACACATATGAAAGTATATTTCTATCTCGCTTTCCGGGCCCACCGAGTAAAATCGTGTGCGTTACTATGGTTACGCGCGAAATTTGAACTAAAGCGTTATTTGAACTACTAGTAGATGCAATGTACTCGGATGTTTCCGTGTCAAATATGGGAGGATACAATAAGATTAGATGAGACTTAGTAAGTTTTATTGAAGTACAGTAAACACCGCTTATTAGAATCAATTGATTCAATTAAACGACGATTTTAATAGCAAAAAATTCTAAATGTCATTCACGCGTCAGTCGCTAGAATAGGCTAGGTAGGAAGTACGTTACAGTTATTATCACGGTTGCGCTACGATGACAGCGGGCCCGGGCCCAAAACAAAGATAGCGTATATTGGGCCCACATAATATAAAAAGAGATAGGTTTAAAAAGGCACGTTGTACATGTCGGCAACATTGTCTCAACTGTATTCCTATGGTGTTGTGTTATCCATGTAGTTTATATGATCTAAGAGACAAATGTATCCCTGTCAACCTGTTCGGTAACATAATTTTGTAAATGACTTTTAGAAGAAGAACTCGTGAGTCGTTTGTCGGAATCACAATTGCAGTATTTTGCTGAACATGCGTCCGACATTGAATCGGAACCCATATGCCACAACAGACTGTGATTCAGATTATATTCCTGAACAAATGGGTAGAGATTATGTTGTATTGGAAAGTAAAGTTCCAACAGGGATTGATGAAACTGTAAATACATCTTTGTTTCAATAAATTTTTTAAATTTTATTACTATTGGGACATATGTGTTCTACGATAAAACCTGATGGGATATACCGGGTGTAAATAAAGTGTGGTACACCCCCTTTTTTTTCTTTAGTTTTGATTTTAGATTAATAAAATTTTAGACGTATATGTGCAAAAAAATCGGATTATTTAAACATATGCACACTATTGTTTCACTTCCTGTTTCGCCGGAAATGACCCCAACTTTGTTATTTTAAATGGAACACCCTGTATATTTTTACATTTTTGGAAAGAGGAAGCGATTTTGGATATAACTGCACAATTTTGGTTGATTTTTATAACCTCAAATAATTTTTGAACAAAAATTTAATTTTTTATTAAGTGTGCCGTTACCTGCATAAATTGAATTTACTTATGTCAAAAATTGTCCAAAAAACGTTTTTGTAAATTTTAATTGACATTTAGGCTACTTTAATCGGCTTTGAAGGTTGCGGGAATCGATGTTTTGACAAAAAGTAAATTTTTTTAAATGCAACTATGGTGGTACAAGCGGTTATTTAAATGGACCATTTTCTAACGAATCCATCGATACCAATAACTTGCATTATTATTATTAAGAGTCTGTTTCAAAAACTTCAAAATATTGTAACGATTTATTTCTTTTATTAAGAGATCGTGTTAATCGAAGACTGTGCATAACTGCAACAAAACAAATGATTCAAAATAAAGGTGCCAAATGCTTGTTTAGTTGTCTGTATGTCATTGCGGTGGTAGAAAAATGATTAAACAGTCATTAAATTAAAACTTTGTTGACATAATAACACTTAATTTGTGCAGGTCGCGGCCTCCTTATGCTTTCAGAACTCGCCTATGGTTCGTCCAAAAACTGTCTACTCGTACAGTAAAGTACCACTTTCCGGTCTTGTTACGTAAATAACGATTACAGATGTTGACAGTTTATTGTTTTGATGAATGGTAAAGAAAGTTTTTTAATCAACCTTAAAGTGTTCTTTACTTAACTAAGTAAACGACAGTTAAAAGCTAATAAATCAATACTTAAAAGGGTTAAGTTAGTTTGTTGGTACACGCAAACGTTTTCCGGAAGTCAGTGACAATACATTTTGCCTCCACGCGTACTTCATTCCATAACACGAAGGACTGTTCAGTTGGTCTACGGCGCCTATTAAAAAAAAATTATTAAGTTAATCGAACACTAGCATCAACATTGTTATTGTGCGGTTAGATAAGGAATGTTATGAACAGTTACCCGACAACTCATTTAATTACTTGGTCGTATTGTAGAAACTTTCTGTGCCACGCTGTATAACGACGTTCACAGCACAAGAAACTTGGTTAATTTAAAAACGAATCCTGTTTTAATTAGAAATTGCCTGCTGCTAAATTGATACTTGTGTTTATTAAAGCGATTTAAACCAGGTGTAGCGCTGTACTTAAACTAACTTCCCTAATTTGCCAATTATTATATTCATTTTGGGATTAAGCAGAACGCATGCGGTATAATAAAATTGTTTTTTACTCTCCGTATCACAGACGAAATCTGGAAAACAATTAATTTTTGACAGTATATTTATCTGAAAATAAAATAAATACCGAAAACAGTATAACTATGATCATTACAACAGAGAACAAAGGGCCTAGCATTACTTTAAATGGGCTTAGGTAAGAACAGGTAGAAAGCTTTAAATATTTAGGAGTGATCATAGAGAATAATGGAGGAATGGACAAGGAAATAAGCGAAAGGACAGGAAATGTGGGAAGAATATTTAACAGTTTAAGAACAACATTTTTTGGAAATAGAGAAGTCCCAAAAACAACAAAAGTAGAAGTGGTCAAAAAGGTAGTAACTCCGGCACTTTTATACGGAAGTGAAACGTGGGCTCTAACAAATAAAAATAGTAGCCGAGTGAATGCAGCTGAAATGAGATTTCTAAGAAAAATCCAAGGAAAAACAAAAAAAGACAGAATCAGAAACGAAACATATAGAGAACAATTAAAGATTAAATCAGTTGAAACAAAAATACAGGAAAGGCAGCTGGGATGGTTGGGTCACATTTATAGGATGAAAGAAGAAAGGGTAACCAGAAGAGCATATGAAGCAAGAACACAGGGAAAAAACAAACGAGGTAGACCAAGAAATACCTGGCACGACGAAGTTAAAAAAGCAGCAGCGGATAGAAACATCAAATGGAAAGACATAAAAAGGCTAGCACAAGACAGAAAAACATGGAAAAAAATCAGCACAACACAACTCAACAGTCCTACACCTAACAGTAGAAGGACTCATGACTAAATAAATAATAAAACATTTATCTTAAGATATTATTTAAAAATAAATTTAATTTTTGAACCTGCAAGCGATGACTTAACTTTTTGTTTTTTATTTAGAACTTAAAAGGTATTTTTAAGCCAAAAAACTAATATAAAAGTAAACTATGCAACGTTAATGTGTAAACATTAGCAGATATAAAAATATAATGTTCTAATGGTTTAGGAAGATATAAACAGTATGATAAATATTGCAAAATACTGGAGGAATATTTTTGTATATTAATAGACGATGATTTGATCCAACAGTATTATCACAATCTACGTTAAATATGATGGAATTAATCATGATTGTAAAAACGTAGATAACGCTTACTGAAAGATGAGAAATATGTTACAGGGTAAAGAAATGTAGGTATATGTGAAAGGGTTTTTATGTTTTATGCCATAATTGTAGTTTACCTAATTGTTTTTTAAAAAAGTTAGGTAAAAAAAGCCCAGTATCGACAGTTGCACTTCCGTTTTGTCATAAAAATGGTCCAAATGTGAAAATTTTGCACTTTAATAATATTATTAACAAATTCCCTACTGCTCTATACCTTTTGAACATGATTTAGGAATCATTAATCATTTCTGGTTATATACAGGGTGTTTGCAGTTTAGGCATGGGGATCTCGCTTATTTTAATAACAAGAGTATGGGTTTAAGTTTGGCAAAGTTGATAAATTCGGTGCTTATTAGGAATCTGAAGAGAAATTAAAAATATCTCAAACGGTAGGAAAAACCAGAAAATACGATTTTTCAAATGTGTAAAAACATTACCGAAGGAACTTTTAAAGGCGAATCGGTAGGTAATTACTATTTTTTTTTCTAGGTCCCTTCGTTTTTGTTTTATGACAATCAACTTGTTTTTTTTTATGGGCGGAGTTGTTGCTATTTAAACAATCAAATAGATTTTTTTATTCGTTGATGTACCACACATGGCGTTTTACTTCTACATTCATTGTCAAATTTAAAAAAAAAGCATTTTGGGCAACAACCACTATATATCAGGTAGCCCGGTCGTTGTAGTTTATGTTGTTTCCATGACAACCAGTCAACAAAGTAAACATTTGCGTCTTTTACTTGTCCTTAAAATGAATTCGTATAAATGAACTTCAATAACGAAGATATACGCGATATGCTGCGAATTTTTTATTCATTGTACAGGAATCCTACTTGTTTAGTACAAAAATATCCGTATTGGTAAGCAATTTCTTAACGGATGACAATTTCTGTGTTCTTTATAAACAATTATTTTTGGATACAAACTACTCTAAAAGTTAAAATAGCAATGTAGCGGTAAACAATAGGTTGTAATTTGCGTCTTTTGTATAGCTTATCTAAGCGGATGTTCATTGCCAATGCTGTCCAATAACTGTTCTAAAATAAGCGAGATTTTCAGTAATTGGACAGAGTGTCCAGTAACTGAATTTTTAATATTATTTTATTGGACAGTTATTGGACTACGTTTTTTTTTTTAAACTTAAGTTTAAAAAATATGTATTCAATTCTATTCTAAATTCAAAGGGTCATAAGACAATAATTAGTCCGTCTTAACATGATCTTTAATTAAATTGAGCTAATTTGGAAGTGTAATTTGTTTATTTATGTTTTTCAACAGTTTTAAAAGGAAGAAGCTTCATACTTTTGTATTTAAAATGCCGAAACTTAGAAAATATGGTTCATCCGACATTAATAAGGCAATTGAGGAATTGCAACGTAATCCAAATTTATCAGTCAGAACAATAGCACAAAAATATGGTGTACCAAAATCAACAATACATTTCAAAATAAAACATCCCGATCATAAGAAATCTTTTGGACCATCGCCGGTGCTTACAGGTAATGAAGAACAAACATTGGTGAAGTGGATTGCAGAGTTAGGAAAAAAGGGTTTCCACGTAAAACTGACGATCTTATTGTTAGTGTTCAAAAATATCTAGAAAAGCATCCTCGTCCAAATCCATTTAAGAATAATCGACCAGGTACTGGATAGATAAAGGCATTTCTACGAAGAAATCCACAAATTGCTTGCCGACAGAGCGAAGCAGTGTCTTCTGCGAGTGCATGCGTGTCGGAAAAAGATATTAGAAGTTGGTTTAAGGAAATTAATGAGTATTTTATAGAAAACGATCTCATGGAAGTAATAAATGATCCTACTAGAGTTTTTAACGGTGACGAAACTGGGTTTCAAATTTGCCCATCAACTGGCCGGGTATTGGCAGAAAAGGGGTCAAAAAATGTATATTCTATTGACCAAGGGTCTTCCAAAGAAAATATCACCGTGATGTTTTCGTTTTCGGCTAATGGAAGTATTTGTGTACCAATGATCGTTTATCCATATAAACGAATACCTGAGAAAATAGCAAAAACCGTACCCTCAGAATGGGGAGTTTCTCGAAGTGATAATGGATGGATGACTTCAGAAATATTCTATGAATATATAGAAAATATCTTTCATCCATACTTGGTAAAAAATAATATTAAATTTCCTGTTACCGTCTTTGTGGACGGACATAAATCGCACATGACTTATGAAATAAGTTTGTTGTGCAAAAAACTGCAAATCGAACTTGTCGCACTTTACCCTAAAGGCTCCCCCAGACAGAGGCGATACGGTACGATTCGGGACGATATCTTAATAAGATTTTGGCATATGGAAGCGTCCACACCAATGATGAGCGCGATATACCTGTTTAGCAATGACAAGGGGGTTTAATTTGTATGTCCGAAATAAGTTTGATTCTTTTTGGGTAATCTTGTAAGGGTAATCCCCATACCGATTGTATCGTACCGAGCGGTATAACGCGTCTGTCTGGGGGAGCCTTAATGCTACGCGAATTTTGCAACCAGCTGACGTAGCTGTATTTTGTCCAGTTAAGGGTGCTTGGCGTAAAGTTGTACGACAATGGCAATTAGAAAATCCAGGGAAAACGTTAAATAAAATTAATATTGCACCACTTTTACTTGAAATTGTTTCCACAATCAAACCTGAAACACTCGTAAATGGATTTAGAGTGTGTGGATTATGTCCGTTCGATCCAGATGCTGTGGATTACTCCAAGTGCCTCGGGTCAAATTTAAGCACGGCTGCTAAAAATGTTACGTTGGAAAAAAACGTTAAAATGAGTTATGCCACATTTGTTAACATAGTTGGGAATGAGCAAATAGAACAGTTTAAGACAATGAATGAAATTCTTCAAAAACAACAAGACAGCGACCACTTTCTAAAGTTGTTCCATTTATAGAAGTATTTTTGCGCGGAAGAGAATGTGAATCAAGACAACACAAATACGGAACAATGTAATGAACTAATCACTGATTTAGACGAAACTGCCGTCACCGTAGTTCTTAATAGCAATTCACCAGAATTAGAAGTAAATAATCAAACCAAACCCTCCGAATATGAACCCATTCCATCTTGTAGCAACGTTAATGATTCTCCACTTATTAAAACTTCAACTTAAAATTCTTCAATTTCACCATTTTTAATGTGGCCGCATACTCCAAAACGTAAAGGAAAACGACAAATGGAACGCACCCCATTCGCTCTTACCTCCGATAAGTTTCAAAAAATTTTTGAAGCGAAACGGTTATTAAAATTTCAAGCAGAAAAAGATAAAGAGGAGAAAAAAAGAAAGCGTGAAGCTGAAGCTGAACAAAAATAAAAGAAATTCAGTAAAAAAAAAATATCTTATGCTATGTGTGTTCTTTACCAATCACAACAGAAACGCAAATTCGTTGTGACGAATGCAAAAAAATGTTTCATCGTGTTTGTGTTCCTCATACACATATCAAACATTTACCCGATGAAGACGATTTTGATGGATTCATGTGTCATATGTGCTACAAGGAAGAGTCAGATGATCAAACAACGAATAATTCTGATGATACTGATGAAATTTTTAAGATGTATAACTCTGAAATGAAATTGTTATGTTAAATAAAATAATGAAAATAAAGTCAATATTTATGTCCAATAACTGTATTAATCATGTCCAATAACTGTAAAAAGTGTCCAATAACTGTACTTTTGTGAGCTGTTTTGTTTAATAATTAATTACAATTTTATGTACGCTTTTAACAGTTTTCTCTGTGGTTCTACATTAAGTCTAACAAATGAGCTTCTCATTGCTGGAGTTACTTTTAAATCTATCATACATAGCATATTTTTTAGTCTCAAATGGTTTAATTTCCGTAAGTGTCCAATAACTGTGCAGTTTACCCTATTGCCAATTTCTCTTCGAATTATTAATGAGCATTAAATGTGGCAACTTTGCCAAACATAAACCTATAATCTCCTAGCTATTATAATAAGCGAGATCCCTATGCTTATACTCTAATTTCAATTACCCTGCATACTTTAATAATAAAATCAAAACAATAATAGCTACTTTTTTTAAGTATTTTTGTTTGGGTATAATTTAATTTACAGTACCAACAACAAAGTTTTATTACAAACAACCGGCTTAACTAAACTAATAAATCAAAATGGTAACAACAAATATTATTTTCATTACGTTCAGTTCGTAAATAATAATGCATAAAGAAAAGCATTTAGTTTCAGCATTTAAAAAACATTAGTTTTATATTGCTTCCAGACTACCTACACAACAGATATACAGGGTGTGTATAAATTGGCGGAAGCGCTACACGTGACGATGTTCTTTGTAAAATTCTAAGTCGAAAATTTTATTACAAAAATGTTGTACCATGCTTCCTATGGCCTCAGGAACCATTTAAAGAAAAAAAAAATTGGCAACATTGCATACAATGATATGCGTTGGACATTTTTTTATCAGCAATTTTTACTTAGGTATTTACAATTTTTGTTCGAACTGAAAGCCTTCAGTTCGTAAACATAGCTGCAAACTTTTGGGTATCGTAAAACACAAACTAGAAATAATTACGAGAAAAACAGAAATGACAGCTAATGACAATGTTGCCATATGTATTATTTTCATTCAAATCAGTGATTTACATATTTTCAACACCAATTTTTGAAAGGAAGAACACAATATCTAGGAAAAAATACTATTCGAAATTTATTTTTATTCCAAATTGCAGCTTTTTCATTTGCAAGTATTAAATAATAACGCTTATTAAAGGACTAAATGTCAAAACTTTGAGGACCTCTTGCAGACACAGCAAGCATGGTACAACATTTTCGTATAAAGATTTTCGACTTAGAATTTTACGAAGAACATCGCCACGTGTAGCGCTTCCGCCAATTTTTACACACCCTGCATATAGGATATTGCAATGATGAACGATACAACAATACCCTGTCATTGCATTATCAGAATAGATGTCTGCCTGTTTCTGGGCACAATAATAAATTGCAAACGTATTATTTTCAAACAAACAGGGACGCTTATTAGAGTAATAAGACCTGGTCCTCTTAGTTGTTGTATAAAATGCTCTTACTTTAAACAAGCTCATTTTTCTTATGCAGAACCCAAAATACGAGCTCTAAACCATTTTTTTGTTTTGTTTTAATCAAAACTAATAATTTTTGTGAAAATATAATGTAAATAAGTTTCCTTTAACAAAATTTGTAGATTATTATACGTATTAATATCCTGCAATAAAACTAGATAAGTTTTAAGATTTTCGTCACGTCTGTAGCTGCCTTTAGCATTTTTAAAATTTAAGGATAATTAACTAAATTACTTAAAAATGCATAATATTTCAAATAAATTTTTCAACATAAAAAATTCTACATTGTTATTTTTATTAGAAATATATATTTTTTTTTACAGTAATTAATTAATTTACAGTTTGACCTTAAAATTCATTTTGCAATAATATAAAATCATAAATGAAACCTTCCAGCATGAACTTTTTACAAGGACAAATTTTTTAATTTGTTAAACAACAAAACATTAGATTTGCTATAGTAGGGTAAAACCCCCAAACGTTGGCACTTCACCAATAATTGGCACTTCCTTTATATTTTCCTCTATATATAAAAAAGTAAGTTCATTCATCTGTTGGGAATATTTTTTATGAAATCTGCAAACATCGAAGTGCATCCTCGAACCATTACGCATGCCGTTGTTTCAAAGATGGCTGAATTATGCGGTTAAATGTGTGACGTCTTCTTCATAAAAGTAAGTTTTTATCAATTTTCATAGTAATAGGCTATAGAAACATGTTGGGTTACTGGCTAGTTTTGTAGTAATTTTATTTGCAAGTTTTTAGTAATAGTATTTTATGATTTTCTGTTGATAGTTCTTGTACAAAACATAAGATCGATTAACTTTTTAATAAAAAAACAGCGGTGCCAACATTTGGTATAGCAATATAGGCTCCCGCTAAATATTGGCACCCGGTGCCAACATTTGGGTAAGATAATTTTTGAATTTCGCCAAACATTGGCACATCTATCAAAGTCAGGAATAGGCTCCAGGGTGATGTGTTTTTTTTCCAAATGCCCAAGTTTAAGAAAGATAAAAAATACGTGAAGAGATATTCTGAACAGATTCTTCAAAGTGCTCTGAATGAAGTCAAGTCTGGCATACCCAAGAAAACAGTTTCAAAATAATACGGAATACCAAGGTCAACTCTCCAGTTTAGGTTGGGGCCAAAGTTCACAAAACCCGAATTCAGAAGGCATACTTATCTCACGAAAGAAAAGAAAAATACACTTGTTGAGTATATCCTGGAAAGTCATAAGAAATGCTTTCCACGAAGAAAAATCGATATTCAGTGTTCAGTCAAGGCTTTCTTAGATGCAAACCAAAGGTCAAACCCATTCAACAACAACATACTAGGAAATCATTGGTATAACCAAACTAAAAACGGATATAGCAGAATATCTCTTGCACCCTAAAATACCCGAAAGAAAAGGAACATATCAGTCTAGAAGATCTTCTTATGTCGTCACCTCTACACAATATAAAAAAGAAATGGAAGTAAAAGAAAAGGCCAAAAAAGAAAACGAAAGAAGAAAAGAAGAGAACAGACAAAAGAAATTGATCAAACAAGACGCTAAGAAAAACGTAATTCCAGAGAAAAAAAAATCAACTACAACGAAGAAAAACTCAACTCTAGTCAAGAAAAACCAGAAGAACAGAAACACTTTTGCAGATAAAAATGTTAAAATTGGAACTGATGCTAAAGAGAGTCCTAAAAGTCAATCTCTGAAGATTGCACTTAAAAGTTCTAATAAAATCTTCAACAAGATAAATCGCGAAGTAAATCCAGGAGATTCATGTGGACGCGAATCTGAATCTGAGAAGAAAGAAAAAGAGCGTCACATAAGAAATCCATTTGAGGATAGTGATTCAGATGAGGACTCAGATATTCCCTTGACAAGTAGCGTGCATTATTTACCACCAAAAAACAATATCGTCATACGTAGAGGCCTTTGTTTCATTTGTACCCAGAATATCTACTTGACAAATGTGGGGATCGGATGTCAAAAATGTCGTAGAACCTATCATGTTCAATGCCTAAAGTAACGCCAAAACTTCAAGGAAAACTTTATATGCCAAACATGCGCATCACGTGGCTCATTATTGGGCCTTTAACACTGCAGTATTACATATTTTTGTTCCTCGGTTAATAAGTATTATTTTGTGAAGAAATTTTTATAATTTTTATATATTTTTATAATCTAGATTTTTCAACAATAAACATTATTTTGAAAGTTATATTTTATTCTATTATACTATGTATCTAAGGTAACCATAAAAACTATATTTCAACTAAAACTGCCCTCCCAACCAACGATACCACCCTACATCCCAATGGTTCTAACGAATAGTAAGGGGTGCCAATTACTGGAATAATTCAAGTGCCAATCATTGGTTTTAATGTGCCAATGACTAGAAAATCGGACCAATTTTATAAATTTGAAGAAAAAGTAACATAATTGATCTTAAAAAGAAAAAAATGCACTGTAAAAGTAAGGACTAACTTTGCGGAATGTAATAAAAATTCATTTTTGGGCTTTTGCATAGTAAATTGTGAAATAAACGGTTTTATTTGTCTCTATCGCCTTAAAGTGCCAATGGTTGGGGGTTTTACCCTAACTAGTAACACAACAAACTTTAGAACTTTGTATTTCAAAACAAACGGAACTTCCGCAGTTGAACCTAACAACTACAAACAGATAAACGAATTTTATTAAAAGTAAACAAACTTGTGTTATTTTGAAGTTGAGTTATCTATTTTTGTTTTTATTTGGAAAAACCAGAACAATACATTTATTTAACTATCCACGTTGTTAACCTTTTTTACAGCAAAATGACTAGCACTTGTACTACGAGATAGTAGAGTGTGGAGCTGGGTTGGTTTTATAATTTGGTGTTCTACTTAAAAGCACTTAAAACAGTAGATTAAAGGATGACCAACTATGTATTATTGAGTCCTTAATTTTTAATGGAACGGAAACAAATATAGTGCATTTATAAATTATGTAGAACGTTAAAATAATTTCTTTAGTGACTTTTGTCAAGGGTGCAGTGATTGTTTTTAAACTAAATAATGTTTTAATAACCTAAAACATTATCCTGATTCTTAATTATTTAGGCCGGCTCAATTATTTCTGAAATTAGTTTCGCTTTGATTATAAAGTCTCAAAAATCGTGTACTCTGCCTAAATAAATATAAAATTGATGTTTTTAGTACTCTGCAGTCTGTTCATCCAAGCACTAACCACAAATTTCAATTAGTAAATTAGAAAACTAAGTTTTCACGGCCCTTTACTTAGAGCTTAAATTGGCAACCCAGACAACATAAAATTTTCAAGTTGGCTTATTTAATTTTACTACTTCTCTTCGGAAGTTACGAAGTTGATTGATTTTAGAGAAATAGCATCACTTCAGGCTTTTTAGCAAGAAAGAATAACTTTCCCAGGGTATTCAAGCTCTAAAGAAAATGAACTGTACCTGAAACTCGATGCTCCAACAACTTTTATAAGAAATTAGCTTTAGTAACGGATTCCATTATATTCGATTAAATTTACAATCTGTAAATGTTAATTATGAAATAGATAATGAAAAATAATTAAATATAAAAGAGCAAAATATATTAAGTTTGCTAAAGTATTTTAACGAGTAGCTCTTTGTAAAATAGTGAAAATGATATTTGAAACTGTACATACTATATTTCGTCGTATTTTTTTTTTTATTAATGCTACTTAAAGGTAAATTAAATATCCACTACATAATTCGAATGAAAATTTCAGATTAAACTCTATGCCATTTCATTATTTACTTAGTTGTGCAAATTAAAACTAAGGATTTTTTTTGAGTTTCTTTAACCAATTTTTTATGAAGTAAATTTTTATAGGTAAAAATTTAAAAAAATATTTTTGATAGGTATGTTCAACATGAATAAAATGAGAATCTAGCAAAGCGTTACAAATACAGGCATAGTTAAATTAACAAAAAAAGTGTGTTTTTTGTATTTAGTACGAATCCGAACAATAAATGTACACCCAGTTCCTAGAATATACCTAAAAGTTAAAAACCTTTTTTATTATAAATCTATTTATAATTTTCTTGTTATCAACAATCACGGTTTACTACACAGGTCCGGAAACTTGTCAAAAAATTGGGAATTGCTCGACATAAATTTCCGCTAGACAGCGATAAGTCAAAGAATCGTTCGCCCTAAAATTTCGCTTGATGGCGATAAGTCTTAGGAACCGGTGGGTGCACTAGGTGGAATTTTAAACAAAAGTAACTTAATAGTACAATACATAAGAGTTGTAAGAAGCATATTACGCACGAGTGGAAAAGTTGCGCATTTCCACGAGTGCGTAGATGGTTTACAACTCTTGTTAAGTATCTTACTTTTTCTACGAACACATACGATTGTAACGGCTTTTTGGCTAATATATACAGGGTATTTATAAATTGGCGGAAGCGCTACACGTAGCGATGTTCTTCGTAAAATTCTAAGTAGAAAATCTTAATACAAAAATGTTGTACCATGCTACCTATGGCCTAAGGAACCATTTAAAAAAACAAAAATTTGGCAACATTGCATCAATTGATTTGCGTTTGGAAATTTTATTATTAGTAATTTTTACTTAGATATTTATAATATTTATTCGAACTGAAAACCTTCAGTTCGTAAACATAACTGCATTCTTTTAGGTATCGTCTAATACAAATAAGAAATAGTTACGAGAAAAACAGAGATGACAGCTAATGACAATGTTGCCATATGGATTATTTTCATTCAAATCAGTGATTAACATATTTTCAAAACCAATTTTTGAAAGGAAAAACACAATAGCTAGGAAAAAAATATTATTCTAAATTTATTTTTATTCCAAATCGCAGCTTTTTCATTAACAAATATTAAATATTAACGCTTATTAAAGGACTGACTGTCAAAACTTTGAGGACCTCTTGCAGACACAGCAAGCATGGTACAACATTTTCGTATTAACATTTTCTACTTAGAATTTTACGAACATCGCCACGTGTAGCGCTTCCGCCAATCTATACACACTTTGTATATGTAATTACGTTGTCTTGTCAATTTTGATGTAAGCCTACTTTGACATTTCTAGTTCTTTCAGATTGTCGATATCTTAAAAAATGTAGGAAAAAGGGCAAAAAAACGAAAATCAATTTTTTCTATTTTTCTTGAATAACTTTTGAACTAAGACAGCTATGAAAATTTTCTTTGCAAATATTTGATGAACATCTAATTTCGCAACTTTGCGCTAACTTAACCGACCTTGTAGGACATTAAAACTAAATGTTTTGCAGAGTTATACGTGCCAATGGCCATTTCCTTCGGAAAAATAGGGGACAACCTGAAAAATTGATATAAAAAGGTCATTTTTGCGATCGCGTTTGCCATGAAACCGTCAGAGAAAAAAATCAAAATTTTTTTTATTTACCAATGCGCGCATTCTTTGCAAGTAAAATGGTGCAAAGTTTTTGAAAAAATCTTAAACGATTCCGGAGAAAAACGTCAAAAACGAAATCCCTGCATAAGGGTTATGATTTGAGAAGTTGTGGTATATCTGTATTACTATATCTATGCGACTTGCATAGTCGTTTAACATAGAAAAAATCGTTTTTACAAAGGCCTCGTTTTTCGCGTTTTTCTCCGGAACCGTCTAAGATTTTTTCAAAAAGTTTGCACAATTTTTTTTGCAAAGAATGCGTGCATTGGTAAATAAAAAAAAATAGATTTTTTCTCTGACGGTTTCATTGCCAACGCGATCGCAAAAATTACTTTTATTGTTCAGCTTTTCAGTTTTTCCCCAATTTTTTCGAAGAAAATGGCCAGTGGCACGTACCTATAACTATAACATTTAGTTTTAATGTCCCTACTTGATGCAATAAACACAGCCTTAATCAAATTCTAGCGACAACTTATCGTGACCTTCCCTGGTCAGTTGGTTTTATATGGAAGTTTCTTAACCTGTGTAGCAAATTGTGACAACAATTTAAAATTTGGTATTCGTAAATTGGTCATAGGCGTCATAGGGTCATGACGTTAATTACATATATGTGGCGTAGACTTAACGTAGCCTGCTTAGTTTTTAAAATACAATTGTAACCTTTGTTATTTGTAGTTGACACCGTATCGAATTTTTATGCTACAAGTTAATAAGGTTTTTAATGAATACAATAATTATTTGATTTAAAAAATATTTAGTAATAATTAGTGTTTCCATTTTTATAGCAATATTAGTGAGGATGGAACAAATCCCTACAGTATACATTCTTTCTCCGTGGCTCCATTTACGCTGTTTTAATTTACGCGCTGTTTCTGTGGAACCAATCACTCGAAAAAATGGAAGTTTTACTGCACTAGTTGCAATATGTACATTTTTAGTTCACATTTGTACTAAGTACAAAAAAAAACACGCTTCTTTGCTAGTTTAACTATCCTTGCATAGTAACGGTTTCCAAGATCCGATGTTATTCATGCTGGAACATACACTCTTAACAGTTATATTTAATTAGCTTTATCCCAATTTCTAACTAAACAACGTAATTGTGCTGCTTAGGTCAAACAAATGTTAATAAAAGTTGTTCTAACTATGAAAGCTGCAGTCGACAAAATGCAGCGCTGTAACAACCGTGTTGCAACTTAATTTAATCCCAGGATCAAACAACCCGTTACAACATTAATTGAGCTACTTATTAACCTTGTAATTATTAGAAATTACTTTAACCAGGAGCTAATAGAATTATCTAGAAAATTAGTAGTCAGTTTGCATTTCAAACGCGAGAAATGTTTTTACATTTTATAAATAACAACGGCTTTGCAAATTAAAAAGGTCACTGAGTTTATATTCCCAGGTATTTAAGTTTAAAAATTAGAAGAAACAATTTAACGTATGGTTTAGCTCAACTGAACTAAAAAGTTATTGAGAATATTTTTTCTTATCTATGTATATTCGATGTATAAATGTTATTAGGTTTTAAGACGTCTACAAATTAAAATAACAAATATAAAGCGTATTGAATACAAAGCTAAATGAGCTTCTTTGTACTTAAATACGCCAAAAAGGAAAGGATTAATTTACATAGGAGAAAGCGTAAATTTGTTGTTAATTAAAAACGTGATAAAAATTAAATGAGGTACAGACTTTTTTAATGTAAAAAAATCTTGTAGCACTCGTTTTAAGGCAATGTTCAGCTGAATAATATATTTCCGTTGTACATGAATGCTTGGTTTAATTTGTAAAAACAATGGAGTAGATGAACTAAGAGTTAAGAGCAGTATCAGGGTGAAGTTTGCAGTAGTTCCATGAATATGATTTTGGTTAATTGGGGAAAGTTATTTAAATAGCTTATTATGATCGTTTTGCTTTTAATGTGCTGTAGCTACTAGTTAAGATTTTATAAGCAACAAATGAATAAATCACATAAATAAATGTAATGCTACTTTTATATTAAGTAAGTACCTATATGGGGTTTCAAATTCGACATTTAAAATCAGGGATAGAATAACGTTTTAAATCGTTACGTTATTGTATAACGTTATTTATTACTCCTTTGTTTTCGTTACATAACGTTATAAATAACGTTAAAAAAATGAATTGTTTTGTTATATAACGTTACATAAATAACGTTTCTTAAATATGCGAAAAAATTCGGGAGGTGATTCCTTATCGAAAATAAAGTGAGGTCTTTTATATAACAATTTTTTCTTAGACGTCTCCTTTCGGAGTTACACCCCCCTAAAGGGGATCGGTAAAATTAGGTTTTTATTTTATTTCTCAAATTTAGATAAATGTAGGAGAATGATATTTGGTAGATGTTTTGTACTTATTAAAAGGTTTCCCATAGTTATATTTTCAATCATCTTCCACCTTCATAGAGGGCTGATAAGTGCGACCCCTATTGGTTTTTTAATCAGAACTTTTTGGTGACTTGAAATTTTGCAATTTAAATTATTTTTTTTTTTTTAGTTTGATTTATTTAGAACCTTTTTATTCTTTAGTTGTTCTCGTAAATCCTACAGTTTTGAGTAAAAAATTAAATGAGTGAATTTGATGTTTATGTTCATATTGGGTCGAATTGACGGGCGTTTTAGCGTTCTCGCCGCGTAAACGTCAAAATGAATTAGACCCGTCACTTCTATCCAATATGAACATAAACAAACCATGGTAACCACCAAAATGAATCGTTTTATATTGGAATATTTGATGGTTCATGTTCATTCATATAATTTTTTACTCAAAAACTGTAGGTTTAACGAGAACAGTTAAAGAATAAAAAAAACTTCTAAATAAATCAAGTTTAAAAAAAAAACTAAATTGCTAGACCTCAACCCACCAAAAAGTCCTGATAAAAAAACCAGGGGTCGCACTTAAAATATATGAAAGACCCCTATTAATTTTCGATAAGGAATCACCTCCCGAATTTTTTCGCATTATTTAAGAAACATGCTGTATAAAAATAATTTTTATTTGTAACTTTGAAATTATTTTTGGCATCTGTAAATGTAAATTTAAAAAATAGTACAAAATTAAAATATCTCAAATATTCTATTTTTATTTTAATTTCTAAAATACAAACAAAATATAATATCTTCTGAAAATAAAAAGATCGCCATTTAAAAATTTAATTTGTAGAGAATAACGATACAAAATAACTTTTCACGAAACGTTATCGGTTATTATAACGTTATATAACGTTATAAAAGCATCGTTATGTTATTGTAGAAAAAATTATAATTGAATCGTTATTATAACGTTATCGGGTATCGTTATGTTACGTTTTCCATCCCTGTTTAAAATAGGGTTTTCGATTTTCCAAAGAGCTATTAAGTCAACTAAGTTGCTTTATTAATTTCTAATTTGTAGGGATCATTGAGAGTTGTCTGTACTTTAAATGCATGTTGTAATTTAGATTCAAAATCAATAGTAATAGGTAGTAACTAAAAAATCATAAATTATTATGAAATGTAAAAAACATTTTAGGGTTTCAAGTTTTGTGTGTGTTTAATTAAGTACAGCTAGTTTATTTATGTGATGTCTTGTTTTTTTATCAATGGTCACTTGATAAATACAATAATAGATACAGAAATAACTTACTTATTTTTGAAGATAAACCTAAGAATCCATACATTAATGAAACGAGAAAAATAGTATATTTTACAACAAGAGATGAAAAGTCCAAAAACTGATTTCATCTCGAGTCGTCAATGCTATTTTTCTACGAATTAAAAATTATATTATAGAACGTAAGTTAATGTAAACGAACTAAATGACAATTATTATGTATGAAGTATTAATTAATCATTTCATTTCCATAGCGACACCACCACACTGACCATCAAAGTATATTTAATATTAATTTTGGTACCATTCTTAGACTTTTATCGAGGCTTTTATATAAAATGCTACATTAAAATTAAATTATTTGATAAGAATATTAATGCAATTTTAGTTTATTATGAGCTTTAAGAAATCGTAAATTGTACAATTTGTTTTTGACATTGACATTATTTTCGCCACTAGAGACGAAAGTAAAACTTTCATGTAGGCAGTGAGAAAATTACAACTTTTATATACCTACCTACATGAGTAGATTAAATGTCTTTTAATTGGAGACCCAGCCAACTTCAACCCGTTTTTAAAATAAGAAAATGAAGTTAAAATAACGAAAACAAATAAAAATAGGTAACATTTATTAACAAATTTTAATTTTTTGCAAAAAAGTGTCCTGATAATGTTGAAAAATATATTGAGTATAATTTTAAATAAACACGTTATAAGCAAAAAACGAAAACTTAATTTTTTAGTTTTTTATGAAAATCGCAAAAACTATTATTTTTTTTATTGAATAGTTGCTCTTAATTTATAGCTACTTTTGACTCATTTAACCAACTCAGTATTTCTTACCGTTTACGATATCTCCGTGCTGTTCACGATAACGGGGACACCCTGTATTTATTGTTAGGTATATCTTTAAAAATAAGTAAGTTATTACAATATTATTGTATTTATTAAACTTAATGAAAGTTGACATTGAAACAAAAGCAAAATATTTTATAATTAAGCTAGCTGTACTT
Organism: Elmis aenea; assembly: GCA_947652605.1. NCBI lineage: Eukaryota > Metazoa > Arthropoda > Insecta > Coleoptera > Elmidae > Elmis > Elmis aenea. The sequence continues at coordinate 19,858,529 of OX393578.1, forward strand.
AATTAAATACATAAAAATTTAAAACAACTGTTTAAAAAATCTTAAATGTAAAATAACATATGTTAAAAGTATTGATGATAATATATTTTAAACAAATATTTCATATCAGATTGTACAGCTCTATAATCAATTCTTTTTTAGAATTCTTAGTATATACGTTTAGTAATTCTATTAACTAAAACACTTCGCCATTCTAAACTCGTAAATTTGCAAATACTTGAAAGAAATAAGAAGACAGCAGCTTTAGCAAGAATGAAATATATTAAAGGTTCTTTGGACGTAAGCTCGTAAAAGAATTTTCGTTTCTAAAAGAATATGAGAGAAATGTTTTGTTTTGGTTTGAGTTGTTTGTAATTTGACAAAAAAAAAAAACAGGAAAACAACAGGAAAACAACTTGAAAACATAAAGCAGTGATTGAAGAGGATAATATTAAGAGATTTTTACAAAAGAAATTTTCAACCTATAAAAAGGGCTTTGTCTTAATAAAAGTAATTGTATCTGTTTTTAAAATTATTAAGTCAATTACATATTGTTAAGCTAATATTTTATCTAATTTTAATTACTGATATAATACAGTTTATAAAACTCCGTTTAAAGTTATACCGGGTGTAACTGAGTTTTGGTACACCCCTTTTTTCTTTAGATTTGATTTTAGATCAATGAAATTTTAAACATAAAATATGTGTAAGAAACCGGATTATTTGAACATATGTACACAACTGTTTCATTTTCGGTTTCACCGGACTAGACCCTAACTGTTTTATTTCGAATATAACACCCTGTATATTTTTACATTTTCGGAAATAGGAAGCAATTTTGGATACAAAATGATTTTTGAACGAAAACTATTTTTTTATCACTTGTGCCATGACCTGCGTAAATTAAGTTTTATTTTGTCAAAAAGTGTTTTGTTAATTTTAATTGACAGTTAAGTTACTTTGCTCGTCATTTAAAAAAATTTACTTTCTGTCAAAAAACTTTTTCTGCAACCAAAGCCGATTAGATTAACCTGATTGCCAATTAAAACCTGTTTTCGGACACTTGTTAGGACAATAAATGTATGCGGGTCATGGCACACTTAATAAATAATAAATTTTCGACCAAAAATTATTTGAGACTATAAAAATTAAACCAAATAGTGCATTTGTTTCCAAAATTGTTCCCATTTCTGAAAATGTTGAAATATACAGTGTGTTCCATTTGAAATAACAAAGTTAGGGTCATTTCCGGCGAAGTGGAAGTTAAACAATAGTGTACCTGTGTTCAAATATTCTGTTTTTTACACATATCCTATGTCAAAAATTTTATTTATCTAAAATCTAAACTTTAAAAAAAACAGTGGAGTGTACCAGAACTCGCTTACGCCCGGTATGTTTTAGACTACAAACTTAGCAGTATTCGCAAATCCTATGTTGTAACTGCACAAAGAGCAGATTCTGTTGAATGCACATTATCATACGTTTTCTGTTAAAATGTCGATTTCTGAACCAGGGTAATAGAAATACTCTTTATAATTTTTGCGGAGATGGTCAGTCATCGGTTGATCCCGGTTGATCCCGATACGAGATGGCCGCATTTACCCTGTTTTCTAAATCCACTGTTCTCTCAAAAGTAGCATAACATTCTCTAACATTCTCTAAATTCGCTAACAACAATGTCAAAAATGTGTACAGAAAAGATAAATTTATAAGTTTCTTGTTTTTTTTTTCTTTCAATTGTTTAAATTAACACTGTCTTCCTTCATAGCCTACTTGAAAATATTACGTTGCCCTAATAATTAACAATAAAATCGCGATATCTCAGAAAATATCAATTTTAGGTGAAAAACAGCCTTTATGTTTTCGAAAGAGAAATCAATTTTCTATAAGAATGTGTAAAAATATACAGGGTGTTGTATTTAAGAAAAATGAGTTATAGATGTTTAAAGTTGTACAAGTTTGAACAAGCGTAAAAAACGCCCTGTATAATATTTTTTAAATGTACGTTGTGCAAAGTGTTAGTAAGCTTATTGTCAACATAAACTTAAAAAAAAAATTACTTGCAATTTCAAAGTTCTTAAATGTTGAAAATTTTTAACAATGCTGTATAGCTCAAAATTTTCATAAAAATGTGATTTTAACGAAAACGGTCGACTTAAGCCCCATACAACCTCAAACATTTTTTGAAGTAAAATTAATGAGGAATCCAAAAATATAAAAATATACAGGGTGTTCCATTTAAAATTTCAAAGTTTGAGTCCGTTTTCGGTTGAACCGGAAGTCGTATTGCAACCTCAATATTTTTATCGAATCCGGAATATACGATAACGGTCAAATACCAAATTTCATTGAAATATAATTAATAGTGTTCTAGATATTTGTTTGTTTCCATACTTTTGCGCATCCCTGTACAATATTTTTTATTTAAAATATCTTTAAATTAGATGTTGACGTATCATGAAAATATCTTGGATATTAAGTCGATATTCCCTTGGCGAAATTTAAATTGCTTTCTTACCAAACATAAAATAAGATATGCATCTCTTCGTTGTTAAATTTATTGCAGCTTATTACCAACTAATTAACGCCAATAAAGTCACGAAATTAACTAACAAAACAGAAAGCTAATTAAATGCATAACAAACCTATTTAATAATGCAAAACAGTAAAACGATATAAACAAGCAAATTACAGTTGCAGTTCCAGGATCAGCTAATGCAAATGGTTTGTTAAAGTAATAATAGCTTCGCTAAGTGGAGAACAAACTAGCTGAGAAAATTAAGTTGGCAGTGGTTGTGAAACCCGATAAATGCTAAATGTAAGTTAAATTTATTATAAAACACGTAGATGGTAAAATAAGAAAATACATTTTTGTAAAACTATATACGCACTAGTTTAATTCTCATTGGTCATAAATACATTACAGTAAAATTTACATGTTTAATACTTAATTATTATTGATGATAAGCTCTAGGGGTTTCTGTCAATTCCTTTAAAATTGACAGTAAAGTATATTTTAAATATAAAGTACGCTTTAATTTATTACAGTGACGGACTGTATCAATAAAACATTAAACCCAATAGTTTTTTCTTTGCAATGAACTACTCGTTATGAAAACAATAATTTACCAAAATAATTCTATAGTTTTCGGAGTAGTGTCGATATGCATAGTCGTGTGTTTTGTTTGTGAAAATATGTCAAATAGTGCAGAAAAGTCGACATATTTCTTGGGAATTCTTTAAGTAGCGGGCAATCCTATAAAAGTATATATTTGAGAATAAATGTCGCTGAAGATTCTCGGTGTTGAGTAAAAAAGAACGGATAAAATCCATCAACTTCTATTTTTATCCGTATAACTTTGTGTTATAAAAACAAGATTTGTGATTGCTGCAATGAAATTTTGGCAAGTTGCGTTTATGAGTATATTTGAAATGTACCTATCGATTTGTTGGGACACATTTTAATTTTTGGTTATAATGAATTGTTAAGTCTGATATTAAATACTTTACAAAACCATATGACTTCATTTGTTATAATGCAAAGGTAGAATAGTTTTCGAAAGTTGATATGTGTACCACATACGCTATGTATGTAAGTATACAGGGTTCTCGTTTTTCGAGGGCAACTATGGGGATCTCGTAAACGGTAAGAGTTACGACTTCGGTTAAATTAGGGCAAAGTTGTATATTCAGGTGCTTAATTATTTGGCCTTAACAAAACTTCTTTAGCTTTTTTAGTTTTTGAGATACAGGGGAAAAAGTAAAAAAGTGTTTGTTTTTTGCCCGTAACTTTTTCATTTAATGTCAAATTTCTTTTTTCATGGCCACCTTTTGCAAGGAATCAGAATCCCCAATTATATTTTCCATGCGACGTTTCGCTTTTTTTTAAACCACCATCAAGTACATTTTTTCTTATGGACGCTATATCTGATTTTAACGCCATTTAACTATGAAAAAAGTGGCTATTTTTTGTGAAATTAAAAAACAAAATTGTTCTGAAACGTCAAAACAAGAAAAAAGGGACAAAGACAATTATTTACCATGCCAAATTGGCGTTGAAATCAGATATAGCGTCCATAAGAAAAAATTTACCTGATGATGGTTTAAAAAAGCGAAATGTCGTATGGAAAATATAATTGGGGATTTTGATTCCTTGCCAAAAGTGGCCAAAAAAAACTTTTTACAGAAATGAAATTCGACATCAAATGAAAAAGTTACGGGCAAAAACCAAAAATCCACTTTTTTACTTTTTCCCCTATAGGTATCTCAAAAACTAAAACAGCTAGATAAGTTCTGTTTGCGTCAAATTATTAAGCACCTGAATATACAACTTTTCCCTAATTTAAGCGAAGTCGTAACTCTTACCGTTTACGAGATCCCCATAGTGGCCCTCGAAAAACGAGAACCCTGTATAAAGAGTATACATTTTTTAAATTAAAAACGCAGTATGCGCCAAAATATACAGTACTGAAATGAAAAGTCGAATAATATTACCCAGTTGTCATCTGTGGGTTTATTTCTCCTGAAAGAAACTAACATACACACTATTAGCGTGTTGATTTACCACGGTATGCAGAATGTAAGTGTTCGAAGTGTGCACCGCCTCGCTGTAGACAGGGTTCTCATTGTTCACGCAGATTCTCAAACATATCCCGAAACAAAGGTTGCTGCAGACTCCTGCAAAATGAGACGATTTTCTTGCGTAATGCAGGCACAGTTCTTAGTGGATCTTCACAGTTGAGCACACTCTCCTTTAACATTCCTCACAAGTAGGCATCAGGTGGTGTAAGATCGAAGGAATGGGACGGGTATGGAAAGTCAGTACCTCGTGAAATGATTCATCCTTGGAAGTTTTTCTGCAGCATGGCTAGAGATTCTTGAGCGGTATGACTGGTCGCCCCGTCCTGTTGATGCCACTGTATATCCATGTGAAGGCTCGTTGCACGACGGAACCTTCTCAAATCCTGAAGAAATGGTCCGATCGCCATGCCCCTGTAGCGTTCTTGGGTGACGGTAAGAGCATTGCCTTCCTCATCCTCAATAAAGTAGGGGCCTAATATACTTCAAATTTCCAACTTGGTCCGCCTTCACGACCAGTTCCGTATGAGCGGAAATAATACGCAACTATGAATACTTTTTCTTCCGAGACCCATTTCTAACAACGATTGCTCAACACAGCTTCTTTTTCACTGCTGGGAACACGTACAGCTGGAGCTATGTCCAGTCGACAAACACACATGCACGTTCTAGCTGTTCGAGTGTCAGTACTGTATATTTTGGCGCATACCGTATATAGTTACAAAAACTAACTTCTCGACTTAGTTATCTATGAAGCTGCCTCTCAGCCTTGTCAGTTTTACATTATCGTGTATAACATCTATTTCGTATGAATTTAACATACACGTATATTTCGCTTGGGAACCATTATACGTAGGTACAAAAAGAAATACATCTCGTCTCTTCTTAAGGCGGCCGCAAATTTGTATGGCGATGTGAGGGCGCGTAATATTCACATCGTTGCGGACAGATAAAATTAATATTACGTGATGACAACACTATCGACGGTTTGTACTAACTACAACAAATACTTTGTTGTGCCATAAGTTCTGTCTCACATAAAAAAATGTTAATGTTTTGTATAATAAGGAGTTTATAAGGCACGGAACGTACTCAAGGCATCAAGAACGCAGGGCAAAGCACGCGGTGCTACACCCGAAAACCATCTTCTTCCCTAGCGTTGGCTTTGTGGAAAGCCTCGTTTTGGCATACTCGCTGATGTCATCTTTGGGCGTTCAGTAATTGACAAAGACTGTTGATCCTTTCTCCAAATCAGCGGCTCTCAACCGGTGGCTCGCGTGTTTTAGGGGGTTCGCACTAAAAATTCAGTAATGGTGTCCAAACGTATGTCTTAACAAATTAAAATGTACTTGAGCTGCTGTTAAATGATCAGCTTTATAAAATTACGACCGACAAACTTCATTCAGACTAATTACTTCTTTAGACAAGAAAATGGGTAGTGAGCATATGTAATCGATGTAATCGCACACCGATATTAGTTGTATGTCACGCGGCAAATTAATTACTTACACTTTTATTTGAAATAAGAAACGAATTTATTGTTTTTTTTGCGATTCATGATTTTTATCTCAGTGAATCGCTTCAATTATTTTAATTAATTATGTTTTTAAAGATATACAACTACTCCTATAAAATTTGGCCAAAAATTAACGCTAGTGATCAGTGGCATACGCAGAAGAATATTCCAGGGGGGATATTGTTTTAATTTGCAAAAATAATACTCACTAATTTCAAGCGGGGCATGGTAATAGTAAAATTATAAAATGACCTAGGGGCTAGACACAAGAAGTGAGTTGCAAGAAAGAGGTGAGGAAGCCCAGAGGGACGACAGATCCCCGGGTAAAAGCGCGTAGACAATTTTTTTTTATTTTTCAATGTCAAACGTACCCAAAAATAACGTTTGTAAGTAAAATATATATAACATATATGTTTTATATGTATTTTATATGTTTGGAATTGCGGTAATTATAATTTAAGTTCTTTTAAAATTTTCGGAGGGGGAATTTATCCCCGCAATCCCCACCCTCGATGATAATGTTTCTAAATTCAGTTTTATATGCTCCATCCGAAAATGTTAAAATATACAGGGTGTTGCATTTTAAAAACTTAAGTTGGGGTAATTTCCTGCTAAACCGGTAGTGCAAAAAAAATTAAAATGTTATCAATATTTTTTTTATATTTTACTATCCATGTAAGCCAAATTTCATTTAAAACCGTTTGAAAATACTAAGAAAATTTCGTTCACCTGTCAAATTTGCGTTTTTAACCAATCACTAATCTTAAATCTTCTAGAGACTACCAATAGGGGCATTATTACACGGCAATAATTCTACATTACCCTGTCAGATGTTGATCCACCTGTCAAATTTGCGTTTTCGACCAATAACAAACTCAGATTTCCTAGAAACGACCAATAAACATAATCATACACTGATAATATCATTTTCGCAATTAACAGATTTTCATGCGTTTATTGGTCGTTTCTAAGAAATCTGAGTATGTTAGTGATCGAAAATATATTTGAAGAGGGAGTTAAATAATTTTGTCTTGATAAATTTTTGACGAATTTCGGCGACCAGTAGCGTTACTTTAATTTAGATTAAACCACACCCTGACGCACCACTTTGACACTACTTGTAAAAATTTACATAACATACATTTAATTTGACAGGTAGGTTAGGTGAAGGCAATTTTCTGATAAAATATAACTCGTGCATTTCAAATAATCTATAATTTTTGACAAATCTTCACTCATGCAAGTTAAAGCAGATAAAATCACTCGTGCAGTTCGTGCACTCGTGGTTTTTTCAGCTCAACTTGCATTCGGGCATATTTACCAAAAATTATCGATAATTTTTAATGCACTTGTTATATTACTACTGATAATATTGTTTGTAACCAATTTCGGCACAGTCGATTTCCACGAATAGTTATTTGTTTCAAACTTTTTAAAAGTGATGATAACCAAATTGGTATCGGCAAGATTGTGTTTTTTAATTAATAAATTGTACGACATTTCTTAGTTAAATCGGCCTTATTTAATTTTTACTATAAATATTGTTACAACCTGTATGGTTTTAGAGGGGGAGATCACAATAACAAATATTATGTTGAAAGGTAATCGTGAGCCACGAAATATTGGAAACCACTGCACTAGGTCAAAGTTTTTTAGTTGTATTATAACTGGACTGGTCTGGTTTGAAAGTTTTCGCGTTCGGCTGTAAGTACGAAGCCTTGCCGATGATCCGTTAGTGACTGAACAAACGCTGCAATTGTTTTTTTCCTTTTTTTTTCTTCTGACGCAGCGTAGCTTGTTTTCGATTTTTTCGTGTTATGCAAAGATCAGATAATATGGGTTTTTATGCCGGTGGTGACCGTCGTCTGTTTCAATTTTCCATTGATTTGTTCTATTGATGGCTCCTTCGCTTATACGATATGGAAAATATTTGACGCTCGTAATTAATATTGTTCCTTAGAATACGATTTCATAGCCAGACGACTTGGTGTATTGAAAAAACGCCGATGTGCTTTCATTTTCTTAATAATAGGTTTACGTTTATTTTCTCTCACCCTTATGACGATTTGTTTGACCAATATATGACAGATTGCAAGCGCAGCACGTACTCCATAGACTCCTTAGCTTTCCAGTAAAACCTTACAATTCAGGGGTCTTCGTAAGGATTGGATATTCAATTAGCTTTGAAAATTGTCTTGATGTTGTTGTAACCCAGGAATTTGCTGATTCATTCTGTCGATTTTTTTTACGAACTGTGTGCAGTTATAGAGGCAACTCGTTTGGTACGTGTGTCATCGTCTTATTCGTTTTTAGTTTTTTTTTCTGTTTTCGACTGTTTCAGGGATCGTACGATGGCCTGATTTAATCTATTTTAATGTACAGCTCTTTGATAGGTCTTACGCTTGATGTGGTCTTAAGCGTGTTTACATATAGTTACATATTTACGTGCAGCACAAGGTTCTCGGGTGTTCCGCGTCTTTGTAGCGCAGCTCTGATAAGAGCCGTTGGTCATCCGACGTTTCGGCAAAATAACACTTGCCATTTTCAAGGATCGACTGAGTTGTTTGGCTCGAAATGCTCTTATTTATAGGACTCCAGTGCCGTTAGTTGTAGTTGTCGCACGCCTGTGGCTTCGGAGAACTCGGTTGGAGGTCGTCACGGTATTGGTGGGTCTGGACTTGTTTGACCGTTTCTTAATTGCTACCTCACTTTTCGGAATTGGTAGCTGTGGTGTTGAAACTACCTGGCGGTTTATGAGTAACGGTTTCCAGGCCGACGGTAATCGTTTGGCGTCGTCTCGTGTATTTAAACTGTCTGGTCTTTTCTCAATTTCGATGGCTTCTCTAAAAATGCGTGCTGTTTCGTATTTTAGATTTGCCAGAATTTTTGTTTGTTCAAAGTTTATCATTGTTCTGCCAGCTGACAAAGGCAACGCGACAGTAATCATGAAGTTCACCGACTACAAAACAAAGATGTTCGAACTTCTGAACGACAAAGCCTACAAACCACACGCTACGGATCCGACCACATATCTAGAAAAGACAACTAAGAAGAAGATCCTAAGCTCGGATATTGACCAAGAAACACAGAAATCGGTGATTCCCAGAGAAAAATCGTCGCAGTGCCCCAAAATCTATGGACTACCAAAAATACACAAGACAGGCGTCCCGCTTAGACCTATTGTGAGTTCAGTGGGATCCCCAGTGCAACAACTAGCAAAATATTTAGCGAAAAAACTCCAGCCGTATTCAGAAACCGCTTCGTCATTTGTCAAGAACTCCGAACATTTTATCTCACTACTCCAGGAAGAGAGAACAAAGCCAGGACACCTACTAGTAAGTTTTGATGTGGTGTCACTTTTTACCAAGGTACCTATAGCCGAAACTCTTGATATTATTCGGACCAAACTAAATGCACCTAAGCACATCACGGACCTAGCCGAACACTGCCTGAAAAACACATACTTTCAATTCGATGGTCAGATATACAAACAAGTGGAAGGTGCCCCCATGGGATCACCACTGTCACCAGTTATGGCGAACATCTTTATGACAGAACTAGAAACCCAAGCCCTGAACACCGCTCAATTAAAACCCAATATGTGGCTCAGATACGTGGATGATACTTTCGTCATCTGGCCACATGGCAGAGCTGAGTTGGACAAATTTCTAGAACACCTCAATAACCAACACAAAGACATTAAATTTACCATGGAAGTCGAAGCATTAGGACAACTACCATTTTTAGATGTACTAGTGATAAAGAAACCCAATGGTACCTTAGGCCATACAGTGTTCCGAAAGCAGACACACACCAACCGCTATCTTAATGCCGCATCACACCACCACACGTCTCAGTTAAACGCGGTAGTAAAAACATTAGTGACTCGCTCCAAAAGAATAGCTGACAAAGAACATCTACCCGGCGAGCTAAAACACCTTCAGCAAATCCTACAGTCAAATGGATTTCGGAAGAACACCATATCCAAAGCCTGCAAAACGCGCACAAAAACGGCCAAAGAAAACGAACGCACACCCCAAGCCATCGCGTTTCTTCCATACGTCAAAGGCACAACAGACCGGATTGGCAGAGTACTAAGGAAGAACAACATCAAAACCATCTTCAAGAGCGACAGAAAAATAGCGTCTATGCTTCGCAATCCAAAAGATGCTATACCACTAGAAGCGCACGGCGTATATGAAGTACCTTGCGCTTCGTGCCATCGTACTTACGTAAGACGCACAAACAGAAAAGTTTCTGTACGCGTAGACGAACATCGCAACGCTGTTAAAACGAAACTCTTGAGCTCCGCCTTAGCCATGCATGCGTTCAACGAAGGACATGTTATAAACTTTGAAGAAACAAAAATTCTGGCAAATCTAAAATACGAAACAGCACGCATTTTTAGAGAAGCCATCGAAATTGAGAAAAGACCAGACAGTTTAAATACACGAGACGACGCCAAACGATTACCGTCGGCCTGGAAACCGTTACTCATAAACCGCCAGGTAGTTTCAACACCACAGCTACCAATTCCGAAAAGTGAGGTAGCAATTAAGAAACGGTCAAACAAGTCCAGACCCACCAATACCGTGACGACCTCCAACCGAGTTCTCCGAAGCCACAGGCGTGCGACAACTACAACTAACGGCACTGGAGTCCTATAAATAAGAGCATTTCGAGCCAAACAACTCAGTCGATCCTTGAAAATGGCAAGTGTTATTTTGCCGAAACGTCGGATGACCAACGGCTCTTATCAGAGCTGCGCTACAAAGACGCGGAACCTACGTTATTACATATTTACATATACACCATCATATTAATAATATAGTAAACAATAATAGCTTGAAACATTTGACACTCTATACTTCAAAACTAGTTTTTAAGTAAAATAAATACAAACCCTAATTTAACGTACGTAGGTTTTACTAATCATATTCAGAACCAGGTTTAACATATTTATTATTTTCAGAATTTTATGCAAGCTCAAAAATAAACACAGCGAAATTTAATAACACACTAGCTTTTAGCTACATATTCGGAAGCAAAAACGTAATATTCTGTTGTACTATGTAAGGTGGAGGTGTGCCGTTTTGTATTTGTACTAAAAACATATGCAAATGCGTCTAACGAGGTCCTTTTTGCGTGCATATCGATGGTAACACAGACAAAAAGTAAACAATGGGACTTTCATTCCACGGCTTTAACACTTCGAAGTTGTGTAAAATTAAAAGGACTGCACTAAAAAGGTTTGTATAATTTTATACTTTGGTTCCTTATCGTTTATTACTATGTATACACTGAACACTTGTGCGCTTTAATATATTTCATTTGGTTGCTGGTTTACAAAATTTGCTTTTATATACTTCAAACTGATTTTCCTTAATATCCCAATTCTAAAAGCATTACGTGAAATTAAATATTTGCAAAGAGCGCATACGATATTGGCAAGGGCTTTATGAATAATTTCATTGTCAATATGTAGGTACTTTTAAAATTAATAATAAAACGTAAAATTTTGGTGGATGACATCATTATTTACTTTTGGACGACGTATTATTAAAAACCTAATAAACTCAAATATTGTCTTTAATTTTTATTTAAAACAGTTCGTTTTAATAACGCAATAAGCTACGGTTCGTGAAATCATGCAACTTGCATTTAACTTTCAAGAGAATTTAACAATTATGTGTGCTGCAATAAACAATTTGATTACATCAACGTCGTAAAGCTATTAGACTTTATAATTGCAGTGCTTCTGGCATTATCGTTTTAGCGTACATTGATGCACTTGGAAAATAATTAAATGTGGGTATATATCACGAAAGCGTAAATACCTGTTTCCAAATACTAAGAAAAAATTGTAACATCCAATTTCGCTTTTTTGATATTTTTCATTTAAAACAAAATTATGACTGAACAGAAAATAATTGCGATTAATCTGAATGTTACGAGACCGTTTTTAACTAGTCGATACGAGGTGTATGTGTGTATACAGGTTGTCCCAGTTATCGCAAACAACATGGGGATCTTGTAAAGGGTAAGAGACACAAGCCCGATTAAATGAAGTAACACTGGTGTTAAAATACGTGTTAATCTCCCAAATCTAGGCAACATTAGAGCCAACTATGCTGCGAATTTGTCTAAATCTAGGGTTAACGTAGTTTAATCCTTGAATTAATCCCGGGTTCAACTTTTATGCAATCGGGCCACAAAGTTGGTTAATGAATTAAAATATTCTATGATTTAAGAACAACTATTCTATTTAAACAAGTCTTAAAAAGGATTAATAGTTTTTGCACTATTCATAAGAAACAAAAATATAACCATTTTTATTTTTCCTTGAAACTTGCTTGTTTAAAAGCATGCTCAAAATATTTTTCGACAATATTCCTAGAATTAAAATTTTTTAATAACTTTAACCTATCTGCATTTGTTTTCGTTATTTTAACATCAACTTTTTTATTTTAAATACGGGTTGTAGTTGGCTGTGACACCATGTAAAAGAGATTTTTGTTTATATTAATTGAGGTATGGATTGTTTGATTGTTAGGTGTGTTTATCTCAAAAACATAATCTAAAATACACATATCAGATATACCCTAACTATTATGGTAACGAAGATACCCTGTAAAACATTCAAATTTGGTCCACCCTGTAAATCGTATATTGTGCTATTTTAACTAAGTGTAATAATTTGTCCTTTTGACCTTTTTCAAATCACAGTTCATAAAATACCCGTACAAAAGAAGTGAAATTCCTTTGTTGAATTTCAGATCCGCCTAATAAATGAGGGTTAGGCGAACAAAACGCAATTAAAAATTCTCCCGAGACCCCAGTAAATCTGTTACAAATTTTCCAGTGACTAATCAGTTGTTACTTACAATTAATCAACATCTGATCCACCCACACAGAATCTCCCTTTGCGTGAATCCTTCAGGTTTTATTTTCAATTCTTTATTTTACTCTTTGTGCGTGTCTGATTGTCGATGTTTTACTTAAGAAGGAAAATTGATGGGTTATTTTAAATAACTCGACTTCGCTTCAACAAGATTTTAATCTTTAGATAATCAGCTCCACCGTCTCGTCGTTTTAAGCGCTTTTTGCTGTAATTTAACCCCAAACTTAAACGCAAATGGTAAATAACTAAACTTTCGAATTTAACTTTTTAATTACCTTTCGAACAAATGCGCAGAGTAACTGGGTTTCTTTTTATTGTAGATCTGTTTCTATTTTCAAGTTGCCTAAGCTTTAAATATTTCGACGTTTCCTTTTAGTAATTTTCAATATATTCGTGAACATATGTATAAGCGAGGATCGTACATTTAAATCTGAAGTGGGCAGGTTATTAGATTTCAGATTATCTGGAGCATATCGCCGGGATATGGATTAACAAGCGATTTCAAAATGGAACAAAATAGGCATTTCCTTTCATTCCGCTCATGCGTATGCGTTAAATTTAATAATTTTTGTGTTATAAATCTACAGTTACATTGTTTTTTCGGTTATAAAAACACAAAGTACTGGGTTGTCGTTCACACTAAACTTCAAGCACTTTGATAAGTAGCTTTCATTCTGTCCTTTGTGACTGCGCACTCAGATATTTGATAGCTAAACGTAGTTCGCCGCAAAATTAACCATCCCCACCAATTTGCCTACCTTGACAGGCTTGATGTTTGGGTTCAAAATCAACTGAATGAGGCTAACCTCGCCCAAAGAATTATCATAAGCAATTCATTGCAGAGATGTGAAGAAAACAATCCTATTTAAAGAGGATGGTGACGGGACGAGAAGTGGCTCGTCTATAATAATGTTGAGCTCAAAAGATCATGGGGTAATGCGGCGAACAACTACAAACAACCACAAACAACCTCCAAAGCAAAACTATACCCGAAGAAGGTTATGTTTTCAATTTGGTGGTATTGGAAGGATGTTGTCTTTTATGAGCTTCTTCCCACGAACAGAACCATCAATTCGGATGAGTACTGTGATCAACTGGACAAATTAAATGCAACAATCTACCAGAAGTGTCCAGACTTTGCCAGTCCTGGGAGCATTGTATTCCATCATGACAATGCTATACGCACACTTCTTTGCGCTCCGACTACCCATCTCTGATACAAACTATGACACATTTTTTTGAAGTTCAACCCAAAATAGGCATACATTTTGCCATAATACTGATCGCAGTAGATAAGAATTTTGAGAAAGTCTGTATATTTTGTTGTTGCTTTCATGTTACTGCCCAAATTCTGCTAAAATTACTGCTGAAATTACTGCTGAAATTCTGAAGTAAAATTTTGTACGTACGCTGCATTAAATACTCGCATTTCAGTTTCGCAGACTGAGCTAATATTCGCCTACCACATGGTTATAGTCGCGGAAAATAAATACAGATAAAACTAAGACTATGATCGTGACAACAACAAACAAAGGGCATAACATCACTTTAGATGGGTTAAGCTTGGAGCTTTAAATATTTAGGAGTGATAATAAAGAAAAATGTATAGATGGCCAAGGAAATGTAGAAAGAATATTGAACAGTTTAAGAACAACGGTTTTTAGAAGTAGAGAAGCCCTAAAACGAATAAAAGTGAAAGTGGTAAAAAAGATAGTAACTCCATCACTTTTACCTAAGTGAAACGTAGACACTTACAAACAAAAATAGTAGTTGTGTGAATGCTTTTAAAGAAAATACAAGAACAAAGCAAAAAAAGATCAAATTAGAAAAGAAACATACAGAGAATAATTAAAAATAAAATCAGTTGAAACAAAAATACAAGAAAGACATCTGGTATGGTCGAGTCACATTTATAGAATGAAAGAAGAAAGGTTAACCAGAGAAGCCTATGAGTCAAGGTCACAGGGAAAAACAAAAGAGGTAGACCGAGAATAACATGGAAATACCAAGCTTAAAAAGTAGCAACGGATAGAAACGTCAAATAGGAAGAGATAAAAAGGCTAGCACAAGACAGAAAAACAGTAGAAGAACTTAACGACTATATACAAAAATCTTAGTTTTCCTTCCTATATCTTTCCTTTTTATCAAACATATTTAAGTGGCATGATGAAAATTCGTCGCTCTCGATATTGTTCTTCTAATTTACCCAGATCAACAATTTTTGTTTCTAAATATTTTAAACTTCCAACTTGCCCTATGTTTTTTGTCTCTAAAGTAATTGAAACCGTTAAATGATTCGTCGCTAAAACCATTGTCTTTGTTACATTTATGTTTATATTATATTTTCTTTATGTTTTTCCCCACACATTTTTCTAGATTATGCTGTAAATGTTATTCGTTTTTAGCTAGTAGCACATCACCTGCAAAAGCCAGTGCTGTTTAGGATAAAGGTTTCATTTATCTTATCTCCAGTTGGCTTTCTCTGTATTTTCTTTGCACCACATAAATAAATATTTTATCCATTACATTACAAATTTTTAAAATATAAACATATAAATATTAGTTTTTCGTACACTCCTCATAAAGAACCGAAAAACTTGTTGAAAAGTATGCTGCCGTTGCTACAATGCAAAATATGGTAATGACACCAAAACTACTAGATCAACTAACATCATCAAGGTCCATCCATTTATAATGCACGAATCAGCTGAGTGTTGAGAGCGGAGTTCCGTTAAATGATGCTCTATGAAGCTGTGCAGCCGACACATGTGGTTCATTTGCATCGTTACAATCTATTACACATCAAGTGGCTTCGTGGACTGCCTCATTAGTTTTAAACTGCACCATTTACCATAAAATCTATAAAATTCTGTCAAAGTTACGCTGTTTGCGGAATCAAGTTGGCAAATTTCAGAGCGATGACCTGAACTCGTCCAGATCTAGTTTAGAAAAATTATATTTTTTCATTTTAAATCACGTGAATTTACGACTGCTCCGAGAAATATGGGTTACGCTCAGTAGATTTTGTGTATAAACGGGAATGAGGGATAATTTATTTTTAGCGTCGCATTTCCCGGTTTTGCTCCTTGATTTTATAATGTAAATTGTTGAATATGTATACTAAAATGGCGCTTTAAAAGCCACTGACGCATTTTAATCGACTTTTATGACTATCGATGTATAAAACATAAATATTTTATGAAAGTGTTCTACTTTCGAATTTATTTAAAACAACTTCTTAAAATATTCATACCTTACGAGGTAAATACAGGATGACAATTTATTATCTACATGTGTTGTACGGGTAACTTTGTTATTATAAGAGTTACAAAGTCCCGTTATAATAGCATAGTTAAGGAAAATTTTAAGACAAATTTAACGCAATTTTGACATTTGAGCTACACCTTCAACTTTTTAAAATATTTTGAAAATCTAAAAGCAGATGATTTCCTCAACGGTAAATAATTCCACCTACGTTAAAATAAAAATGCGAAAAGAGTTTTGTAGATATTTTTTACGAAAACTTAGAAAACATAAAAAAGTCATGGCACACTTAATTCTTGAGATATAAGCCAAACTTCACTTTTTTTAAATGCCAAACACAGTTGGCTATGGGTTCATTAAAAAGAGGATTTTTTTCTTGTTTCATTGGTGTATGGTTTGTTATTGTTAAATATAATCAAACTAGCTACTGAAAAAAAATCATATAAATAATTAAGCTGTACTTTATTAAACACATAAAATCTAAACAATAATGATTTTAAGATATTTTTACATTTCATAATAATTTATTATTTTTACTTACTACTACTTACATTACTATTAAATCTAAATTATAACACGTGTTAAAGGTGTAGGCCCCCTTTTCATGTACAATACAAATTTGAGATCTGCACTTAGTAAATAATGTTTTCCTAAGCATATTTATTTTTATTTGATTAATTTTCCCTAAAATAGCTAATCTCAAGTCATTAGCTATTTTAAGGAAAACTCATCAAACAATAAGAAATAATGCTTGCAAGGGAGGGTCACGATTATGTTGTCGCTAGAATCTGATCAAGGCTGTGTTTATTGCATGAAGAACGTCAAAACTAAATATTTTGCAGAGTTATACCTGCCTCTGGCAATTTTCTTCGGTAAAATAGGAAAAAAACTGATTTCTTGTGATCGCGTTGGCCAAGAAACGATCAGAGATAGAATCAAAATTCTTCTATATACCAATGCGCGCAAACTCTTCTATTTAGAAGAGTTTCGATTTTATCTCTGATGGTTTTATGGCCAACGCCATCGCAAAAATTACTTTTATTGTTCAACTTTTCAGTTTTTTCCTCTATTTTTCCTAAGAAAATGGCCAGTGGCACGTATAACTCTGCAAAACATTTAGTTTTGATGTTCTTGATGCAATTAACATAGCGACAACATATCATGACCTTCCCTGGTTAGGAAAACATTATCTAGTAAGTGCAGATCTCAAATTTGTATTGCCCATGGAAAGAGTGCTACACGCTACACCTTCAACACTAAGATTGAATAGTAATAATAAGTGAAAAATCATAAATTATTATGAAATGTAAAAATGTTCTTTTATTTCAATGGTCACTTTGATTTTACCTAAACAAAAACAATAATATTGTAATAACATACTTCTTTCTAAAGATAAAACTAACAACCCATACATCAATGAAACGAGAGAAAATAATAGTTTTTAATGAACCCTTAACCAACTGAGAAGTCAAATTTGGCTTATATCTCAAAAATAAATTGTCCCCTGACTTTTTCGATATTTATTTCTAATTCTACAGAAAAACCTCTACAGAAATCATTTCACATTTTGATTTTAACGTAGGTGACTACCGAATTATTTACGGTTAAAAAATTCGTCTGCTTTTAGTTTTTTTAAAAATATTTTACAAAAGTTGAAGGTGTAGGTAAAATTTCAAAATGGCATTAAATTCATCTTGAAATTCTGCCCAATTTCGCTAATTTAACCGACTGTGTAACTTTTATAAAGTGACCCATAGAACACAAGTAGATTATTGTCACCCTGTATATGCTTGCGTAAGAATCATTTTGATTTGTTGTATGACGGCTATCTTATTATTATTAATGTTACATTTCAAGCAAAAGCACGCCGACCTATATTCTTCTAGCTGTGGCTAAAACGTAGAACAATGTTTTTCAAGAAGCGGAATTAAAAAGGGGCGAGCGGAAAAGCAAGTTAAGGCGGTGGAAATTTAGGACAAAATTGAAAAGAGGGCGTAGACATGTCTATTATAAGAAAAAAATAAGACCGAAAACACAAAATTGAAATGCATTTTAATAAAGTCTGATTGAAAAAAGGTCCAGAAGGAATACAAGTAACATATGTTGAGTTACAATATACGGGATGTTTCTTAAATATTGCGAAAAATTTCGGCAGGTAATTTCTTATGAAATAAGGGGGGCTTTTATATAATTTTTTTCCTTTAGAAGTATCCTTTCGAAGTTACAACCTTCTAGAGAGGAGCGGTAAATTTAGGTTTTAATTTTATTTCCCAAATTTGGATATATGTAGGAGAATAATATTTGGTACATGGTTTGTACTTATTAAAAGGTTTCCAATCGTCATATTTTAAATCGTCTCACACCTTCACAAGAGGCTGAATAGTGCGATCCTTGTTGAATTTTTCATCATACTTATTGGAGGATTGAAATTTTACAATTTAAAAAATGTTCTTTGAAAAATTGATTTATTTGGAAATTTTGTTTATTGTTTAACTTTGCCTATATAACCTACAGTTTTTGAGTAAAAAATAAAACAAGTGAACATAAACCATTAAATTTTCTAAAATAAAACGATTCATTTTGTTGCTTACCATGGTTTGTAAATATTCAGAATACCTGAACATTTTTAGATAACTTTTTAATGTTTCAATAATTTAAACACTCCAATAAACTTTTTAATGTTTTAATAATTTAAACACTCCAATATTTTATTTTAACTTCTTATATTTCATTTCCTATAGCCAACACACGTGCCAAAAACACCTTACTTTGCAATTTGCTACATGTGCAAGTCGATATAAACGGTCGATTTCACAATTAGTAAATTGTAAAGTAAGGTCACAAACCAGTCTTGATTTCCGATAGTAATACTCTTTATGTATTTTATGATGCAGATATCAGCATTTATTTATGTTTAAATTGAGAAAATTATTTTTAATAAATCAGTACAGTTAAACTCGTACTCACTTAACTACCACCTTTTACCTTCTTCGGTCACTTATAGCCCAATTAGAAGTGTAAGGCTGCACTCCAGTGTAAAAAAAACAAATACACTACAAAATTGCACTAATTGTAAGCCACATCTGGTAGTAAACAGTAAATGTTCATATTGAGTAGAATTGACAGGTGTTTTTGTGCTATCGCCTCCTAAACTTCAAAATTAATTATACAAATGTTAAGATGTGTGATATGCATTTGGTTGACGGTCCTGCTAACGGTAAAATGCATATATTAACGCCTCCCCTTAATTTTCAATAAGAAATTACATCCCAATTTTTTCCCCGAAATATTCAAGAAACACCCTGTATAATGCGTTTGAAACACAAAGACAAATTTAAACTTTATAAGGCAATAAGCAAATCTTCGACAATAGGTCTTTTATTAGTACCTACATGTTTAAAAAAAAAAAAAAAAAATTTAAATGCAAATAAATCCAGTTTACAATAACAAAAATTGTTGGGCTAATATCAAAATAAAATGAGTTGATTTTAAGCAGGGGTTTGGAGCGGAGCGCGGAGCAGTGGAGCAATGGGTTTTTGCCCGGAGCGGGAGCGGAGCCCGGAGCAAAGAATTTTGATTGCTCCACTGTTCCACTTTACTATTATAAACTATTTTTTTTTTTTTATGAATTATTCTCATGGGTATAGTATTTAATAAAATTACAAATAAACTAAATTTGATTTTTTTGAAGTAAAATTATTATAATGTAACTTTTCTGAATATTAATTTTCATTATTTTGTATTTTAATTTTGAAAAATGTTAAAGAACTTTTTTTTCTTTTTTTAACTTTTTTAACTGAAGATCAATAATTTGTTCATTTATTTAACTTCACTTGTTTCTCAGGGTCAAATATTGTAATTTTTGGTCCATTTTCACATATCTCATAAAATTTTAGCTTTGTTTTTAAAAACAAATTTTTAAATAAAAAACTTATTTTATTAATATTTGGAGCGCGGAGCGGAGCGGGAGCGGAGCTGGAGCAGGCATCTTGATGCCGGAGCGGAGCTGGAGCGGAGCAACTAAAAAATTGGACTGCTCCAAACCCCTGATTTTAAGTCCTTTTATCAAGGTTCTGCAAACCTGCACTTTCTTTGAAGCTAAATCGACAATTTAACATTGTTTACTTTAGGTTCTATTTAAAAATTTGTTGTTACACAGAAATGTACTTAAGTTTCCGATTGAACACCATATTTAAACGATAATATTTACAGGTTCTGAGAACCTATTGTGATGTTATTGCTTCTCAAGTTGAATATTGTACTCATTTCTGTAAGTAATGCTTTCAAATGTGGTAGAAATTGTAACACATTTTCTTGAAATGCAACATCGGTTTATAATACATCCGTTTCATAAAGCTTTTATGTAGAATAGACTTAAAAAAAAAATGCTAGTTGCAATTTTATATGTAGAGTAAAGTGCCCTAATATGGAATAGTTTTTTGTATTCGGCAATAATATTCACATTTATTCAACAAAATTTTGCAAAAAAAATAGTAAGGAATTTGTAATGAATACGCAACACATTACTCGAATTCTGGTACGATATTACGGTAGATATTTCTTATATAGCTATTTTTTTTAAATGTTACTACTATTCCATATTAAGCTCCCGGGAACCTAATATAGAATACTGGGGGGTTCTTAATATGGAATATAGAATTATATAGGAAATATACATTAAAATAAACAACTGCTCATAGATTAATCTTTTATTTCTTTCTGATTTGCGTTATTACTTAAACCAAACTCTGTTATTTATGTAAATTAAATTATAATTCAAGTGTCATTCGAACTAAATGTTGAAAATTTATTAATTTTTTACAGGTAAGACAATAGAATTGTTTTTTGGGTATTTTGCACATTTTTCGTCTGCCCATTTCTGACACTTTTGACACTGAATCCATATTGCTGTACTTAGTGACCATTATCATATTCATTATAAGGCACCTCTATGTATTCCATATTAGGCATCAATGTGACATTTCAAAAATCGGTATATGTAAAACATGAAATGGCCCCAATCAAAATGTTGGTCTATTTCATTGAAATGTAAAGGCTCATGCTAAATAAACATGCAATAAAATATTTTATATCATTTACCCTAGCGTATAATATTTTGCACTGAAAGATTTAGCACGTCAAAACTATATTTGATTCGGTTATGTAATCTAGTGAATATTTTTTAACTATTTTATATTTGGGAATGTGTGATCAATGTACAAATAGGTACATATACTTTTCAACAGATTCGATTGTTGCCATTAATAATTTTATTCGAAATAGGTTTAAGGTCAATTTTAAATATAGACTAAGTTAAAAATCAAAATCACATAAATATAGGATAATGAAAAATAATATAGTGACACACAAAAAAAATAGCTGACCGTTTATGTGAGTCGACTAAAAGTCTTAGGGAATTAAAGACAATAGCTAAAGAGTTTCTACTGTACAAAACAAGTACCAAGTGCCCTAAGAAAGTTGATAAAATTTTGTTTAATTATAAAAAAAGACGAATTAAAGTTGTACTTTATATCATCTAAAAGCATTTTTATGAAATTCGCACTGTTGGCAAAAAACAAATTGTTTATTATTTGTTATTTAACTAGTACTAATAATAAACAATATACCTTCAATTAATGATATATCGAATATTATTGAAAGTAGTAAACACCTGAATAAAAACAGATTTTAATTCCCTCTTAAGAAAATTGTACCTCTGAGCTGTTGGCTAATGAATTATTTACATTTCGTGACGTTTTTGATTATTTAAAGAGGAGTGTATAATTGGATGAAACATCTTAAAAGTTTAATAAATAGCGCGGAAACCCTTAAAAATTTAATTAGGGAAACGCCATTTAGACGACATTAATTAAATCTGTTATTTGGCAGAGATTCGTTGAAAACACATTGATTGTCAGTCATATAAAGAGGTTTAGAGAATATTCAACCCAAAAGACGATAAATCTTTAAAGTTGTGACACTGAGTTGCCGTTTGCCAAGACGTTAGCCGTTGAGCCAGTAGACATACAATTAGTCATCAAATTTGGAAAACAGAGCCGGACTGACTTTAGTAAATCAGATTAAAGGAAAATCTACTTAAAACAATTCCTGGTAAGACAGTATGTTATAATTCTTACAAATAAAATTAGTGTAATTATTACTGTTAAGGTAAAACAAACAATAAAAGATTTGAACAAGAATAAAATTATTTTTTATATCTATTAGCTCAAAAAACAACAAACATTAATTTTTATTTTGTTGAACAATTTTTATAACTGTAAAAATGGTTTCTTAGCTTACTATTTGTTTTTATGTTTTTCTTTAAAAAAACCTACGTAACTTGCGTTTTATTGAAAATAACTACATCAACTTTTGTATTTTTAGAAATAAAAAAATATAGGGAATTAAAGCAGGTCATAGCCAACTATAGCTTCCATTTATTAAAAGGTAAGTTTGAGTAACAACTTTTTAACGGCAAGCGTAAAAATTATTTTTTTAGTTATATCGAATTTCACTTAAAAATAGCCCTCATCAATGTTTTCTATATTTACCAAAATGACGGAGATGTTTAACATTATAAATATGACAGTAGTTTTTTTTTTGTAATAACTCAAAAACCGAAAATTATAGAATAGTTTTGAAAACGGTTCTGGGTTTGTCCGAAAAACTAAATTTTTGGTAATTTAACGGTTTCTCTATCTTCAATATTAGGCGAGATACCCTTTTATTTCCATCGAATTTGGACCAACCTGTACAGTTGCTTTAGTTCTGCAATCTGCAGAACTCAGTCTTGCACCCCCAGGAGGAGCTTTTAGCTCACTAAAAGGTACGTGCACCCCTACTGAAGAACCACTGCGTTAAACAATGTCAAAACTTTTTATGTATCCATATTCAGATGTAAAACTTGGGGTTTAGACGTTAATTTTCAGACGTTGAAAGTACACAATGATTTAATTTTGCACAAGATATATTTAAATGTGATCATAATTTTAAATTTTACCTCTCTCGTTCTCAAACGAAATTCATTAATTGAAATGACATTGAGAAGAACAAACCCAAGAATTGTAATCTTTAAAACATAACGCGCTTTGAACAAAGTTTTAATTAATTCTACTCTGTGGTTTAGAATAACGTGCATCGCATTACTTTAGGGTTTAACTCATGCAAAAACTCGTCAGTTAAATTAAAAAGAAGCCATTTAATATCTAAGAGAAGGAGCTAAAATGAGTTCCAAAAAAGTGTTAAAACATAAATTTTACCAAGGCTTACGCCATTATTTTCCTTAATTTTACCTTAAAATAAACGATTCTCATTTGTACCATTACTTTTAATGTACGAGTTTTTTCTGCAGTAAAATTCCCAAAATAGCCATTAATGATTAGAAATCCCTTTTTAAAGATTTATGTTGAGTTTAAACTATACGGAAATTTGTAAATTTTGCGAGGCCTTCTTTTACTTACGTTTAAGTAAATATTACAATAAAAAAGCTTTTACGCGTGTAGTATGCAAATGCTATTTTCATTCTATTTCTATATTTATTTTTAAAGTAACCCAACACTAAATAATAAGCAAAATTCAATTTTTTCCTTAAGTAATTTGGTATGTTATAGTGAGTAAACAGACAAAAAGCAAAATTATAAAAAAATTCAAAAATTGTGAGTTTATAAAACCATACGTTCGGCATAGTTAGTACAAGCCTTTTAAGTCAAACCTTAAGTATATTAATTTAGGTCCTTTAAAAATTACTGCTAAAGATATGAATAATCTGCTCGTACTTTGCTTTTAAAAAATTAAATTTTGTTAAGCTAATGCGTGAAATATTCAAAGATGACGAATTTTTAGTACAAAACGAAAAAAATTTACTCATGTATTTCAATATTTAAAACAAAAAAAAAGGGGGAATCGATTCCTACAAGGTTGTAACGCTGTGCTCTGCATCTACATCCCTATTACAGAATATTACAGGGCTCGTGAAAATTTTAAAAAAGAGCAGAGTTTGTCATATCAAATATGATCACATAAACAATTTCAACATTTGGATACATTCTCACATTATAACCGCCAGAGCGATGTAGAACCAGGGTAAATATAATTATACTGCCGATGGTAGCAAGCGTAGCTTCACCGTCAGCTGCAAGTCAAAGATTGACTGCTTATTTTAGGTCAATGATTGAGTACGTTCCCATAATTTGACTACTCAGATCAATATGTTCATATCAATATTGACTCTGCTTCAGCAATTACATTATGACGGTCATTGGCGTAGTATGTGAGGGTGCAGCTGGTTTGGTGGACAAGGGCTCGCGAACCAAGGCGGCCCTTAGGATGCAAACAACAACTTGTTTTTCGCTTTTTCGCTTCTACTCTAAGACAAAAACTTTATCCGAAGGGCACATTAACTCTGCTTGCATTTACGTCTTGCTACGCCACTGATATCGATACAAACTAGATCAATAAGGAACTGCAATGTCTAAGTTTACTTAATTACTATCTCAGCACAATTCATATTACACATACATAGCAGCAATATATGATCCTTTGAAAAAAGTACCACGTATATCTTACAAATAGAGATATTTGATGTATTTACATAGTTTAATTAAACAAAACAGGCCGATAGATAACTGAACGATGTTTTTTTTTAGCGGGTTTCTTATCATCCACCGTTTATGAATATTTGGCAATTATGCACGGAATATAAATTCAGCAAATGACCACCTCTAGCCGCGACACCTTTTCGACTATATTATATATAACTTTTTTGCACAATTTAACACTTGTTTCATCAGAAAATCTATTGTTTGACATGTAACGCCGTCTTTTTAAACGGCATGTTCAATTTTTTGTGTCAAATCATGTAATGGTGGCGCTCACCATTGTCGGTAACAGCATATCCCGTAGCGATTTAAAAAAAATGTGGGCTGATGACACCTCCAGCCCACATGCCACACCAAAAACTTACTGTTTGTGGATGTAAAGGTTATTGGTGCATTAATTTTTGGTTCTTAGTAGGTTAGAAGCGGATATTTTGCTTTTCACATACCTACTCGTCGAGATCAAAATTTTTCTGCAAATGTCGTGACATCAGCTACCTCAGTTACATCTGTTGGCATACGTACAACGCCGCAAATGATCTTTGGGTCGAAGTTTTGGTGTTAGTTGAATTTTCTGCGGACAAAAATGTCTTTTTTTATTATGCGGTGCGGTGTAGTGCGATGACATCCAGGCTTCGATCTGTTTGTCACACTACCACTACTCTTAAAATGCTTTCACCAACCACAGCGTTTTGTTTTTTAACCCTCATAATATCATAGACACCCGACAAGCTCTTTAGGACTAGGTATATATTTTTGACATGCTCCTTCCTAAAATTCCAAAAAATTGTAACTACAAAAAACAGTGCATTTTATAATTTGGTACAATACGATTTTTGTCGCATGTATTTTTTTCTTAATTTAAATAAGTTACACGCAATACCACTGGGGTCACTAGGCGTGGTGTTTTGAGTTTAGAACGTTGTTTTGCTTAATTGGTCTGCTGATGTTAGCAGGAGTTTTTTATAAATGTCATTACAAATTTGTAGAATGTTGAAGATGGACGTTTTTAATTTAACAAAAGGAGTAAGTTTACTGCAATTTCTCAATGCCCCGTTTTGATAATGCTGAAGCCAGAAGACAAATTTGTGACCCAGATAAGCTAGAACCGATTTAAACACTTTTTGATTATGGCTACCTACTCTTCAAGATGCAAACATTCCCTATGCGAGCATGATGGTTGACAAACAGCTGCTAAGATTCCGAGGTAGATGTTCCTTCAAACAATACATACCATCAAAGCCAGGAAAATATGGCATGCAGATTTGGACATCCTGCGACAGTCAAACCTAATACGTTTGCAATTACCAAATAAACAATGGTAAAACAGGTGACCATCATGAAGTAATCAAACAAACGAGTCGTTTTATAAATGAAAGCGGGGTTTAAAAAAAACAGGGAGGAATGTTACCACCGATTATTTTTTTGTCTCGAATATACAAGAGATTTGAAAGAGAATTTAACATTGCTAGGTACAGTACAGAAAAACAGACCAGAGCTTCTTAGGGAATTAGTAAATTCATGTAGACGAACATTCATCTAAACTTGGCTATCAAAACTACGCTGTATTAGTGTCTTATTCTCCGAAAGAGGAAAAACTATTACGCTACTATTAATTACAAACGAAACTTGTGAGACTTCTTAAGGTAACAAGAAAAAACCACAAATAATAATTGACTACAATAGAACAAAATCAGGTGTAGATACCATGGACAAGCTTGTTTGATCTAAAATGTGAAGAGCCTATTGCAGATTTTTTTATATCATAGATATTAGTGTCCTCAACGCCTACATTATGTGATGTCGCCTAAATAAAGTTGGCAAGAAAGAAAAGGGCTACAAACGGCGACAGTTCCGTATGCAACTCGGAAAACAACTTGCACCTACTGAAGCAAAGTTACAAGAACCATGAACTTCACAGAGGCAGTTAAAAGAGTCTCAAAAACTGAAACGTGCTAGGAGTTGGGAATGTCCAAGAAATATAGGTAGAAAGCATTTAAACAGATGCAACCATTGCAGTTGCTTTCTGTGTAATAACCAGACAATTAGTCGTTTGGCATTGGAACAACATAACCGTAAAATAGTTGTTTTTTATTGTTATTATTATTTAAAATGAATTACTAGAGTAAATATTTTTGAGTATTTGATACTACCGTAAGCTGTTTAAACAGTGTATACTAAGAGATCATTCAAATACTATAAAATACTAAACTGTTCTTGTTTATTTAAACACAAGTTAAGAATTGTCCATAAAAACATTTTGTTCTCAAAATAGGTCATTGACTTCCTTGCGGAAGCAGACCTAATTCAAGCACATAAAAAAACAATTTTTTTGCTGCACACACTGAAGGCAATATAAGAATCTTAAATTTCTATTACTGCTGACGTCGTTAATCTCACAAGCAAATGCTCGTATATAAAGCTTAACATTCTAGTGCCTAGTGCTTTTGTTGTATTCGTTTAATGCTGAGCGATGTCTGTTAGACGTAACTGATGCTTTCGTTTAGTTTCTATTATACAGTGCAGCAGTTAGTAAAATCAAACAGCAGTCGGAAGCATCACAAACGAGACTATTAACGCTACAATGATTCGACAAGTAAAGTTACTTACTTTAAAACCATCACTGTTGAAATAGGTCAGGTTTTACCACAGCTCATCTCGGGATATTTCAACTTAAAAAAAGTGAAAAGTAAATTTATACCGCAGTACAAGTTTATTTTTATTTAATTTTTTCGAGCGCTCGTTACTTGTAATTTTTTTAAAGTTGTAATAAAAATAAAGTGGTAATGTTTGTCTACCAACGAAAACTGCGGCTCAAAAGAAATAAGAGGTTGTTATCTACATGACGACCGCAGAAGGCGAAACAACCTTTCACCGTTAAGCAGAATTTTATGACACGATGGAGAAAGGGGAAAATGCCCTCTGTAGTTAAAATTTTGTTTTAAAGTTTATTTTCGTTGGTCATGTGTTACGTTACTTTCACTTTAGAAAAATTAAAATATTTTTGTGCAGAAAATTTTTGACAAATGATGTTCATTAGCTGTGGTGTGTACTTGTAAAGCACAATCTATTTTTTATGTACGAGGTGATATCGAAAATTCCCGCACTGTTTCCAATTGTTTTTCAATTAGCCTCCATTTTTTTCAAATAGTTTTTTTGGAAGCGTATTCAATGATTCCAGTGCCTCTTCCACCCTTTAAAAGCGTTAGCGAAATCCTTCTCCTGGAGGTCGTTTAGTACTGCCTGCGATTCTTTTTTGATGATTTCAACGGTGTCAAAACGGTGACCTTTCCCATTAAACTTTAGGTTGGGCAACAAAGCAAATCGCAGGGAGTTAGATTAATAGTATACTGGGGGTGTGGGGCTTTTACCATGTTGTTTTTCGACAAAAACTTCGTCGTGTGAAGGGAGGTGCGCGCGGGCATATTGTCATGGTGCAACAGCCTATTAGCTTTTTCCATAATTCGTTTTTTTATTGCTGCACATTATCTCTCAAGCTCCTCAAAGCATTTCGTGGATCGTCATGGATAGGGTGCTAAAGTTTTTCTACGTTATCTGGAGTATTGCTTGTAGAAGGTCACATTGCACGATCATCGTCTTCAAGTGACACTAAACTGACCTTAAAATGAGCATACCATTCAAAAACTTGTGTTCGACCGAACTTTTATTTTTAAATCTTACGAAGCTTTTAAAAAATTCTTGTATTTCCAGATTGCGCACATACGCACAATACAACGCCACTCGGTAACTGATAGAGTATACAAGGATAAACACCTGCATTGTCGTGTACAGTACTATCGCAGTGTTAAATCGGTGCCCGTATAGTCCGGGAATTTTTCGATACCACCTCGTATTGTTTTCTTGGTATTATGGGCCCACTGTTTTTTTTTGTAGTGCTAGGTAAATGCCCGGCGCCTCCACCAAACATAGCAAGACGTAGCGATTGTCTTTATCGAAGGATGTTGCAGGAAATGTATTATTAAAACGCTAATTATACGGTATGCGCCAGGTATTTTAACGAATTATAAATCCATTTAATATAATTCTACATTTTGATTTGTAACATGATGTATTGGTAAATAAATATGTGCCTTAACAAAAAAAAAACAATGTATACCCAAAAAAGATTTAGTGACATAAGCTAACGTTTTTGTAGTACTTACAAATATATTTAGCTTTTCTAGATACCACTGTTACTTTCACGTAACTACAAGATATTTTTAAGCCTCATGACAAAGCGAATTTCAGTCGGCACTTTTCCAACATCTTTCAACCTGTATCCAGATAGCTTACTTATAAAGCTATCTAAAGTGATCTGTCAATACTTCTAAAGAGTGCAAGCGTTCTTGTGTGAGCTTAAGGAAGTTAGACAAAATTATCTTTGTTACCCGTCATTCAATATTCGGTGTCATTCAAGTCTTAATTTTGTTTATTAAATTATGTATTGAAAAGATTTTCTTTGTAAAGCTTAAAATCTAGTATATGATAAATTAAAATAATTAAAAAACACATGTTACAGGGTAGTAAAACAATTGTTTTATTCATAACTTAATAATTTATTTGTTAAAGTTCAGCTGTCTTACACTGCGCATTTTAAAACTTTCAGCGCATTTCATAGTGCAAGAGCTATGGGCGTTTTGATACGACCGTTCTCCAATAAAAGCTGGCGTAATAATTTTTTAAATAAACCAAATATTGACAACCTAATCTAATCTAACCGGACTATACGCGCTAATATAGAATATTACTGAAGGCATAACCACGACCGTCGACCCAAATTTTAGGATACACACTCAAATCTTCCTTATGTTAAGAGCAATGACGTCAGTAATATTAGGCAAAATTTGCCCTTTTTGCTTAATTAGATTTTAAAACAATTAAGATCAGCGTGTACCTACTACATAATGAGTTAATTGGCGACTGTGTTTTTAGTTTATTTGAAAATAAAGAAAAGAAAATAAGAAAATTCTAATCATATTATTTTATTACCATACTAATTTTCGTGTTAATTGCATTGCAACAATATTAATACTAAATGCAAGTATGCAGGTTTAGGATGCTTTTCGTAACACGGTATGTGCCAGAAGAAAGGACACTGAAAACTAAAGCTACATTAAATATAAATATTGCAAAAGTTTTAACAACCTAAAGTCAATTTTGTGCATTTCTGAGATATCCAAGCGATTACTCGCCATAACGCCTTTCGCGTATCTAGGAAATTCTTTGGGCTTCAGCTACCAGCGCAAAACGCCAAGAAGAACCCACAGGGAAAGAAAAAATAAACTTTTTTTATAAAGGAAACAGAGTTGGCTCCCAGCTTAGAACGCTAGGAAAACTCTTAGTCTAGGATCGGATTTTAGAAAAATTGTTAGCCTTTACCTTCGCGAGATTCGGTTTTTATACACTTCTCCAAACTTCTCCCTGCATTTTAGTAAATCTGTACATTACCCCGCATAAAATAGGCTTTTATTTTAATATTTTTCTTTCCTATTTGTTACTCAAAGCAAATTGTGACATACGCAGGATGGTAGATTAACTTGTTCGTGATTCGTTATTTACATTAGTACCTCTACTTAAATTTAGAATATTAGCAACTCTCTTTAATCCCCATCTTAAAACAATGATTGGCATTATATTTTGAATGCCTAGAAGTACATTAAAATTATATAGTTTTAATAATTTATTCATTAAAGTACCCTAATTTCCATTCAGTTTATTATTCAATTTATCACATTCGATTAAATAAATATTTTGAGGAACAAAAGTAAACGTTAACCCCCGAAATTACTTAGAACTGGAAATACTTTACTATTGTTGTTGTAATTTTGACCTACTAACCGACATACTTGATGCCCAGATGTCCTCCGGGTTCGGCCCACCCATGATTGCATAAGGTTTACGACTTGCCATTTGATATATTCCATGTTCACCCCAAAACACATGCACTTTTGTTTATTTTAAACTAATTTAGGACTTTAAGAGACGTATTTGACAAATTAGAGCGCGCCAAGTCGTCGCATTACCTATAAACCAATCACAAACAAAAAAACTAGCCTTTGATTTAAATTTCATTACTATGTATGGAGGGTGCCCATTTTTCTAACCTGTTGTATGGGTAACTCCGTTAATATTAGAGATACAGAAACGTTTAAATTGGCAAATTTGTGCAGAATTTAAAGGGAAATCTGATGCCATTTTCAAATTTGACCTACGTCATCAACTTTTTGAAATATTTTGAAAAAACTGAAAAAGGTCGATTTTTTCAAACTTGAATAATTCCGTAACCATATGAGTTAAAACAAAAATAAAAATAAGCTTTTATAGATATTTTTACGTAGATTTTAAATATGTTAACAAATTTTCATAGCACTCTCGATTTCCGAGTTATAACACAAACTTGCATTTTTTTAAATGGTAGTCATAGTTGCCTGTGGTCTTATTAAAAAGGTTACTTTTTTCTTGTTTCAATGATATAAGGTTTGTTATGCTTTACTCTTGTAGTGTTTCTTTAAATAAGCAAAAATCATTTTACATGTTCACAGCCTACTAATAGATGGGAGTTATCCCGTGTTGATGTTCTTTTTTTTCGATGTGACATTTAAGAGTTGTCTCTTATTGTTGGTGTAGCAGTTATTAGCCAGTTACAAATTTTAAAAACAAAACCTCAGAGTTTGTCAAATATAATTTATTGTTTGTTATACGTATAAATCTCTCTCGTGTTGATCAAAATTTTTGATTGAGTTTATTGTAAATTTCAAAAACAATGTGTTCTAATGAAGAAAAAAACCACATGCTTTTCTATTACTACGCTTGTAATAGAAATAGTAGAAATTCAAGTGAAATGTATTTGCAAAGATTTATGGAAAAGACCAACCAAGAAAGAAATTATTTTCGTTATTAGAAACCAATTTAAAAAAATACAGGTATACCAAAAAGCCTGATAATATTTCTTCATTAAAAAACATTGTTTTTGAAATTCATAATAAACAAAAATTTTGATCAACACGAGAGAGAGATTTATACGTATAACAAACAATAATTTTTTTATTAGACAAACTATGAGGTTTTGTTTTTAAAATTTGTAACTGGCTAATAACTGCTACACTAACAATAAGAGACAACTCTTAAATGTCACATCGAAAAAAAAGAAAATCAACACGGGATAACTCCCATCTATTAGTAGGCTGTGAACATGTAAAATGATTTTTGCTTATTTAAAGAAAAACTACAAGAGTAAAGCATAACAAACCTTATATCATTGAAACAAGAAAAAAGCAACCTTTTTAATAAGACCACAGCCAACTATGACTTCCATTTAAAAAAATGCAAGTTTGTGCTATAACTCGGAAATCGAGAGTGCTATGAAAATTTCGTTAATATATTTAAAATCTACGTAAAAATATCTATAAAAGTCAATTTTTATTTTTGTTCTAACTCATATGGTTACAGAATTATTCTAGTTTGAAAAAATCGACCTTTTTCAGTTTTTTCAAAATATTTCAAAAAGTTGATGACGTAGGTCAAATTTGAAAATGGCATCAGATTTCCCTTTAAATTCTGCACAAATTTGCTAATTTAAACGTTTCTGTATCTCCAATATTAACAGAGTTACCCATACAACAGGTTAGAAAAATGGGCACCCTGTATACTCCGTACTCCAATCATACTATGTACCTATCCTCAAAGAGAGTCGTGTATGGATTCACAATGATCACAAACCACGACAATAAACAAAAAGCAGCGAGCAATGAAAAAAATAATATTCGCTTTTCTTTGGAGATACAGATTTGGTTAACGCAATTAATTTAGCTGTACACAGAAAATAATTACAGCGTTATATTAAATAGAAAAATATTCAGTACAGTTTTAGAAAAGAGCGTTATATTTAAACACAATTATGCACCTTTTTATACTTTTACTCTCCACTTTTTGGTTGAAAAACGTTAACAATAATAAAGCATCCACCGTACTCACCTGACTTGATAATGTGCGACTTTTGGTTATTTTTAAATTTTGTTGCATACAAAGTACATGTGGGAGGAGGAAATTTATAGTGCCATTTACTATTATTTTGCAAGTGTTTCCAAAAATGATTTGTTGGGAGCTGTACAGCATCAAAAAGTAAAAGTGGAGATGGAAATTACTTATTTAAAATAAAATATTAGAAAATATCAAACGTGTTTTATTTTTTATTTTTAATAGTTTGAGTTTGGCCCTGTTATTACATAAAACATTCATAATTGAACTATTAACAAAGCTATAAGTGAAAGCTAAGTTAAGCGTAAATAATTGATCCATATTGTTATACATTAACCCTCTCAAAAATTTGACGACCAAAACTCTAGAAATATGGATTATTTTGTGAATCGATCGAAATCGTTTTTAACAGACAGGTTCAGCTTTAATCATTCATGTAAATTTTAAATATTAAGGTATTGTATAACTTTCGTATTACATTACCATCTGAGTTATTATTTCTTAAAATTATTTATTCTTGTGTATTCCACCACCTGTTTCTCCTAAGATCATTGTTTGCTTTTTATGTAATTATCTATCTATCTATATATATAAAAGAGCTTGTTTGTTTGTGTGTTTGTTTGTTCGCTATAGAATCCTAGGTCCCTTGACCGATCGGGACCAAATTTTGCACAGTTACTATTTAGGACCTTGCAGATCTAACGCCAAACTTTAGGTACAAGCACATATTTAAAAAAAAATAAAATTATTACTTGGACGGGATTCGATCTTACGTCGACAAATACCTGGCCATAACACGATACGGCGTACAAGTAAAGATTGTTTTGTATACAATTAGTAATAAATGTACATGAAGTATTATTTTTATTAGTACATTTTTAATTGAAACAAGACGAAAGAAAATAAATTTGAGTTATTATTCAATTTTTAAGCAATAAATTTTTTTTAAGGAATTATAAGAAAATGAAAAAATGATTGATCAGAGTATGTAATTTGTGTATGATTTGGAATTATTGGGCTTATTCAAGTTAAAAAAGTAATTAGTAAATCTGTTACTAAAGAAGAGACAAGATTCTCGGCCGCGCTCGCAGCCTGTGATTGATAAGAGAGAATAATTGTAATCACCCGTGCAACGCCGGGTAAATCATCTTGTTTACTTATAAAAGGTTTACGTATAAATTATTATCAATGTTGTTTTTGTGTTGAATATTTTAACCAACGTTTTCGTTGACACAAATTTCGGTGTTATTCTTTAAGACAATTTCATGAAAGTTGCAAATTTTGTGTAATTTGTAAATAATTTCAAGCTAAGAGTTTAATGTAGTTACCCGCTGCCCGACAAAAATTAGTATTTGAAAAAACTATTAATATACATGAAAACATTCAGCGTTCGGAATCCGTTATAGTTAGGTTAGTAAAATTAGCAGAGAAGTATGGTTTTAGGTTTAGGTGCTTAGTGAAGTTACATTTTTCAGTTAGTTATAGGAACTGGCACATTGTGGACGCTTTCAGTTAAGAATAAAAGTAAGCACACAAAAACTCATTTTGCTTCCTATTTACAACCATCTTTTTATACCAATGGTTTTTCAGATCTACTTGTTCTTCACGATAAAACATAGAACTTTTATATCTACTAGGGTCATATTTGACATATTTGCTTGTCCCGGGATTCCAGGAACAAATTGGTCCCCTTCCCAAGTTATCCCGGGATCCCGGAAAGTAATAAAATATGTTAATATATTAATATAAATAACCCTGAAAAGGAAGGTGGCAGTTAATTAATTAAAACCAACTTTAAGTTATATAGTAAGTACATGTTACCCCATGATTATTATCGATAATGAAATAATATTGGCGAGAGAAACATATATTTTAAAATGCTACCTTTCTAAAGCAATTTTATTTTAATGAACACAATAACATAATTTTTACAATGAATTTTTGTTATATGATTTAAGAAAACAAAGATGATCTATGCTTTTGTCACTTAGTCTTATTTTTAATATATTAACAGAAAGTTCTGCCGCATAAAATGCTTTCTCAGTCTCTATTGATGTGGGTGGAATTGTCTTAAGAGCTTCTAGCAGCAAAGAGACAATGTTTTTATCAATAAAATTTCATATATAAGCTATTTTGCTTCGCATTACCAGGGTACACTAAAATAAAACCGTGAACGTGTTATGGTTATATAAACTAATTTATTAAATGAAAGCAGAACGACTATTTTGAAATTAAAATAAAGTTTTCTAAAATGAATGTTAGTTAGAGATATCAATAATAAATTTTGATAACTTATGATAATATTACAAAGATCTTAACACAAAATAAACAATAATATTTTTTTAAAATATACCGGGATTCCTGGGACAATAAATATTTATTTAATTATTATAAAATAGGTTAATATGTACCAGGATCCCCGGAGAAAAACCCCAATATCCACAGAACGTTGTAGAATGCACCAGAATTGGCATTCTGCAAATACATATAAAATTTATTATGTACTTATTTTTTGTAGAACTTTACCGGTTTTTTTTTTGTTACAGAACCAATAACTACGTTGCTTGGTGGGCCTGAGATGTATATTAACAAAGGAAGCACCATGAATCTGACATGCATAGTCAAACACAGCCCCGAGCCGCCTCCAGCCATCTATTGGACCCATAATTCTCAGGTATTTATTATTAGTACGCGACATTCTGCACTGATAAGATTTATATGATTCCTTACCATAGTAAAAACATACAAAAAAGTACAGTAAGCAATATTATTTTTTTAAACTTTTATCCGAAAGTTATTATTTCCCATCATAATATGTAGATATTTGTAGATTTTTATTAGACTTAGTAGGATGAATTCATGATTCAATTAATTTTTTTATTATTAGTGTCATTGTACGATATGAAAAGTTATCTATTAAAATACAAACTTTGACTATCAGACAGATTTTATGAAGAATACTATTGTGTAATACTTTATTATATTTTAATTTTAACCCTCTACCTCAAAATTATCATATAGAAGCTACAAAAACGAATAGGTAGAATAGGTAGAAAAAGTTAAACGTTAGATCGGCGATGCATTAAATATTCAACGGTACTATAACAACAGCTACCATTTTAGTAAGCTGTTTAGAAAACTTTTAACCATAAAATAAAGTTCTTACAATCCCCTAAACATTTTTATGTTTTTACTTAAAATTTACTTCAAAAAAATTAAACTACACGTTCAACGTTAAAATAAGTTTAATGTTAGTATGCTAAATAATTTAAGTGGACAATAAGCATTGTCACAAAATAAACTTTTGTTGGTAAACGTTTTTGGCTAAGCTAATAA
Source organism: Elmis aenea (assembly GCA_947652605.1). Lineage (NCBI taxonomy): Eukaryota > Metazoa > Arthropoda > Insecta > Coleoptera > Elmidae > Elmis > Elmis aenea. Next base: position 19,894,674 of record OX393578.1, read on the forward strand.
AAGAATAAAGTGCAAAATAAACTACGTAATTTGTCAAAAAAATCTTATGGGCATTGCATGGATTAGGATAAACAGTGTCCAAGTATTTGCGGGACAGTATTATCACTTTTTATGTAAATGTGCCTTTTTTACACGGTTTTACATTTACAAAATTTATATTTAGCTGCTGTTAATCAGCTTACGTTGGATTAAACTACGTATCATACTTTTTTAGTATCTACTATGTTTAAATTTGGATTAAAAGTTAAAACCACGTTGTAATATGATTATGCATGAGAACAACTTTTATGGTTAAAACCATGTTCTAAAAGATTACGTACGAGAACAACTATTAAGTTTAATCTATTTTAAACGAATCAATAAAAATTATTTTGAAGAACTATGTTGAATAATTTTTAATTTAAATAAAGTCTTATTTAAGAAAGTTATTGCAAAGTTAGCTAAACATAGAGCAAACTGGCAACTAATCTTCATCGACGTTTAGTATAAATTATAAGTGGACATAATATAAAAAAAAAACATACTGCACTTAATGACAAGACGTGAGTCGTGAAACTGGTATTGCATTTTGACAAGAAATACCTAAAAAAAGTTATTTTTTAATAAGCTTTTAAGATTATTTTTGTTGTTATTGTTTAAAAATAGGATTTGATATATATATGTACAAGAAAAATTAATTAACCTATAATTCTTTTAACATAAGAATTCAAATTCTGTCAGTGATTATAAAACCACTGAATGCAAATGTTTCCGTTAGGGTACCTAGTTTCCGTAAAGAACATCTGCATAAGTTCTCCCAGTCGCCAATAGAGGACATAATATATTTTGACTTTTTAAAACCACGCATATTTCGTAAAGTACATATTTTAAATTTAAATTATGGCTCTAGGTAAGGTTCATTGCGTCTTTGCTTTTTTTCTTATTTAATTTAAGCTAATCTAAAGCAGAAGCAAAGCGAATGATTGAACAAGCGCATGGAAAAGACTTAGTGGTGAAACAACAGTTCAAAACGTACAAAAAGTTTGAAAACGGTGAAACTAGCTTTGAAGACAAACCCAGAAGCTCATGATCCCAAGAAACCGGTGATGATGCTCGTTAAGCTCTTCTAGATGATGACCCTACCCAATTAACAAATGAATTGGCTGAACAGCTAGGAATTAATCATCAGTCAACTGTCTTACGCTAAGGTGGCCATGTTTTTTCCCGAACTTTAGGGGATACTAAGCTGGGGTTGCTAACAAAAACCGAGCTTGGTGGCTGGTTGGTAAAACAACCTAACTTGTAATCGGGAGGTCCTGGGTTCGATTCCCAGGGCCGACTGTCATTGTAGAGGTTTCAGGTGGTTTCCTCTATAGTTAAGGCAAATGCTGTGGCAGTAATTCCACCTTTCCTTGCCCATCCTTGACTATCCACATCCTTACCCTCTATCCTTGTACCTCTAACGACTGAAGAGGGGGTCAACCCCCCTATAGCAGTCTCCGCGCGAGCGGAAAAAAACACTTGACCGACGACTGCTAACAAAAAAAGGTTTTTAACTAACTATCATAAAATCTATTTTCCTGTTTCCTGTACACCACAAACCACAACTTTCATTTGTTTAATAAACGAAATTTAAATTAAAGAGCAGAAATTGAAACCCACGCATTTTTGCACATTTCAAAAAGAGAGGATATGGCCAGGAAAAAGAACGTATGGTAACCCTAAGTAACCTAACCTTACCGGACTTAACACTTTAATTATCGGTGGAGGCTGACAGTGACAGCTACTTGCACAAACTCCTCCCCACCCCAGTTTTCGTGGTCAATAAGCGGTACAATGTTGCCAGACTAACAGATTTGCATAATTTGGCAACAGTGAAAGTACCATACATTTGTTATTTTAAATGTGTATAGGTATAGGAAAATTGTGAAAATCAGGGACAAAATCGGTGACAAGAATAATCCGGGACTTGAGTCTTGTTTCGGGGGCTGTCCCCGAAAATCGGGGACGAATGGTCACCCTATCTTACGCAAGCTCCATGCAATAGGAAAGATTCAAAAATATTGGAAATGGGTTCCTCATCAGTTATCACACCGCAGCGGTAACCAGAGATTAACAACAAGGATCGCCCTTCTTGCAAGACAAAAAAAAAACATTTTTATTGATAAAAACAAAACATTTTGCAATTGGAATGGGAAGTGGTGCCTCATGCAGCCTATTCACTCGATATGGCTCCTTCAGGTTTTTATCCCTTTTGATATTTGCAACACACATTAGCTGGTAAACGGTTCAGTAACCCTAAAGAAGTGCGAAATCGCATCAAAGAATAAATCGATTTAAAGGACGAAGATTATTTCGAAGTGGTATTCAACTTTTGCCTGCAAAATGGCAAGTCTATGAATGCTGACGAGAAGCATTTTCGAGATTGAAATATTATTGTCTTCCTTGTATATCCATACAAAAAACCGCGAGAACTTATGCATAACCCTTATACTTTCGTTTAGTCAAATTAACTAAATCAATAAGTTTTGAAAAAAAAAAATTATCGATATAACGTCGTAGTATACTTAAGTCGCTCAACATATCGATAGAAAGCTACGTCTTTGTTGCTTTATGAATAAAGTTTTGTACAATTATTTGATCAGCAAGAATGGAAAAAGTAATTAATTATTTAAAATGTCTATAAATAATTAAGTCGGCTTCAACGGCAGCATCGTATGGAGATATTTTAAAATTGAAAAAAAAACAGAACTGAAACATTTAAATGGTAAAAAAATAGGTGATGGTTCTTTAAAAATGTTACACTCAACTCACAAATTTTATAAATGTCATACGACATTTCGACCTTTTATCAAAAAACATAAGCTTTTTGGGAGCAGAATAACGCATTCTTAATCGCGTTTTGCGAACAATTTACGAATAACATAATATATGTAACTTAACGACCGAATTTTATGACCAGATTATTCATTGCCAGTTTAAGAATTTCAACATATGATACTAATGATACAGTGCTGTAACTACCAGTAGAATTACCCCTGCAGTATAAGTAATTCCAGCAATAAGCATTGACAAAGTGTAAGCAATTCCCTGAAATAAATTGCACACGCTATGAAGCAACACGAACTTTCTCATCTCAAAGGTAAAAAGCCGTAAAGTGAAAGATTATTGTGATTAAATGAAAATGTTGGAGCCATTTTTATCACTTTCTGTTTAATATAAAGAATTGAAATTTCAAAAGAATTTCAGGTAATAAGATATAACTTTGCTTCATATCACTGTGCAGTCTGTAGATTCAGGATCAAAGCAGAAATTAAATTTTTGTAAGTAGGATTCTTTAAATTATTTTATTAAGGAAAATTTAGCTACCTCAGATTTTTTTTCTCCAAATCCAAATAAAAACTACAGAAAAAGTAAGATCAGTTCTCAAAAAAATACCATGAAAATTTTAAAATCATATAAAAAAAAAATGTTTTTAAAGCAGACTGTTCGTTGCAAGAACATTGAATTGGAACTTTATAGAATTGATAACGAACTTTGTTCGACTCATAAAAATTAGATGTTAATTGTCAATTTAACTCCTCGTCAACCCATCAGTGTAATGCGTAATGCTCCTATTGGTAGTCTCTAGAAGATTTAAGATTAGTGATTGGTTAAAAACGCAAATTTGACAGGTGAAGGAAATTTTCAAGTTTATTTTTGCATCAAACTTGGCCAGAGTCCATTTTATGAATAATACTTATTAATTTTTCGTGTAATTTTTCATTTACAATGACTCAAATAATTAGTTAAAACTCCATCATATTGTCCTAATAGGGGGTATAAACAAAATGCTTTATTTGAGGTGCCCCACATTAGCTTGTAAATAAAATATCCAGCAGAATCAGTTAAAATTTTAATGTTTATAATGTTCAAACAAAATAAAGTATCCATTTTACTGATTTTTCAACTTTTTTTAATACCACAATAGAACTTGTCTATCCCATATTAGGCATCTGCATTGCCTAACATAGGATTCAGCACCTTTCTGTTTTTTTAATTTTTTGATAAACATTCTGTCATCATACATTTAATCTGCTATTAAAATGGGTTTTTTGAAAAATCATTAAATATATTATTCTAAATATTTTTACTACAAATGAAATTGTTCATTTTTTTCAACACATTACAAAAAGTACCACATAATAGGCGACTTTCCTCTATTAATATTTTAACGAACAATAGACGCCAAGAGAAAAAAAGATCTCTGGTAATATTTTGTTTTAAAAATGTTTGCAGACATTATGAAACATGCTTTGCATGTAAACAGGCAAAAAATTTAAAAAAATTACTTTTCAATATTTTTAAAGGTAGTCTAGTTATGCCGTAATTAAATTATTAGCAATTTACGTCTTCTTAAGGGTAAACGCTATTCAATGTAATCGTTATCGACTGCCAAATTTAGTTCAATAACTTATTTATATTGATGTTTCATTCCGCGTATTTTCTTTCCAGCAGTGATCTTTGCCAGTTCAGCAGTATTTTATTCAACTCATCCAATTAGCGTACGCAAGATGATACAAAAGAACCCTTTAAATTAAAAGAAATTGATGAAAGAACATTCAGAATACTCTCATTGCTTATTGAAAATCATTTTCCTGAAGTACATGTTTACAGTTCAGAGACTGTTCAATGACATCTCGTGATTCATTTGAGAAGCTTATACTATAAAGAGTGGATAATAATTTAATAATTACATTTATAATGAACAGATTTTAATTTCTTCAGTATCAGATCTGTCGCACAAGTAGTAGAAAATGAATAAAGCACAATTTAATAACAAGCGTTAATCTAAATTAAAAAGGCATTTACTTGCCATTTGCTCCAGTTACTTCAAAAGTTTTAATTAAAAGTTTTTCAAAGCTAAGACGCCAAAAAATTAACTTTAATTTACAAACAGGTGAGTAGATAATTGTTAATTATAAAGAAGTTTTAAGTGTAAAGAAATTAAAGCTTTTTAATTATCTCTCCATTAAAATTACAAAGGTTTGCTTTATTGTGCACGTATCTTGCAGAATTACTGAAAATATGTACATATTATAGCTTAGATTGGTTAGGTTAGATAGACCGCGTAAGAAGCAAAAGATTATAAATCTGCGTTTGTTTATATCAAGTGGGTTGGAGCATTTAGAAAATTAAGAAATGTTTATATCTATATTTTTGTTAATTATTTTAAAGTAGGTAAACTAAAAATACTTTTTTATTAATTTACATTAAAAGTTTCAAATAGCTGTAACTTCTGATTTCGTAAATTTAAAAGGCACTATGTTACTATACAGAATTCAAATGTTTAATAAAACGAAGGCGTACGAACTCTACACTGTTCTAGGATAAATTGCCATTGGGCATGCAATAAAAACTTCTAAACTTCAACGTCTAAAGAATTTGTTGACAGCTATGTAAAGACGTGAGGAGAAAAAGGACGATATCTGGAACTGTATTAGGACATTATTTGCCAAATTTTCCAGGAGACAGAAGATCGGATGACAATTGCCTCAACAAATATATTGCACAATAGCACGCGAATGTGTGTTTAGAAGTTTCGACAGAGATAAGATTTTCGGTGTAATTTCATTTTATTAATGCATGGATACCGACTTATTTGTTGAATTTTACTTATTTTTGTTTTTAAAAGAAAATGTACAGAAACTATTGCAGTTTCCCTAGAACGGTCAAAGATAATTTTTTGTATTTTTTTAATTCCACCTATTTTTATTCAGATTAATGTATATTAAGCAACAAAAGACTAGAAAAAAAATTCTTATTAGTAATACAAATTATACAGGGTGATTCAGTTTGACTGTCGCATCCCTTTAACTTTGTTATTTTAAAAGGACCATATATTTTTGTAAATCGTGGAAAGTTCTCTATAGAATTACGTTTAAAAGTTTTTTCTACCAAAAAATATGCCAGACTGGCGATAGTCAAATATACAGGGTGTCCCCGTTATCACCGCGAATATTTTAAGTGGTGATAGAGGACCTTTTTCTAAGAAAAAATTTCAAGTACAATTTTTTCCTAAAATCAAATGCTAAGCTGATATCAACACTTACTTGATTTTTTTACACTTCTGCATTTATAAGATTCTGTAGCCGAAATTATCAATTTTATCGTAAAATACCTAAAAGCTTTTTAATAGAACATGAAATTTTCTACAAAATTAGTTTCATTTATTTTTTGTCTACAGGCAATGGTTTGAGAGTTATAAAGCAGTTTGTAGAAAAAAATGTAAAAAATTTACAAAATTTAATTGTTTCTTAGACTTTGCAACCGCTGTATCTTTAAAACGAAAGGTTGTACAAAAAAACCGACGGCCCATTGCGGATAGCCAATTTTATGGGCTACAACTTTGGTCAAGGGAAATTTTTTGAAAATCAAACCGATTTTCCGGAAAACCTGAAAATAAGGAATAGAGCGCAAAAACAAAATTTCCTACAAATATTGTTTTGTATTTAAAAATGCTTTTAAAGAGAGTGCGATTACGTAATTGAATGATGGAGGTCATTATGAACACTTATTGAAGTAATTTTGTGGCTACATGTTAATCTTATTGCGACCAGATGGATTTGCATTGTTTTGCATTATCGTTTTCGAAAAACAAAAACTCCCGGTAATTATGATATTTTGTATTTAAAAATGCCATAGCATCGGCAAGATTCATAAAATGATGTATCTCATCAGTTTCAAAACTTTTTATGAAGTTTTAAATTCTTCAGAAAACCACCCCTTATCATTTAAGGAGCTAAAGAACAAATTTATTAAAAAATTGTAAAATTGCATATAAGTTATGTAAATTTTTTAAAACGCCGCATCTTTTTAACGAAACGTCGTAGAGCAAACCGGATGTTTTTGCTTTATTGATAAAAAACCACACACCACGTTTTTAATTTTTGCTTATAACTTGCTTTATTGAAGTCACACTCAGAATATTTTTCGATATTATTGGGGCACTTTCTTGCGTAAATTTGAATATGTCAATAAATTTTACCAATCTTCGTTTGTTATTTGTTATTGTTATTTTAACATCAACCGTATTTAATATTTAAAATAAGAAACCTGATGTTGAAGAACTAAACCAAATGAAGATAGGTAGAATTTGTTGACAAATTTCAAAGGTTAAAAAATTACCCAATGATGTGAAAAATATTTTGAGTGTGATATTAAGAAGTTATATGCAAAAATTAAAAACCTGATGTGTGTTGTTTTTCATCAATAAAATAAATACTATTAATTTTTTTTCAAGATATATTTTCATGGAACAGTTACTTTTAAATCATAGATCAGTTTGACTCATTTAAACAGCTCTGTATCCCCATGCTGTTCACTATTACTGGGACACACTGTATATGAAAAGAGACATAAAAAACATTTTTTTTATTTAGCCTTTTGGGACACACTGTATCATTTTTATGTTAGATAATTGTAAAATGATAAGATAAACGCCAAATAAAGATTTATTGTGAACATTATTATACAAAAAAATCCAATTTTAAATTATCTTCAAAGTAATTATCATTTCTTTAAGATATTTAAATCACAAGCCGCATTAAATCATGTTGTGAAGGACACTTAAGCAATATTTCATGTAAATATAATTATATACAGTGACCCATTTCAAACGAAATCACCCCTATAAAAAGTTTATTTATGGTCCGATCTTCATTATTTCTATTAACGATAAAGTATCAAAAACTGTACTTTGGCACCCTATTTAAAAATTCAGTTTACACTCAAAAAGCCTACTATGATTTTTTTTCGATGTCAAAATTGTCAAAATCGCTAAATAGATTTATTTTAAATTTGGCTACACCACTGGATTCAGGATGCCCCCAAATGGGTTTGTACCGAATTTCATTAAAAAATATTTTTTATTAAGAAATTAATTATGAAGTAATTATTTGTAATTAAATTAATATCGATATTGCAAACGCAGTGTACTATGCTATGTAAAAAACAAAAGTTAGAGAAAAAAACTTTATTTGACGTAGTAGGATCTCATAAATAAGCAACAATTTATTCGTGCCAGTATTAAAATCGCAAGTTTTATTGAATTTTCGACTGGTGAACAATTAAATTTACAAGAGAGATACAAAAATAATAAATATTTTTCTCATGAAATTTGTTACAAACCCATTTGAGGGCATCCTGAATTCAGTGGTGTAGTCAGATTTTAAATAAAAAAATTGCTTAACAGATTTTGCCAATTTTGACATCGAAAAAAAATCATAGTAGGCTTTTTGAGTGTAAACTAATTTTTTAAACATGGTGTTATAAAGTACAGTTTTTGATGCTTAATCGGTAAAAAAAATCCATGAAAATCGGACCATAAATAAACTTTTTATAGTGGTGATCCGCTTTAAAATGGGTCATACTGTATGTATGTGTCATCTAAATCTAAACTTTCATGGAGTTATTTTTATTGGGTGATAAAAATAAATTACTAGCTACAGTACTTATAACATTTGTAGTTAATCCAAAACGGTATTCATATAATCTTAAACCTATCTTCAAAAGTGCGCTCATTGACTCGAATCTTAGGTTTTATAACTGATTTTAGTTTTCAAATATCTGTTGGGCAGCACATAAATGGTTTCCTACAATTTGTAGATTAAAAAAACTGTCTACAAAGTTTTATAAATAACTTTCTTTTTTAGTATTTCGTATAAAGGATTCCTTTGATAAAGATCTTGATTCTTTTAAAGACTCTCTTGCATTATCGTTTATACAATGTTCTCCCTACAATTCCAAATAAATATCCTCTTTTTTATGAATTCTAAGGAGCCCTATATCATGTAAAGGAATCGACTTCCCATTTAGTTTACAAAATTACAAAGTCGCAAACAATAATTCAGGTTAATATGACAACCTATTTCAGCACAATATTGGCAACATAGTTTCATCTCAAAATTACTCGCGACGTATAATACCTTATATCTTGCAAAAACAGAACCCATATAACACAGACTAAGTTGCGTCATGTATCATAGCGCCGCGATACCGGACCGCGCCGGAACCTAAGCTTTGAGAAAAAAAACCTTTAAGAAGTTCTGCTTGATATTCTATGACATAACGTGCTGTAAAAAGTTTGAGACAAGATTGAAAAGGATACTTTATTTATTTTTATCGTATAACGTACAAATGTTCCCTGCATTCTTATGTTGTCTTAGCTCCCCTAGTTCTTATGAGAAAGTTTATTTTCTTTAACTCGCTTCATGAGCTGAAATGTGTTATTATTGCTACATTTATTTGGTACATTGTCGAAGAAGTGGAAAAAGCTGATGCTATTTATCAGACGTGTACCAAAACGATCCCGGGGGAGATGCTTGAAATGAAAATACATTTGGTGCTTAAAAAAAAAAAACAATAATACCTGCTAATTTACCGTCGTTTGTTACTGACAAAACAGTTTATAATTTGAAATCATTGTATTTTTAATTAATTAAATTAATACAAATAGAAAATTGAAGTTTAAGAAATAAAAACTGTTCGCTTTCAATTTTGGCATACAGTCAAGCCCTTAATGTGTTTGTTACCTTCAATCTTGGTTGTTTATTTAATTATTATTGATTATTCGATAATAAGTTGTTAAAAAAATTAAAAATGTTCCATAAAGCGTTTTACTTAGGATTTAGACATAGCGCTTAACCATGCAAAATAACATTATTTTCTACCTACAATTTAATGTTATTACCGATTTCTGTGGTAGCTAATTAAAGTCAGTTCTCCAGATCATAAACGATCATTTTCGTCCTCAATCTGATTCGTAGTGCATCTAAGAAAGATTTTTGCCGCATATATTCTTATCACAGGTTTAAGTCACATTGCAAGTGAACCATTTTCTGATGACCATTAGAAATAGAAAGTAAAAGAAAACGTAGCAGCGCCACCTCTGCGCGCTCATTGAAAAGCTGCTCTTTAGTTCAACCATTAGGTGACGTAGCTACATTCTATTGTGTGCTATTATACAAAGTTTTTTAAATACGTACGTTTAAAAACTTTAAGCTCAAAGTGTCAAATTAATGGTTTAAATCCACGTGCCATAAAACACTTTGGTGAATCAATTCCGACAACTATTTGACTTAGCATGCATGGTAAAATCCTATACCTTAAAGAGTAAACACGGTGTATAGGTAGGTATACAGGCTCTTTGATCCATCATGGAATCAATATAAACATCTGGTAAACTCGCACTTGTTAACAGGTTAATTAAGCTAAAAGAGTATTTTAACCTTTTTTAAAAGATATGAGCTCAAAATATGTATCTTGTGCTCAGTTCATATTGAAAATTTTCAGTTTTATTTACAACCAATAAAAATAGGAAATTGGCAATAAATCTAATTTGGTTTTAACCCGCCATCGGTCGCGCTACATTTTTATAACGCCGTCGGTCGCGTGGGGTCAGTCAACGCCTTCAATCCAAATATTGCAATTTTTTTTAATATTTATGTTTATTTTTAGTTGCTTTGGTCTAAAAGACTGTTCTAACAATAAAACATAAACCTTACTAAAAATATCTTTATTAAAGTCTTTAAAAATGTATATAACTGAAATAGGAACATGTTTTTTGTTTTTGGTCTTTCTTTAGAAAAACATAACATAAAAACTCTTCAAAATAACAAAACTAAACTCTTTTTAATAATAGAAATAAATAACAAAGTTATACTCAAAAACAATAAAACCAAATATCAAAAAATTGGGTAGATCTAATCAGCCTTAAAAATTCACTACAAATTATCGGGGGTAATTATTACACTAGAGCTTTTTTTATAGCCGGACAAAGTTGCGTTGCTACGAAAGTTTGGTTGCTAGGAAAATCGACGAGACAAAACTGTCAGACAGTTGTCGAGTCAAGATTTGCCTAATAGCAACTAAACTTGAGTTTAGTAAAAGCAAGTTTGTCCAGGATAAAAACAAAGCTCGAGTGTAATTCGGTACGATAACTGCACGAATAAATTATAACCTTCAAATAGTAACTGACAAAACGTCAAATCTTTTACTTAGTTACAACCAAATAAGTCGGTTGCATGGTAACAAAGTTACATGCAAAAATGCAAGTGGATATTTAGTTAGGTACCTTTTTATCTGCTGTCATAACGACAAATCGTGACGTCATTATGGAGAATTTAACATATGAGTGTAGTTATCAGTGCAATTGTTACAAATTATTTTACTGTGTCTCGGGCACACATTTTTTTTTTACAGAAATTGAATTAAATTGTGATAATGGAATGTCTTCCTGACTACTAGACAGATCTTCATGTTCCGAAATGTACTCTTTTTCTGTCTCCGTATCATGCTCGGTATCATGTGAGTTATTTTGCGTTATTTCTTCATCACCGCCATCCTCCTCGTCTTCTTCACCCCCAACTATTTTTTCTTCATCACTAACCTCTTCTTAACACTTCAATAGACGTAATTCTAGTCGAGAAACCATTTTTCAAAAACACAAACAAAAACTATTTTCTAACGCAAACGGTCGCGTGGGGTCAATTGACGCCTCTTCGTGTGCCAAATGTCCACTGTGCATCAAACGCAAAGTGCGAACTGAGGGGTGTTGTGCGTAAACAGTGGCGCCTATCGATGTATGAAGGTAGACGAAGCGGCGTATCTTAATATTTAATAATTTAAAAAATATTAACAATTTTTAATATCGCTGGGCGTTCATTCGCCCCACGCGACCGATGGCGGGTTAAAGTGAGATAAACATCTCGTTTTTTTTTTTGTAAGCGCCATGTAACAATAAGATTTAAGAAAACATTGAATCGCTACAGATAAACCCTCAGAAAAGATTCGTGCCTAGAGATCACATTAAACAACATTTTCTTTTCTCAAAAATATGTTAAATACCTATCTCGAAATATACTTACAAGGGAGGGTCACCATACGTTTTCGCTAGAATTTGATTCGGGCTGTGTTTATTGCATCGAGGACATCAAAACTAAATGTTTTCCAGAGTTATACGTGCCACTGGCCATTACCTTCAAAAAAATAAGGGAAAAACTGAAAATTGGTATAAAAAGGTAATTTTTGCGATCGCGTTGGACATGAAACGGTTGGAGACAAAATCAAAATTCTCCTATTTACCAATGCGCGCATCCTTTGCAAGTAAAATGGTGTAAAGTTTTTGAAAAAATCTTGAACGGTTCCGGAGAGAAACGTCAAAAACGAAACCCTTGCATCGCAAAAATTAATTTAATGTTCAGCTTTTCAGTTTATCCCCCTTTTTTTCCAAGGATATGGCCAGTGGCGCGTATAACACTGGAAAACATTTAGTTTTGATGTCCTTGATGCAATAAACACAGCCTTAATCAAATTCTAGCAACAACGTATCGTGATCTTTTTGGTTAGACAGGCAATTGACTTGGGCAAAGCACATCTGGCAAAAGTGTCTACAACTGGGACTTACCTATCGCAAAATGTACTAGTTGTTAAAAAGACAATCGCATCTGAAGAAAGAAAACAACTAACTCTTATATAAAACTGCCATCAAACCTGTATGGACCTACGGTATCCAGCTGTGGGGCTCACCTGGTGACTCCAACATCTTAAAGATTCAAAGTTTTCAATGCAAAACACTGCGAGCTACTTGCGATGCTCCTTAGTTCATTCCTAATCACGTTATACTGTCAACGATGATATTAGTGCCATAAGTACACGGTACCAAGCCCGACTGAGAGAGCATCCAAATTTACCAGTAGCTGACCTGCTCATCGTCCCCCGTATTAGAAGACTAAAGCGGTGCAATGTGCTGGTCGCCTTAAAGCAAATAGTATAGATTTGTAGATAGTGCAGTAGCCAAGACTAAGTGACTCAACAATAGTAAATAAGTGCTTGTTTGGTTGAGGAGTCTGACCAGTGGGCCAGTCTCAGCTATATCCCCAAATCAATGTCGTATAGTATGACATATTGTTCTTTTAGAAGATAAGTTCTAATATGTTTAGGAAAAAAAATTATTTGTGTATTGTTGTCTATAAACGAAACCCAATCGCTCAATTTTGTCTAGGGCCGGCTAATGGCTTACTCCGGTACTTTTCCAAACTTATTCGTAGTTTAATGTGTCAATATTATTGTAATGGGTAATTTTTACATATTGCATATTGCATAAAGGACCAATTTTGTATTAAATGAAAAAGATGTTCTTTATACTAAATAAAAATACTCATGGGCCGTAAAAGACACAAATATATGTTTATCCTTTTTTTGTAAATGACCCACCATTTGGAAAAAACGTGCACATCCATCAATTTGCATGACACATCCAAGTCAAATTTCGCAAATAAGCTCTTTTGAACGACTACAAAATAACATTTTAGCAGCGTTTCACTCAAATTTAAGTGGCATAATCAGATAGCTCTTAAATCCACAATAAAATTTTAATGCAAAACGTTTTTCTAGCAACATTTAATGTACTTAGTCCTGCGTATAATAAATTATAGCAAAACGGTGATGGATTGGATCTGTGCAACTGATTTGAAATGATTGATGATTGCGTTTACCCAGTGCTTGAATATCTGATAACCGATATACCGTTTTACCAACGATGCAACTTCCCGGAATTAATAATACCAATTTATCTTGTATGCAACTATGAATAATTACCGTATTAAGTTGCTTGTCTTATCCTTGCATAATCAGTGTAGATAACTATATTTTCGCGAAACTTTACCGAAGCATTAAACTGTATCAACATTTGCATTTAATTTCGCAGAAAACTGGATTTACCGTACTAAAAGTAATCCAAATATATGGGGGCACTATGTAGCAAGTACAAATAGTGTACATTTAGAAAATACTTTTTACATGAAATAGTGTCAGTTCCGCTAAAAATTTGACAACATTTCTTTAATTGTACGAACTTAATATTTTTTAAATGCATCCCAACACTGTATGATACGATTCATAATTCAGCACATAGAATTTTCTTTAGAACCTGTGAATCTCATTGGTTTTTATAACTTCAGTACAATATTATTCGTCTCAGTGAAGTGCAGTGAATCCAAAATAAGTTTGCGATGATTGCAAAGGGGGTGTCGTAAACGATAAAAAACAGAGATTTGGTTAGATTATAAAAAGTGTACAGCACTCTGAAAATTATAACACAGTTAAAGTTGTTAGTTATTTTTTATGAAACATTTAAAAGACTAATTCTATTATTTTTTTTTTATGTAAACCTATACTTTTACATTATTGGGGCGCTGATGGTTACTAAGCAGGTGCTACATAAGGATTGGAAAAGCGGAGAGTAATCTCAATAACCGGCGATCGGTAAAAAAATTCACAAGTAACTGGTAAACCGCTTATTAACCGGTTATTAGTATTGATAATAAAATCTATGGATTTGCTTGCAAATTATATTTCTTAGGTTCATGTACCCTCAATATAATAAAAAATAAGTCAGGTATAATTAAATTGTTAAAAGTATATTTCATTTTAGTCGAAATAAATTTAATAAAAAACAAAAACAAAGCATTCTTCACAAAAGTCAAAAACTAAATATTCTAAACAATACACAAAAAACATAGAATTTACCTTATACCGTTTACAAATACGATATACAACGATATAAAACGGTGAAACATATTATAAAAAATACAAAAATATTAATTTTTTTTTTTATGAAACACAAATTCAATCCTTTCTACGTTTTCATTTTATTCATAAATCATACTTTCAATTTGTACTTGCCTTACTACTGTACAAGTTTTACCAAGCTGTTTGCAAAAATGTTAAAAAAAAACTAAAAAATTAAAATACTAAAGTAAATAGCGAAGCACTTATGCTTATGGATAACTGAACTTGGCAAATAGAAACGATGAAGCAAAATTTTAACAAAACTTGCATTATATTCAAATAACCGGTTAACCGGTACGTTATAACCGGTTAACCGGTACGTTATAACCGGTTATCGGCTATCATAAAACGGCTCTGGTTAACCGGTTATCGGTTTACCGGTTCTAAAATCTCTAGTGCTACAATATTAAAAGTGTAAAGTTTTCTTTTGCCTGAAATACATGTATTTAATTTGCATCAATCGGACAAACTTTGTGTTGAAATGCGCCACTCATGCGGGCAGTGGCGTAGCGAGGGCAAACGGCGCCCGGGGCATATTATTTTGTGGCGACCCCCCTCGACCGTAGTTTTATTATAGTTTGTGAGTTTTAAGTAAAATGACTGTAATGAAAATGAGAACAAGTTTTAAAACTATAATGCCATTTTAGATTTCTTGCTTTAAATAAGTGAAATAAACGCAAAAATAATTTGTCTTCGCGGCGCCCCCCGAGACTGGCGCCCGGGGCATCGATACACCCCTTGCCCCCCTGTCCGGGGCATCGATACACCCCTTGCCCCCCTGTCGCTACGCCACTGCATGCTGATTCAATAAAATTAAAAACAAAATATAATAATAAATAAATAAAAATAAAAATAATTCGTTTTCATACGGTGACTATTTGTTTTTATCTAGGTAAAAAGTTATTTAAATAAAATATTCACAAAATATTACAAGTGAAATTCTTTGTTTATCTTATTCTATATGCAGTACAAGAATTTTTGTTTTTTCTCAAAATCTTATTTTAACGGAATAAAGGGGCGTCAAGTGTTTATTTGAAGCAATTTAAAATATGAGTTCGTGGTAATGGACTATGGTAAATAACAAAGAAAACAATGAACGGTTTTAATAAATATGTGCAAATTTTATTTAGGTATACAAATCTATAGGTACCTACCAGTTGTGGGACTCGTCACGCGGCTAGATAAATAAGTGTACCTATTTCAATCAAACTTGCATATAAGAGAGTGATTCAATAAATAGGGACAATCGCATGTAGATTTAAAACGGTCTATTTAATAAATGTAACAATTTTATAACTTTTCGACATAATCCCCCTCAACAATTATACACATGTCTCATCGCTCTACTAGCTTTCCTATGCCAGTAGCAATTACATTTTTGCCTTAAGGTTCAGCCAGTTTTGCAGATTTGTTGTAGACAAGGTTAATTCAGCTTATTATGTGTCTTTGAAAAGGTTTATCAATACCAGATTATAAAATTCGATTTTTCTCGATCTTCTGATATTTATTCAAATAGATATAACAAGTGATTTCCTATTAGGAAAACAAAAAAAAGCACATTTAACTATTCCAAATTCAACTTGACAGCCTGTAAGCAAAAATGAAATTATGGGTAATATCTCAAAAATAGTAAGTGATAAAATAGATATAAAATAATAGTTAGTTTTTACATCAAAAAAGTACCTTAAGTACAAATAAAATTAATCCAGTGATTACGAAAAGAAGTTGTAAGAGCAAAAATTTTACATTTTCATATCTCTTATAATAAGCGAGATCCTCAAAGCTGGAAATATTATCTGGGTCGCTGTCTAACTTAAATATTCTTTGTCTGATTTTCTATTGTGGAATATTTTTCTCGTACTTGTCAATTACACAGTAATGATAAAAAATCTTAATCATGTTATTAGTAACAGATATAAGTGTTTTTTTTTTTAAATAAAATTAATTTTAAGCAACTCTAAACTACGAACATGTACAGGGTGGACCAAATTCGAATGTTTTACGGGGTATCTCGGTTACCGTAATAGATAGCGAAAATCTGATTTCGGTCTCTTGGGCTATTTTTTTGAGAAAATAACGCCTATGCAATCAGATTTTTTCTATCGGATTCCATTTTGGCACTACAGACGAAAAATGAAATTTCATCATTTTTGAAAATTTGCTGCAACTTCTTTATTTATTAAATTAGAACAAAATGTTAAATAGGTTTCTTATACGGAAAATTATGCTTAATTTAAAAACAAAATAAATTTTTTCATAGCTACCTTGACTTTCCGAGATATGGAGTAAACTTGCATTTTTTTAAATAGAAACCCTAGTTGTCCATGACTTTATGTGAAAGAGTATTTTTTTAGCTTTTCAAAAATATATAATTTTATATATTTGTTGCAAAAATTAAACAACATATGGAACATTTTGTAAAAATTCGATCATCAAAGTTAGCCATGATTTTGTAAACAAGTGATGTTTGCAATTATTAAACAACTAAACGTCATTGCCAAGTAAATTCTGCAACAGCCGCTACGTTTTTATTACTTACACAGTAATATTCCAACATATTAAACTTTTCAAATAGTTAAAATTCAGCCATGTTCACAATACCACAATAAACAGTTATAAAATACAAAATAATACACGGATTTGCTTTAAAGTTGAAAAATTTACTTCGAAATGACGTTTAGTTGTTAATAATTGCAAACATCACCTGTTTACGAAATCGTGGCTAACTTTGATGGTCGAATTTTTACAAAACTGGCCATATCTTGGTTATTTTTTGCAACAAATGTATAAAATTATATATTTTTGAAAAGCTAAAAAAATACTCTTTCACATAAAGTCATGGCCAACTAGGGTTTCCATTTAAAAAAATGCAAGTTTACTCCATATCTCGAAAGTCAAGGTGGCTCTGAAAAAATTTATTTTGTTTTTAAATTAAGCATAATATTCCGTATAAAAAACCTATTTAACATTTTGTTCTAATTTAATAAATAAAGAAGTTACAGCAAATTTTCAAAAATGATGAAATTTAATTTTTCGTCTGTAGCTCCAAAATGGAATCTGATAGAAAGAATCTGATTGCACAGGCGTTATTTTCTCAAAAAATAGCCCAAGAGACCAAAATCAGATTTTCGCTATCTATTATGGTAACCGAGATACCCCATAAAACATTCGAATTTGGTCCACCCTGTACAACCTTAAAAACAAATGTTTAATGCAAACTTAATTATAATTTTGTAGATCGTCTATATGGGCTTTTATTCATGGTGAAATCCAATAAGGATTCTATTTACATGAACTGTGCTTACACGCAAAGGTTTAATTAAAAGTAAGATTTACATTCATATATTACAGTGAGCGGTGAAAACACCTTCATACGCATTTTTACATAAAAACTCGTTTTCAAAGAAACTCAAACACTATCCCCCAAGCTAACGCTTTCCAGCCAGAACAAAGGTACAAGAGAAAATCGTAAATTTGACTTGTACGAACACACATTTCAAGGCTTATGTTACAAGAAGTCGTTAAAATGATTAACACTGTGTTACCTGCCTGTTGCTTTAGCTTAAATTATTTATGGAAAAAGCGTTAGTTTAATATTGGCTCAGTTAGAAGTGATTTGAATGTGGTTGTTTTTTTCAGATTTTTAACACCCCAATATATAAACATATGTCCCTCAAAATCTTTTCTTTACTTGAATAGCGCTTACTTAGTTAAGACTTCTTAATAAATGTTTATTTAGACATAGCTTATTGTTAACAAACATAAAATGAGTAATAGCTTTTACATGTCATTTTGGACGGGTATTATTTCTTGTTTAGCTGACAAAACTGGAATGTGATATACAGGGTGTCTACTTGTTGCGTTTCCTTCATATTTGGTTATTGCTCATAGCAAAAAAAAATTAAAACAGTGCAAAATCATGAGCTACTAGGGTTTTTCTCCCGCGATCCCGGTCCATTTTAACCTATTTTACATTACCCGGAAAATTCTTATTGTCTCCGGAAATTCCAGGATTTAAGAAAAATTTCATTTTGGTTTATACCCAATGACAAAATTTGTTATAAATATCTTTACTAATATTAAGTTATGGAACTTTATTCTCGTTTTAAAATTATTTTTTTACTTTGTGCTAACGAATTATGCAAACCTGCAGCATGTGTAAAGAAACCCGGTCTCCATGGCAAAGTTGAAATCATCAAAATACGTTTACAGTTCTATTTTTGTGTACCCTGGTAATTCAAAGAAAAAAAGCTTATAAATAAAGTTTTATTGACAAAAACGATGTCTCTTTGCTGCTAGATGCTCTCAAGACGATTCCACCCACATCAGTAGAGACCAAGAGAGCATTTTATGGAGCAAGACTTTCTGTTAATTAGTTAAGAATGAGACTAAGTAACTAAAGCATAGATCAACTGTGTTTTCCTAAATCATCTTACAAAAATTCGTTGTAAAAATGATGTCATTGTGCTCAATAAAATAAAATGGCAATGAAAAAATTATATTTGTTAAACATGTATTTCTTACACTAATATTATTTTTCTATTTGTACCTAACAGGTAATCATGGAGCAAAATATATAACATACATGACTTAAAACCAGGGTGGATAAAAATCATGATTTTTTTAAAAAAATCAAAAAAATTGATTTATTTGATTTAAATCAGATTTTTTTAAATTTAAATCAATTGTACCATATTATCGAATTTAGTGACATATTCACATGCTATTTCTGTTTTTTTGCTAATATATTTAATATCCAATATATTTAATTCATTGGTGAATTTTTGTCAAAATAAAAAATTAATTATAATGATGAAGAATTTTGAAAAAATCAGTGCTAAATGGTAATGTTTAATTAATTATATACAGGGTAAGTCATTAGTGCGGGATCGGTCGATTGTGGCTAAACGGCTTGAGATATGAAGTTGATTCAAATGCTATTTTATACAGTTTTTTCTAAACAACACAATAAAAATATTTTCAAATATACAGGGTGAGTCACCTTTCTGGAACTAATAGCAACTTTTATATTTCAAATACAACACTCGATTTTTTTTTAAATATTTTTGACCGCCTTAATTTTAGCTTTGCATCAATATAAAATACTACAGTTTTTTATAGGCGTTGTAAAAAAAAATTAATTTTCTAAATTATTCAAGGTTTTAAGTCTTTATTTAAAAAATTCTCCTGAAGTTATTTTGAAGTACAGAGTTGTAATTTGTTATGGACATGCAGAAAAAAATTCTCTGTTCGTTCGATATGAAAAAATTTAAATCACACATACAGGGGTGTTTATAAATAGGTGGCAGCTTCCCTAATTTTCAAAAGCTCGTAACTCGATTTTTTCGAATGCAAACCCCTGTATTTTTTTATGTCATCGAATTCGTCTTTAAAAGAGCTTCATATTTTGTTAAGTATGTCCTATACCCAAAACTCATACTTTTCGAGATATTCGACATTTTTCTTCAAATCGTTATTGAATATTGATATTTTTTTTTTAAATCACTTGATTTAAATCAATAATTTTTTTTTAAATCATTTGATTTTAATGATGATTTAAATCGTGATTTAAATCAATTGATTTAAATCTGCTAAACCCTGCTTGAAACTGTTTTTAAGTAATAAACTGCTTCCTTCCTTTTTCATATTATTTATTATAAAATATTAATATCATCGAATTTGGACCACCGTGTACATGAACGTCATTGCAAAAATAATTTTCGCCAATGTGGATGGCAATGATAAATTTTATTTTAAAGTTAAATAGTACGAAATGGATTTATTGTGAAAAAAACTGATGGCTACTAGAACTTACGCTTTTTTTGGTATACGGACGCAAGCAAGACCTCGGAGCTCCCTAAACGGAAAAAGCGTTATTTATATATCAGTTTTAGTGTTTAAAAAACACGGATACTTTTAAAGGCTGGAAGTAAAAAAAAGGGTTGGGCACATAAAATATAAATGCATTTATAAAAACACGCCATATTTAAACATCAAAAAAATATCTATCGATATATATTTAACCAGCTTTCTAGTTTAAAAATTCGTATTAGTGCATATATACGCAGTTATTTTAGTTCATACAACATACATAGTAATTACAATTATTAGTAATTTACACACAAGCAAACATTTTCATTACCTAGACCTCTACCAATATGAAGTTGTGGTATTATTAAACGGCAGGATTGCTATAGTGTAGATAGTTATGCAAATTAACCTCCAATATCTAATACCTATAAACTTCGTTAGGTGAAAATTATATTGCATTTAATCGGAACCGCTTTACAATTTTTAAAATTTTATTGCGCTAAAACAGCGTTTTTTAAACCATGGGACGCCACACAGGGAAAGGACGTTGTTTCAAAAATTAAAGGGCATGATGCTTAATTATTTTTTTTTAATTACAAGAATTATTTTGTTTCAAATTAATATGAATGCTCAAAAATGTTTTTTTTTTTTAATAAGCAAATATTAAACTTAATTTTAATAAAGAGATAACGTCTTTTGTGTGTCTTCCTTAAAGCACAGAGTCGTTTAACCCAAAATCGTGAAAGTGAAAATTTCCTTCACCTATCAAATTTGCATTTTCAACCAATCACTAATCTTAAATCTTCTTGAGACTACCAAAAAAAGCATTACTACACAGCAATAATTTGACATTCCCCTGTCAAATGTTGATCTCACTGTCAAATTTGCGTTTTCGACCAATAACAAACTCAGATTTTCTTGAAACGACCAATAAAGATACACTGATAATATCCTTTTCGCAATTAACAGATTTTCATGCGTTTGTTGGTCGTTTCTAAGAAATCTGAGTTTGTAACTGGTCGAAAATATAAATTTGGAAAGGGAATTAAATATTTTGGTCTTGATAATTTTTTGACGAATTTCGGCGACCAGTAGCGTTACTTTAATATAGATTAAACCACACCCCTGACGCACCACTCTGACAGTACTTGTAAAATTTGACATAACGTACAGTTAATTTGACAGGTAGGTTAGGCCAATGAAATGTTCTGACAAAATATAACTCGTGCATTGCAAATAATCAATAATTTTTAACAAATTTTCACTCATGCAATTGAATCAGAAAAAATCACTTGTGTTTTTTCAGCTCAACTTGCATTCGGGCATATTTACCAGAAATTATCGATAATTTTCAATGCACTTGTTATATTACTACTGATAGTTATTACTGGCTACTTTATTTTTCTTTTACAGCTCGATTTTGCTAAATCCTTTTCTTACTTAGTCCGTAGCTTTAGATTTTAAATTAAAAATTTATATAAACGGAAGTGTACTAACATATGTATTTATACAATTCTTTAAAACTAAAACAATACCTAATTTAATTTAAACTGCAATATTTGTTTAATAAATAATTTACTATAACGTTCTGATAAACGTTCAAAAACAAAACGAGTGAAATCCAGTTACCGATTACTACTACTAATTACTAAGTTTTAGCAATATTCCTATCACAATTAACTATACAGTGAATTGGCATGCTAACACAATATTAGTTTTAGTGTGGTATTCCCCGGAGCTCTACTACGAGCTTAGAAATGGTTGAAGTGTTTTATTCACTAGATTTGTAAATTTAAACTTTGCGTTTAAAAAACTTGTTCTTCTCTTACTTCTCCTTGCTCGAAAGTACCATTGAACGCTTGAAGATAGAGATACGAAATTTACTTGAACTCTTGCGATGTAAGTTATTGCAAACTTTGATTCAGGAAACATTCAAGAAAATAAACGAAACTCTTAAGTTACTCGTAAATGTTGCCGTGTTTAAAGAACATCCTAAGTCGAGAACTTTAGCGTTTACTTAAAATTTTGTGACGGAAGGGGCTAGAATGTTAAATTTCAAAAGGAAAACAAAATGCTACGTTTTTTCTTTATTCCTGAAACAAGATATTTTCAGTGCATTCAAATAATTTTAGTATGTGGTTGCCACAAAAATTTGCAATCTGGCGGGCTTTAAGAGTTTAAAAATATGTGTATAGCAGTGGCGTGCGGTGACTTTTCAACCAGGGGATGCTGTCCAAAAAAACGAACAATTTATTTTTTTAAAATTTAATTTTATTCTACGATCTTTTTTTACAAAATTCGTCTATAGCAACATCATACAATCTTTTATTATTTTTCATATTTAGCAATATTTTTTTTCAATTGATATTAAAGCGAGAGCAGACAGTCTATCGTCATTTTGGCTGCTTCTGGTGAATGTTTTTATTCTTTTCATTGTCGAAAACGATCGTTCAGCCGATGCGCTCGTGGAAGGTATAGTGCAAATTAATTGTATTAATTTAAATACTTCTGTCAAAACATCTTTTAGCTCATCTTTCACAATTAATTCTTTTATGCAATTTATAGATTTTAAATGAAAGTCGGGAGTCGAGTACAAGTAAACTAATTGACTTTTTAACTTCATAAAATCAAAGTATTTTCCATAAGTTGGCTGAAGTGATTGTAACAGAAAATCCGGAAAATTCTTTTCATATTCTTTAAATTTTCAATCAAAAATTGCAATTATTATTAACCACAGTTTCATCCATATTATGGGTCGTATTAAATAATAATCAAAATTCTAAATAGCGAAACAGTGCACTAAAAATAGAGTTAAGCTTATTTAAATAGAAGAAGCTTGATTTAAAGAAAGTAAACAAAAAGCAATTTACAACGGAAATGATTATTTTTGTAGCGTGCGGTAATAACAATGGAGTGCGGCTGCCCTATCATATTAACACAGAGGAACCATGAGAGTAATCGCTTCCCGTAGCTGTTAAAGTAAGCCACAACACGGGCAATAGGCTATGGACTGCATCGCAGTACGCATGCGCCCAGAACGCAAATTTTGTATCCACAATCAGCATAGCTTCCCTCAGTCGGGCTCACAATCGTTAGTTAGCGCTGTGCATCGCACGCATTTCGTCAGCCGCTCGGTGGATGTAAATTATATAACGCAAATTTTCGAGCAAGCAAAACATCGTATATAATAAATAAAATTACAACGTAACAAAAAATAAAATCAAAGCGAAATAAAGCTACACGAAATTCAAATATGATACGGAAAAAAACTATTCTTGACGTGAATTTTAGGGGATGCGCCGCATCCAACGCATCCATGGACCGCACGCCGCTGGTGTATAGTGTATATTCATTCAATTCATTCAATTAGCGATTTCAAGCTTGAAACTATAAAAACTGATTATATTTATTCCTACCTTTTCTTAATACAGCAATAAGTACGTTCCAAATACTTTACTAAGCCAGGACGAAAACTCTATCTATTTAATAATTAGATAGACAAATAGTGTTTTGGCAGGACAATACGATTGGAAGGGGGGCGCAATAAAATCTGATATAAAAAAGGGGGGCCAAATACAAAAACTTTTGTACAGCAACCTTTTTGAAAAAGGTTGCTGTGGAACACAATGGAGTATTTATACATTAAATGCCAATACAAAGTAAGAAAAGTATCCACAAAGTTATTAAAAATTCAAACTTGTAATAATAATATTATAATCGTTTTTGTCTTAAGGGTGGTTCAAGCGCATTAAAAGTCGTAAGAATATTTAGCTTACCATATTTTGATATTCACAGGTGAACGGTAAAACTATCAAGAAAGTATAACAAGTTACTGAAAATTATTAAACCTGAAAAATTTCTCCTTAGAATTATTCGTCGAGTTGATCTTAAAAAAAAAACTCTGTTTGTTCAAATAAACTTCGTTATAGTATTTTTGATGTATTTTTATTGCCTTAACATTATTTAAATATTATTTTTATACAAACACGAAACAACAATCCCAATTATGGTATATTTGAGTGACTTTGCTCTTCAGGATAATATTGCTCTACCTCCGACAAAAATGTTACGAATTTCATTACTTAAGATTCTTCTCAATCTTTGAAATGTTACTACGTAGGTAGTCTGCAATAAAAGGTTTTATTATTTATTACTGAATAAATGTCGTACTATTTACAATTCATGTAGAAATAAGGCAATTAAAAGCCGATTTAAAAGTACCTATTAACTATTCACATCCAATTTGTATATACAGTGCTGCGTAAAAGTATGGAACAGACAAATATCTAGACTAGAGTACTATTACAGATATTATTAGGTATAAAATTTGCAATTTTAGCGTCATGGTATGTTGCAGATTCAATGAAAATATTGAGGCGCCAATACGACTCTAAGTTGGAAATTTTAAATAGAACACCCAGTTTATTTTTATATCTTTAGATTCCTCTTTATATTTAGTTTAAGAAATGTAAAAGGTTATATGGGTCTCAAGTCAACAATGTATGTGAAATTTACATTATTAGATACTAATCATTTTAAGCGGTACAGTACTTCCAAAAATTTTCAACACTTAAACACTTTTAAAAGGGAGTGAAAATTGGTTAGCTTGACAATAGATTAATTTACACTTTGCACTAGCTACATTTCTAAAATATTATACAGAGCGTTTTTTACGCTTGGGCGATTTGGGCTACAGATTTGTAGGAAACATAGATAAGAATATGTTATGTTGGCTATCAATCTGAAAAGCTAATTTTTTGTTTGTCTAATGGTGTCAAAATCCAACATGTACCACAAGTAACAAAAAAGATAACCATCGTAACTTGAAATCTAGAAGCTGTACAAAATTCCTGTCCACGTCATTCAACTTAGAATAGTCAAAAGCATAAGGTTACCAAGATTTATTAAAAAAAACGTCAATGGTACCTACGGAAGTTTTTTTTTTTTCTAAAATCACATTTTTCAGTTTTTTGTTATAAATCTGGGAAGAACCAAAATATTCACGATTTTTTTTCAGATTCCCAAACGTCATAAAAATGTTCTATTTTTATCTAATTTAACTGAACTCGTATCTCTTACCGTTTTCAAGATACTAATAGTGAGCATCGAAAAATTCACTACCCTGTGTAAATTGGAAAAATAAGATTTATGTTTTTGATTGAATATTTTATTTTTTGTCGCCATATATGATTTAGACAGATTTAAAAAAATAAATTCTTCACGATTCTTTAAAAGCGCGCGTTAAGGGGTAAATTGTGCTTTAAAAACCTTAGGCCTATTTTATACCTAAAATTAATGTTTTTCGAGATATCGCGATTTTATTGTCAGTTATTAGGACAACATAATATTTTCAAATATGCTATGCAGAATCCAAAAATGTAAACATGTACAGAGTATTCTATTTAAAATTTCAAAGTTAGAGTCTATTTCCGGTTGAAGCGGAAGTCGTATTTCAACCTCAATATTTTATCGAATCCGCAACATACGATAACAGTCGGATACCAAATTTCATTGTAGTATCTCTAATGGTCTTGTAGATATTTTGTGTTTTCATATTTTCGCGCAGCATTGTATAATATTTGGTTTACTATGTTACAGAAATATTGGTAAAATACAATAAATGTTACATACGGTTGCACTGTTATAAAACATATCGTAAATTATAGTAAATTTAATTAAATAATTAACTTTCAATAAAGCAAGATGTTGAAACGTAGTCCCAACAGTGCGAAACTGTCTAAATAGGTACCATTAGTTCAAAAACTTAAATCGATTTCGACTTAAGAATAAAGATTTATGGATTATCATTTCTTTATATCCTGTCAACCTGTTGCATGTAAAACATGTAAAACATGTACATGATTTATTTATCAAAAAAGTTTTTATTTTAAGGAAACTGTCGATTTAAACAAATATACAAAACAACTAAATCAGTAAAAGATTCGTGCGAAAACTAAGCTATATAATATTACAACATACTAAGTTCTGCAAATGAATTTATAAATTAAATCCAAATTAATTCGTGAGTTACACTCATTAATTTGTAACAGTTATGATTAAAAACATTGATAACTTTTGAAGAATGAATCGCTGGAATTTTCATATTGTTTTAGCCTCTTGGTCTTTCATAATTAATTTTAAAGCAATTTATTAAAGCGACAGATCACGCATGGATGAATATTTTTCAAATTTAAATTTTATGCGCATAAATTTTATTACGCTCTTATAAATTGTAAATCAGTTCGTGTTAGTCTACTGAGATTAATGATATAAATGTAGAAACGCAAAGAGAGCTGTTTGAAAGACCTAACAAGACATTATTATTACAGGCGATGTAAATAAATTAGGTGAAGCATCTCTTGAAGCACGTGTCTTAAATTCCACTCCAGATAAAATTTACGTTGCATGATTATGCTTCTTAAACCTTGAGTCGATAAGCTTATGCAAGGTTTTTCATGTTTTTATTTTGATTACATAGGAAATTGGTGTAACATCACAAATTTTAAGAATGTTTAGATATGCTAGGTCCTAAAAATAATAAATTTGAAAGGTACACCGTTAACAAAATTGGTAAAGTTGATAACTGTCACAGTATATCCACAAAAATATTAACCAAAAAATATTTTCGTTCTTTAACCACTTTCTCAATCCGTGTATTTTGCGGTTTTACAGGGTAATTATTTGTGGTAAGGCTATAGAACTAGCTCGAGATAAAAAGATATACAAGGCGTTTCTTAACCCTTTGCCTGTCCTGTGCATCACCGGTGATGCACACAAAAAAATGGTCCTTCGTACGCTCTGTGTATCATATGGAAAACACATATCTTTGCACTTGCTAGATGCTTTACACATCCTGACTACATTATACGTATAAAATAATCCCATAGAGCCGTAGAACATGATATACATGTGATATATTTAAATGGACGTACGGTACAAATTTTATGTAAAATTTGTGGACAGGCAAAGGGTTAAATATTGTGAAAACATTCGGGAGGCAATTCCTTATCAAAAATTAAGGGGGTCTATTTGTTTGGCTACCTATACAGGGTGTTTCTTAAATATCGCGAAAAAAATTGAAAGGTGATTCCTTATCGGAAATTAAAGGGAATCTTTCATATAAGTTAACACTTTTTCCTTAGACGTGTCCTTTTGGAATTACACGCCCCTAAAGGGGAGCGGTAAAATTAAGTTTTTATTTTGTTTCACAAATTTGGATAAATGTAGGAGAATGATATTTGATCGATGTTTTATACTTATCAAAAGGCTTCCCATAGTAATATTTTTAATCATCTCCCACCTTCTCAGGGGGCTAAAAAGTGCGACACCTGATGGTTTTTTTATCAGAACTTCTTGGTGGGTTGAAAGTTTGCAATTACCCAATACGAACAAACAAACCATGGTAACCACCAAAATGAATCGTTTTATATTGGAATATTTAATGGTGCTAGTTTACTAATTTTATTTTTTAATAAAAAATTGTAGGTTTTACGAGAAAAGATAAGGAATTCAAAAGTTTTCTAATTAAATTAAGCTTTAAAAAAAAAAAAGAATTTTTTAATTGCAAAATTTTAACCCACCAAAACATTTCCATAAAAAAAACAACAGGTGTCGCACTAATCAGCCCTCTGTGAAAGTGGTAGATGATTGAAAATGTTACTATAGGAAACCCTTTAATAAGTACATACAATACATCTACCAAATAGTATTCTTCTACATTCATCCAAATTTGAGAAATAAAATAAAAACCTAATTTTACCCGTCCCCTTTAGGGGCGTGTAACTCCAAAAGGACACGTCTAAGGAAAAAGTTTTATATGAAAGAACCCCCTTAACACGTTGACTGGCGCAATAGTAAAAAAAATCCGGATTTTTATGGCCGGATTTTTTTTTATGCCTCAGTAGGATTACAATAGAATAAGTAAGTGTGAATGAATTTTTTTTTTCTTGAAAAAAGTATTTTTACATTGTTTTGAGCCGAGAAGCATCATCTGTTCACGCGGCCCCAATAGCTGAAATTTGCACTAACAGCCGTAAGCATCATACACCGATTCATAGGAAAACAAGTCTATTCTTCCGTGGGCGACATTTGTTCGCCTGTTCATACCTCATACGTATATGTATGCATTTCGCGAAGGGTTTTTACTTGTAAATGCTCCACAGTTTTTTGGTTTTCGTCAATAGTAAGTATTAAAAAAATGAGTTTTGAAGAGGAACAAAATAAATTAAGTCGGTTGTGGCAAGAGTGTCTCTCAGACGAAGATAGTGATGGTTTATTTGAAGATTCGGGCGATGAGTTTATTCCGAACAGTTCAAGTGATTCTTCTGATGATGAACCAATTCGCAAAAAAACAAAATCATGGCATTTTTATAACAATTAAATAGTGACAGAAGACCGGTTGCAAAAGATTTCTCCTCTGACAAAGCTATTAATTTAAAATTTCCAAAAACCTGTCGTGCCAAAAGAAAATGTCTGTACCTATAGATGAAACCATGGTACCTTTTAGAGGACATTTGAGTTTTCGCCAATATATGACCTGTACTAAATAGTCATTTACTTTTAATCTGCCAGGTTTTTTTTTTTTTTTAAATATGTAATATCATTTAGAAAGTTATTTATTTTTCTAGTTTATAAAGATGTAAAGAAACGTTGCATTAAGTTTAAATAAATATGAATAATTCATCTGAGTTTTTATTGCATTTCAGTAGTATGACACTACGAACATTTCGGGCCTTGAGAATCAACAGTCGAACCACTTAGGTACCGGCCAAAATTTTTTTCTATCGCTTACAGCCGTGTATTTAATGCTACATTAAAGTTACATGGATCTGAGAAGCGAGAACTACTTCTCCTGGCTATTAAAACTCGCAGTGTCTGAGAATCAATGGTTGATACTCGCGGCTATTGCGGTGAATTCATCGAGCATCACGTTGTGCTCTCACGGCAGTCAACGTGTTAATTTCCGATAAGGAATCACCTTTCAAATTTTTTCGCGATATTTAAGAAACACCCTGTATAGGTAGCCAAACAAATAGACCACTCACATAGGAATAAACAAACGAAGTTGCTGTCCGTACGGACGGATGCGGGTTTCACGCCCGACTGACGTCACAAACAACCGGGTTTATCGCTGAAACTATGTGGCTACCGCACGGACCGTGCGCGGGTTTCACGCCCGGCTGTCGTCAATTGTATAAAAATTTATGGATGTCGAACCGTACTTTTATTTAGCGCACCGTTTTTAAGTTATAGCTTAATGGAGGGCATTCTAGATATTTAGCGGTTACGTGAAACAAGCGTACATGATCATTTGTCCAAACCATTTCTGAAATTAAATACAATTAGAGAAAAATATTGATTATCTTGTTCAACCATCCGAGAAATTAATGGGAAAACGATTTTATGACAAGCAATTTCTGTCAAATAAAAACATTACGGTATGTCCTCGTCCACCTACTTCGCCGTATCTGGCATCGTGCGACTTCTGGCTTTTCCCTAAAGTCAAAATGACCCTGACAGGCAAACGTTTTGAATCTATTGAGGACATCAAGGCAGCCACGAGGCCACGACAGCGCAACTAAAGACACTCACAAAAGACGACTTGACAGAGCTGTTTCAGAAAGTAGCAAGAACGATGGCTTAACCCTTATTCTTCTAGCGTCGTCAAATGACGACGTTTACATGTCCTGTACTAACGGTGTATTGTCAGGTACCTGATGATTTTAAACCTGTCAGCTTAAGTTTAATTTGTCAGGTAAACAATTGTTTTCATAAATGTAGCCATTGCATCGCAGTAAGTTGCAGACTTCGAACATATTTAATTGTTAAAAGTGACCAATTTACGAGAGAACACGAAAACCATGACGTCGTCAAAAAAGTAAGTACTAAATAATATAATTACGGTAAAAATATTTTATTTGTTTACATATTTTGAATATATAATAGTCAAGTGTTTTTTATATAAAATGTAATTATTTATAATAGCATTTATAAGGGAGTTATTTCGCTATAAATTTGATTGTCGTCATATGATGACGCTAGGAGAATGCATGTACTAACATACCCTATTTGTCCTTAGATTTTTGAGTGTAGCCGAAATGATGGATTTGTTAGAAAATGATGATAGTGACCAAGATATTTTTATTGAACCACCTGCAGTTAATGAGCTAACAGACGAAGATTCAGATGAAGAAGAAGGGACGAATATAAACTGTTTATCCAGAAATCAACTAATGGCACCGGCAGAGAAAAAACAGACCAGAAAAGAAGTTTCAACTATTTCCAACCTAAACAAAATACCAAAGATCACCAAAAAATCAAAAAAAGATCAAATTATATGGAGCAGTGGCGGTAAAACTATACATATACAACCTAGTCAATTTCATCTTATGGCAGAAGAAAATATTGATGAAGTCACTGCTGTTCAATATTTTGAACGGTTTTTTGATGATACTTTAATCGAATTAATTATTACTGCCAGTTCCGAATATTGCTTATCAAAAAACTGGCCAGATATAAAATTAACCAAAGAGGAACTGCGAGTATTTTTTGCCATTTTAATTGTTTCTGGGTACAATCCATTGCCAGTAAAAGCAATGTATTGGAGTACATGTAGTGATTTGCGCAACATTGCGATATATGAATCTATGCGGAGGGATAGATTTGATAATATCATGAAATCACTTCATATTAAATCAAATTTAAACTTAGACAAGCTCGATAAGTTTTCCAAATTACGACCATTAATTTCATATATTCAAAAAAAAATGTATGGAAAATTATACACCCACCTCAGCAATATCGCATGATGAGGCAATGGTGGAATACTTCGGTAGGCATGGATGTAAGCAAGCGATTAGAAATAAACCAATACGATTTGGATACAAGGTTTGGTGTCGAAATTCACCATCTGGTTATCTAATCGCCTTTGATCCTTACCAAGGAAAAACTTATCGAGGAAATGAAATAATGGAGAGTAAATTTGGTAAATGTTCATCTACAGTGCTTTACTTGCTAGACCAATATCCTATATATACCTTGCTTTCAACCTTATCATAGTTTATAAGTTTATAGTTTATATGTCTCAAATTTAATTTACATTGTAATATACTTTCACAAATAAATCTGAAATTATAAAACATACCAAGATTATTATTATTTGTACCCATATTCCCCTAGCGTCGTCATATAACGACAGCTCCTAAGTCAGGACCTGCGTCCTGTAATTTAATAAAAAGGGATTTTTCATGTATCTATGGCCATTTTTACAACTGATTGAATTTAAAAAAATTTTGATAAATATTTCTTAATTCCGGAGAATAGGGGTTTTAAAGCTGCGTTCACATAGAAAAGTATTGTATTGTAGCGTAAGCAAAGTTAACCTTTAAGAGCTAACGTGCGGTCTCAGAGACCGACGGAACCGAATTATTCCGATAAATGATAGATGGATTCGAATATCGTGCTCGGTCGTTCAGTAGCTTCATATTATATGTAGATGTTGCTTGTGCCAAAACGGCAGCAGAAATGCGTGTATAGTTTTTTAACTACATCAAATTTCGGTCTCAGAGACGGACGTTAGCTTTGGTGTAATTAAAGTAAAGGTAATGGAGCTGCTGGTTTAGTGTTTTATTTTAAGTAATAATTATCCTAATAGTGTAAAAATCGATTACGAACAACAACAAAATTACTTGCAAAGACTTTTTGAAGAATTGTTTTAGAGACACTAGGTATGGAGTTACTTAAGCCACATGCAAGACGCAGAGCACTTGCAAAATATCTACCCAGGACGCCTTCAAGAAATTTTTCAAATAACACTGAATGTTTCAAATAATAAACAGGCACATGGACGCTGCTTTTACTGCAGTAGTAAAAAAAGTAGAAAAACCAAATATAAGTGCTATATATGCAATAAGTTTAGGTGTATGGAACACATAAAAGGCATATTATGTGTAGAATGCTCTGCAAATATATAGTACTTTTTATAGTGAAAAGTTACGTTATACTATAAATACTTTTTTGTGCTAAACCTGAATTTTACTTAATTTATAATGTAAATAACCTATTTCAGATGTTTTTTCTTTATTTTTTTAGTTTTTTGTTTGTTTTTGTTTCAATTAAAAAATATGTATACGTTTTTGTAAGGGTTTTTTTACATAGTTTTTTTTGTAAAAAACGAGGGAAATATTTTTTTTTTTTAAATTTAAATTGTTTTTATATACAATCTACTACATGTCTTATAAATTTCAGATTAAAATTATTTAAAAAACATATTTTTCTGTTATATTTTATTTTCGGTCTGTGAGACCGACGTTAGCCTTTATGCTCAAATTAAAAACGTTAGCCCTGAAAGGTTAAGTATACGAATATCAAATGATAGCGTTCACATAAGCAAAGTGGTGAAATTGCCGTGTGGTAAGGTATTGCAAGACCTTGCAAGCGCCAAGCTTCTTGCAATACCCCATAACAAGAACCATTCCCAGTAGATTAACCCTGCGTATGCGCGTGGTAATCGCCTTTAGTATACAAACTACAATACGTCTATGTGAACGCTACTCTTGCAGGCACTTTGCTATACAATACAATACAATGCAATAATTTTCTATGTGTGTTGGAAGTAAGGTGGAGTGATTTGAGGGGAACTGATAGTATTGCATTTGTTACTATAATACATTTTTGTTTATTGATACATTCACCGTATTTTTTCATCATTCCACGTATTGTTCAACTTTCCTCCATTTTATAATAACTTTATACCTTATAATTGCCTCTAAAGATATTTATAGTAGGCTCACATAGTTCTCAAAATCAAATAGTAAATAAAATAATTAAACATCGAACCTGCACGCACTCATACAACACTGTAAGTTACCTACCTTAATATTATTGATTAAAAAATGTTCATTTAAAAACATTTTGGAAAATGAATTTTATCGCATTTCGATCTTTAGTTTTGCTTTAAATAAACTAATTATGAATTTTTAAGTCTGTGTGCTGATAATTATTCTTTCATTTCAACATTCTCAAATACTCTTAAAATCCTTGAAATCTCGAGGTTTAAAATTCGCGATCGCATTACTTTGTTATATTTCAAACGACAAAAATAAAATTGTAGCTGGGAGAGTCACTTCTAAAATACTTGAGCGACAATACTTGCCTTGTCAGTTGGAAAATTCTTTTTATACACACCAAGTGCCTTTATAACTGGTACCTTTGCATAAACAGGTTGTTGACCCACTTATTCTTTTTACTCCAATTTGCCAAACCTAACAATTTATCTTAATAAAAGAAAAAGAAAAAGAGAACTGTGAAAGCATTATTTGTAGCTTTTCCTACTGGGCTTATATTTTTGAAGATTGTATAAGTTCGTAATCCTGCTCCTTCCATGTTGAGAGGCAATCCATATCTGTGATTTATTAGCACCCTGCAATACGGAACAACGCTTTACATTTCACAAGGGACTCTCCATTTTACATCAAATGAGAAATTTGTGATAAAATACCGTTTTAATATACTTTTTTATCCCCGCAATCTTCAAAAGGGCTTTGTTATACCCCTTACTTTATAAAAGCTTTATTAAACGTGTAGTTCTATTACGTGCACACGAAATTGTGAACCGTGGCGATAGATATTAGCGCGGTTTTATAGTTTTTAGACTCAGCAGGGTTCCATTAAACTTTTCATAGCGTTTTTAAAGGGAAAACAGTGTAACATAGAAACAAGAACAATCAAATACTCGTACATAGGGTGCTCCAAAAGTCAATACCACCTTTATCTAATTAGCCTTTAACAAACCTTACATACACACGATACACAAGCTGTTTCACTTTTCCATGTGGCACTATTGCAATCTCCGTAAATAATGAAAATACAAGTTATTGTTTCTTAAAACTTTTATGGTTTGCGTGATATAACAATAAAACCTAAATCGACCACTTGGTGTTATCTAAATAAACCCAACCTTCTTGTATTTGGAGATCCTATAGTTGGCGAATTGTGTGATGAATACGATTAATAAAAATTTCTTAGTATATGTGCAGTCATACAGCAATTTGTACTAATTGCAAACAACATTGACTTAAATTTTTAAAATAAATCTAACAATAAAAACGGAACAGAGATAAAGCCCAAAAATAAAACTCAAATGTTGTTAAACATGCTCTCGCACTTCACTTGTTTTTAACGTTATTTTTACGTTGGTTTGTTTTATAAAAGTTGATATCTTCATAAGTTGATACTCTTTTAAGTGTTACGTGATTTAGTTTATGATGCGTCAGTATTTGTTTCATGTTATTCATTAAAAAAGTAAATAAAATACAAATTATTGGGAACATAATGAATTGGAAATTGATGATTATATTATTTGTCTGTTGTGACAAATACGCGCTGTCAATATATAAAAGTATATAGTAGGCTTACGTCAAGTTCCGCATTTTCAAGATCAAAAGTTGGCAGTTGATGTCTGTGCCACGACATCGTTAGTGTCACGGCACTGACATCATGACATCGTGGCACCGCGACATCAGGCTGTTTAGACTACGGCACTATACGACATCTAGTGACACGACGCTAGTGACACGACGCTAGAGTCACGACGCTAGTGTCACGACGCTAGTGTCACCATGTGGCTTTACTCAAAAATATGTAAACAACAATCAGTTTAGTTTTGATTACCAACATTAGTGAGCAATAAAAAAATAATAATTTCTTAATTAATTTAAGATAAGGAAAATATTGCAAACGCTACTTTAAAGCGTTCATTTTAAATATTTAAAAAAAGCTAAAACATTTCGTGCCGACTTACTTTTCAATAAATTAACATAAAACAATGGAAAAGTTAATGCATTGGTATCAAAAACAGAAAATACGTTTCGACGGGATAACACGGGCAACTAATATATATTTTTATACAGGTTGTTTCCGGGTTGGAACCGCGTCGAAGGTTTCTTCATAACCGACGTTTCGTCCTCCTTCATCGGGGACATCTTCAGGGGTTGTTGGTTAAAAATTTGCCGAAACAGAAGTGATATCGAGAACATCACGATACTACTCCCGCAAAATTAGGGAAGCCATAGAGATATTCAAAAACCCAAACATCAACCGAGACAACGGCTACCCCCTCCACAATTCCTGGAAGAGGCTGATAACCAGTAGACTGTACGCTCCAGCGCCCGTCACACATCATCAACCACAGCCTAGTATAAATACACAAGACACAAATGACTCGCCAGTTGCTGTTTAACCAACAACCTCTGAAGATGTCCCCGATGAAGGAGGACGAAACGTCGGTTATGAAGAAACCTTCGACGCGGTTCCAACCCGGAAACAACCTGTATACATTGGACATCGGCCGCGGAAGCCTACAACATAGATTAATACATATTTGTTTCGAAGGAAATTAAACATTTCTATAAGTTCTATATATACCGGGTGTAACTGAAATCAGGCTCACCCCCTTTTTTTTCTTTAGTTTTGAATTTAGACAAATGAAATTTTAGACATATAACATTTGCAAAAAACTGGATTATTTGAACATAGGTACACTTTTGTTTCACTTCCGGTTTCGCCGGAAATGGCCATAACTTTGTTATTTTAAATTGAACACCCTGTATATTTTTACATTTTTGAAAAGAGGAAACGATTTTGGATACAACTGTACCATTTTGATTAATTTTTATAACCTCAAATAATTTTTTGACAAAAATTTAATTTATTATTAAGTGTGCCGTGACCCGCATAAATTGAATTTTATTATGTCAAAAAGTGTCAGAAAAACGGTTTTGTAAATTATAATTGACATTTGGGCTGCTTTAATAGACCTTAAAGGTTGCAAAATTGGTTTTTTGGCAAAAAGTCAATTTTTTTAAATGGAACGATGGTGGCTCATGCGGGTATTTAAAGTATTTTCTGACGAATTTAACAATACCAATAACTTGGTATTTTTATTAGGAGCAGGCATTAAAATTTCAAATTATTGTAAGATTTTGGGAAGATATCCTAATCATAGTTGACTATGCCAAATGGCAACAAAACAAATGCTTTTTTTGTGTTGACTCATTTCAAGACAATCACTAACAACTCAAAATTAATAGAAGCTTTTAGTTAGTTCCTATCCATTTTTCCGCAAATTGATTGTTGAGGTGTTCTACTACATTTCTATAGTTATGGGCAGGAGCTCCATCTTGTTGAAAAAACAATCGTTGAATGCGAGCTAACGGTAATTCATCTAACATTTCCTGCACTTCATTCTGCATAAACGCCAAATAACGCTCACCCGTTAGTGTACCATCGAAAATAATAGGTCGTAAAATTGTGTTTCCCAACATGCCTATCCAAACCGTTCTTGAAAGTTGCGTTGTCTAACTACTCTAGGATTTTCTGCAGACCAATACCTAGTATTGTTTCTATTAAACATTCCATTATTAGTAAATCTGCTCTCAACAGAAAATATTATATTACGATGGAACTGCGGATTTTGTTGAATATTAGCAAGTAGCCAATTGCAGTATTGAAGTCGACGATTATGATTCGTTTCGTAAAGATGTTGATTCAAAACATACTTGTAAGATTTAAACTTGTGTTTTTTTTAAATTCTTTGTACAGATTGATGACACACGCCATAATTAAACCCAACTTCTCTTGTTGAAGCCGTTGGATTTAATTGTACATACGCTAGTACGTCAATTTCAACTTCTTCACTAATTACAAATGTTTCTTCATCGTTATCCTCAGTTCGATAGGCGTTTTCAAGCTTCTGAAAATATTGCCTGCTTGGATGTCTTCGGTCGGGATACCGTTCCTGGTTCAAGAACGCAGCTGCAGTAGAATTTTTTTTACACTCACCATAAACTAGCAACATGTCAATTTTATGTGATTTTGAAAAAAACGCCATACTTGTATTTTATATTGATTATTCTAAATTAAGAAAATCACAATGAAAAAACCAGCCGTTTAATAAAGACTATTTTGACAGTTGTCAACAACAATGGGCATTTGTTTTGTTGCCATTGAGCAGAGTCAACTATGATTATTAGGATATCTTCCCAAAATCTTACAATAATTTGAAATTTTATTGCCTGCTCCTAATAAAAATACCAAGTTATTGGTATTGTTGAATTCGTCAGAAAATACTCTATTTAAATACCCGCATGAGCCACCATCGTTCCATTTAAAAAAATGGACTTTTTGTCAAAAAACCAATTTCGCAACCTTTAAGGTCTATTAAAGCAGCCCAAATGTCAATTAAAATTTACAAAAACGTTTTTTGGACAATTGTTGACACAATAAAAATTCATTTATGCCGGTAACGGCACACTTAATTAAAAACTAAATTTTGTTTCAAAAATTATTTGAGGTTATAAAAATTAACCAAAATAGTGCAGTTGTGTCCAAAATCACTTCCTTTTTCCAAAAATGTAAAAATATACAGGGTGTTCCATTTAAAATAACAAAGTTATGGCCATTTCCGGCGAAACCGGAAGTGAAACAAAAGTGTACCTATGTTCAAATAATCCAGTTTTTTGCACATATTACAGGTCTAAAATTTCTTTTGTCTAAATTCAAAACTAAAAAGAAAAAAGGGGGTGAGCCTGATTTCAGTTACACCCGGTATAATTAAAATGTTGCTCCTTTATTAAATAACAAAATTAAAATTTAATATACCTAGTCGTACACAACTAGGCACATACCAACAATTTACAAAATAAAATACTTTAAATCATTTTGCATTTGAATTTGACATGCAATAACCTTTCTATTTACCGTCCTTTAAATTTTTCAATAACGGAAGTGCCTTGGCACGGTGTATTTTAACCTTGAATAACTTCCGTTTCCGCTTGCCGATCATTCCGTTCATATCAAAAGAATTCGTTTCAAACGACGAGAGAATTTTACTTTGATCAAACGCTTGAAAACTGGTTGAACGACACAATTAAATGAAAGTTTCTAAAGAGTGCTGAAAGTGAGAACTCAGAACATTCGAACCATATTTTTTTAATATAACGTTTTCTGTGCAATTCAAATTTGTTTGTTGTATGGCGAAGAAGCGAATAAATATTAACGAAGAAATGTTTATAAAAAACATATTCCCAATAGACTTTACTTTGGATTGAAAGATCCTAAGTTGACAGTAACTGTGACGTTAAACTAAACATTTTGTCAAAATGTTTAGTTTAGTTCAAAAACACTAATTTTTTTTACAAAAAAAATAATTTTTGTAAAGGCACTCTACATTTTGCTCTGTAAAACACGAAGTATTGTTAAAAAAGCTTAAAAGTAATTGATAACTACCTACTTTGGCTAATGAATTATTAAAGACGTTTTAGTGGATTTGAAAATATCTTTAGTCACTACAGTTTAGTGGGAAAAAAATGAAATAAATACATAATCCTTTACTTCTGTAAAATGTAATACAATATTTATGATACAATGTAGGTATGATCATCTTTGTTTTCTTAATATTGATATTAACTATTACGACTTAGTTTGTTCAAATTTGTGTACAAATAATTCAATTAAAAATGAATTCATCGTGGAAAATTAAAGCTTATACTAATATAAATAAGTTTAAGTAATTAATATTCACATACTGTCTCATAAGAAACGCATCTTAAAGAAATGCTAGACCAGTTTCGATACTCCCATCTCTTCATCAGCAGTAATCTTTTTTACAATTCATTAATTATTCCAACCGATCAAGACGCCATTTTTTTTACTATAAATAAATTATCAGCTTTTTTATTAATTTCCAGGCTTTCGCGGCCATTTTACATGTTACAATCCTTGTTCCCGGGTTTGGAACCGCGTCTTCTTTCATTACGCGACGTTTCGACCATACTTGATAAAGATCAAGACAGTATGGTCGAAACGTCACGTAACCAAAGAAGACGCGGTTCTAAACCCGGGAACGAAGATTGTAATACTAAAAATTTTGATTGTTGTAATGCAGCAGTTCAATTATAAAATATGGTTTTTAGAGATAATTGCAAAGCTATTATGTTGTAGATTATTTGATGTATTCGTAGATAAAAAAATATATTTCCCAGTTTTTCGTTGCATGAAATAAATATATTTATAACAAAATAGTTGGAAACTTAATCATAAATAGTGCAGACCTTCTTATCCAACTGCGCAAAATAAATGTGTATATATTTAGTATCCCCAGTTTAAAATTTTTAACAAATTTGTTTCCAAAAATCGAAATATCCGAAAACAAAAAATATGTATGTATGAGGAGTAACGAGTAACGCTCTTATCGCATCAGCACAGTGTGTTTAAATTTATTTGTTGGTTTTGTTTGTTCTCTGTTCTGTAGTGCAAAAAAATCATTAAATTTTTAGCTGCAAGCATTTCGGATTATCGATATTTAGCAATTTGTAGAAAAGTTTTACCACATCCACAGCTTAAATGGGCTTATTCTTTTAGATTAACTTTACCAACTTAGAAAGATTACATTTCGGCATATCTCTTTGTGCCTTATTCATGTTTAATTGCAATATTTCATAAAAATTTATACATCTTTTTAGTAAAAAAAAAAAAAAAAAACTACCGGCCAAAGATACCTACATAAACTTCACAATTTATGTAAATATATGGAACAAAAAATAAAAATGCGTTAGTTCTGAAGTTTCGTGGAAAGTATATGTACGTAATAATGCAATAATAATTAACTCATTTGGTGTATAAAAATGTTATCTGTAACGTCTTTGAAAATGTTATTCAGAGAAAAAAAATTATGTGTTCCTGAAAGTAAGCCATCAACCGTGGTGCCACCAAACAGTTCCCGGAATGGAACCAACTCAAGACGAGTGTGGTACAGAACTGTGCCATAAAATTAAGTTTCCTGTATCACTAATGAACCGGTCCAGCGCTTTTTGTTGCCGTGAAAGACCGTATTTGTTTACATTGTGCGATCATGTAGGTAATATTGTTGGTGTTTCGCGATTGCTGATATGACTGCATTATAGGAGCATGGAGGTAGTGCTCAATTTAATTCTAAGCTCGAAAAGACAACCGCGGAGACACATCAAACGTTACAACCTTTTTTTGACAATAAATCTTTAGGTCAGACTCAAATCTACAAGTGCTTTAAGCGTTTTAAAAACGGCAGAACATCCGTTAAAGATGGCGAACGTCCTGGGCGCCGTTCAACTGGCATGACAAACGCAAACATCTCCATAATTTATGTAAAAATTCGTGAAGACCGTCTGCAAACAATTCACGATGTTTGTAAAGCTTAAGGTTTCTCATTACGTCACTTTCTAGCAAATTTTGTTGAAAGAACTTGGAACTTATGGCTGCTTCGAGAACATTGTGCGGTAGTTTTTGCTTTCTACCTGTCATTCCCTACCCCCATATTCTCCTGACTTAGCCCTCAGCGATGTTTTTTTTTTGTTCCTCAAAATGCCAATGAAGCTCAAGGAAAAACCATTTAACGCGGTAGAGAAGATTCAAGAAATATAACTAAACATGATGAAGAGGCTGGCGGGAAAGGACTTTTGGGAGTGTTTCCGAAAATTGAAATCGCGTAGAGACTGATGTTTCAATGCATAAGGCGATTTCTTTAAGGGAGATTAAGTTAAAAATTGTTTTTGTTAGTGTATGATGAAAAAACGGAAGTGAAACGTGCACACTCACAAAAAAAAATTGTAGCTGAGTGAATGCAGCTGAAATGAGATTTCTAAGGAAAATCCAAGGAAAAACAAAAAATATAAAATCAGAAATGAAAAAAATTCGGAACAATTAAAGATAAAATCAGTTGAAACCAAAATACAAGAAAGACTGCTGGAAAGGTTGGGATGAAAGAAGAAAGGTTAACCAGAAAAGCCTATGAAGCAAGATCATAGGGAAAAAACAAAAGAGGTAGGCCGAAAAACCCTGGCAAGACGAAGTTAAAAAAGCAGGAACGGATAGAAACATCAAATGGAAAGACATAAAAAAATCTAGCACAAGACAGAAAAACATGAAAAGAAGTCAGCACACCACAACTCAACAGTCCTACTCCTTACAATACAAGGACCCATGACTAACTAAACAAATAAATGATTTAAAAAAAATCTATTCCCGAAACTTTTGGGTATCACCACGTATTTTCAATTCCAAAATGTATTTTATATAATTTTGTAGAACAAACAATACAGTCCTTATTTGCAAACGCATACCAACATTACTGTATGTTAAAATGAAATTCAAACATAGTGCGACTAAAATACAGTTCAAACTAACTAAATTGCGTGCTAGTTCCAAAGTTAAATGATTTAATTAGCGCATGTGATTAGCATTGAAATTCGGAGACGCCACTATATTAGCGGTAGTGGTAATTATTACAAGAACTTGCCCAAGTATTTTAGGCTAGGGAGTGACAACCCTAGTTCTCTAGAATATGTATTATTAAAATCAGTCATGTACAAGGTAACTCTTACGAGGTTATAAGTTAATTTGTTGTGTAAATTATATAACCCGTCTTCATTATTTGTTCACGAATTTTGGAATGTAGATGTACAAGACAATACGTTATGTCGTTATCCTTAACCCTATTTTGACTAGACTAATCTCATTAGAAATTCTGCATAATCAATCTAGAAACCCCCAAAGCTACTTATGTGTATAATACTAACAGTGCTAATCAAAACATTTACTAACTTACTTAAGTTAAGTGTATTGAGGAAATGATTTCGCAGATCAAACATTAATAGGGGTATCATGTACATAACATGGAAGGGTGTTAGGGAAAAACAAGGATTTCCAATTTTTATTGGATCTTTACAATTCAATTTTAAAGATTTTAAAGTCTATTATTTCTTGTTCATAGAGCGGCATCAATCAGACTTTGTTTTACTATGAATTATATAATTATGAGTATTAATCATTCCATTAAATCAAAAAGAAAGACGTATAGAGGGGCCTAAGAAGAAAGGAAATAGAAATAGAAACAATCAACATAATAAAAGCAATGAACGAAAAAACGGTAAATATTGTAAGAACCCAAAATGAAAAATCGGAAGAGTTTGAAACAAAAGAGGGCTTAAAACAAGGATGCGTGCTCAGCCCATTATTATTCTCAGGAGTCATTGATGGGGTAATTAAAGAGTAAAACAAAAATTGAGACCGTTTCACCTAGGCAACTGGAAAATGGAAAAAATAAACATAACTGAGCTAATGTTCGCAGACGACATGGTCTTAGTCGCGAAAACAGAAAAGAATCTGCAACGTAATCTCAAATTGCTAAACCAGGAATTGGAAATTAATATGAAAATAAATACCGAAGAAACTAACACTATGATAGTTACAAGGTTACAACAGAGAACAAAATGCATAACATCACTTTAAATGGGTTAGATTGGAACAGCTAGAAAGCTTTAAATATTTAGGAGTGATTATAGAGAGATATGGAGGAATGGACAAAGAAATAAGCGAGAGGACAGGAAACGTGGAAACAATATTTAACAGTTTAAGAAATACATTTTTTGGAAATAGAGAATTCCCAGAATTCCCAAAACGAATGGAAGTGGAAGTGGCACTTTTATACGGAAGTGAAACGTAGACACACAAATAAAAATAGTAGGCGAGTGAATGCAGCAGAAATGAAATTTCTAAGAAAAATCCAAGGAAAAACGAAACAGGATAGAATCAGAAATGGAAAATATAGAGAACAATTAAAGATAAAATCAGTTGAAACAAAAATACAAGAGAGACAACTGGGATGGTTGGGTCACATTTATAGGATGAAAGAAGAAAGGTTAACCAGAAAAGTCTATGAAGCAAGATCACAGGGCAAAAACAAAAGAGGTAGACCGAGAAAAACCTGCCAAGACGAAGTTAAAATTGCAGCAGCGGATAGAAACATCAAATGAAAGACATAAAAAAGCTAGCACAAAAAGAAAAACATAAAAAAATGTCAGCACAAGACAACTCAACAGCCCTACACCTAACACTAGAAACTAGAAGGACTTATGACTAAATTAATAAATAAAATTAATCAATGAATGTAAAAAATAATTTTTATTGAAAGTATAATAATTAGTTCAATATTTCCA
This sequence comes from Elmis aenea, assembly GCA_947652605.1. Lineage (NCBI taxonomy): Eukaryota > Metazoa > Arthropoda > Insecta > Coleoptera > Elmidae > Elmis > Elmis aenea. Next base: position 19,938,104 of record OX393578.1, read on the forward strand.
AATCAGTTAAAAATGACATTCTTTTCCCCTAACACCCTTCAATGGCGCTATCTTAAAAACGCTTAAAATTCCTTAGTAAATACACGACTAACATTAATTTAATCTTTTGAAAAAAAAGTTTTTAGTTACCAAATTGCCTTAATAATTTTAACTTTATCAGTAACTTATTAATAATTAAAACAACTGAAATCATATTTAATTTGTGTCGTTCGTACTAATTCATTTGCTTAATAATTACGTCACTAATATGAGTTAAATCATCAGAATTATTCGTTGTTACATCAACATTTACACCAACTACTAAAAATTTATTTATGTGAATGTGTTGTTGAAGTTCTTCGTTGCATGTAATGCGTTTAAACTTTTGAAATATTTCAGCTCTACCGAACATGCAAAAAGTTGAAAGCTCATGCATTTCATATTTTATTGAAAAATGTGAAACTAAACTAAGGCTGAAACACAAAGAGAAAAATGCTTCAGCGTTTTGTGTTAAATTTACATACCTGATTATATGTAATTTTAATGTTTTGATTTATGCTCAAAACTAACCACAATTATTAGGAGATATTTTAAACCAACCTATGTTGCAAATAATTATTGTTTTGTAGAAAAATGATGCCATGCTTACAAAAAAAATGTTTTTAAGAAGTCTTTTTATTAAAAAAAAATCCGCATACATTATTTTATAATTCTTTTATAAAGTATCACGACTAAAAATTGCAAAACTGCAATAAACTAAATAACATAGACACATTTAGTAAATTAAAAGACACTTTTATTTACAAGAGCAGTTAAATATTCTTCCCTTGACTTATCGATCCGATTTGTTTTTTTCTCGTTATCAAAACTAATTACGTCTAAATATATTTTGAATGTATTGTTATTTTGTTTTAAATTCTGTTAAATGTTCAGTTACTCCAACAAAATATCAAATACAACTCCAATTAAGTGTATGTATGTAGAATGAAACTCAGTAATGACGATTGCAGTTTTTGTTTCAGGAGATTAATTACGATTCTCCGCGCGGCGGTGTGAGCGTAATAACGGAAAAAGGAGACATCACTGTCAGCTATCTACTCGTCCAAAGGGCCAGAGCTTCGGACTCTGGAAAATATACTTGTAATCCATCCAATGCTAATCCAAAAACGGTGATCGTTCACGTCTTAAACGGTAAGTTTACTATCAGTTACGGATTTTATAATATTTCAGGATATTTTAAAATAAAAGAAATATTTTAAGATATTCTTTTAACTATAAATAATTATACAAAATCATCCAAATTTAAGAGTGATCATTAAGATCTTGCTATCCAACATAGATGGCACTTGACAAAGTTGCCAAATTTTATGCTTAATTAGGATATCAAAACCAATTTTAAATATCTGCAACGGTTTTTACAAAAACAGAAAAATCTGCAAATTAAAGTAATTATTTAGCTGTAATACAGTGGTTCTCTACCTGAGGGGCGCAAAAGGGTAACCTATTTATTAAAATAACAAGTTACCAGCATGAAACTGGACAAATTAAAAAACAATTGGAGTTTTTTTTTTTTTTTTGTTGCCAATGTGCAACGGGATGGATTTTTTAAAACAATTCTAGGATCTCCTTTTTTTAGTCGCTACTGCAAAAATTTAAAACGGAGCCGCAGTAAAAAGAGGGGCGCAATAATAAGGGGGACGCAAGCTCAAAACATTTCTGTAATAAACAGCACAATCAAATCAACTTAGAAATAAGCTTATTATATTGTTTAAGGAAGAATTTTAAAAAATTAAAACGTTTTAAGAGAATTAACAAATTTTTGGAATCAACAAATTTACTACAAAAAATGATCTTATCAATTTAATGAAAATGGGGCAGATTTCTAAAAAAAAAAGTGTAAATACATCATGTACTTCGGTAAAGTTACTAAAATGTAGTCTTATGGTTTATTTCTAAAGATAAGCAAAATCCCAAATGTCATCCTCAAATTTGAATAACTACTCTGTATAAAAATTTGGTTTAAAAATAAACACTATCTAATTTTTGGAAAGTATTTTTTCCAAATAATATTTATTTAGGTCGCAAGACTGCAAGTGGCAAACTAACCATGTGGAAAATTTCACATGGGCCGTATACAAATTGGGCCGTTTTTCTAAATATGTACATATAGGTATACCGTTTTGTCCAGTTTTATTTTTTTTTAAATCATATATTTCTCTTACGTTAAGTCAAGTAAATTTCAATTTTGAATATATTTAAATATAAGTAAAAAACAAGACATTTTTTTATTTACGGGCTGGGCCGGTAACAATTTTTTCCACACAAAATTTTTTGGGCCAGTCCGCCCTGAATACTGCATTGTAAATTTGATCGTAATAAATTAGTTTTTGTGCGATCGTACTAGAAACAGCTGTTTGAGGGACGCGTTAGCAACCATAAAGTACTGCATTACCGGCCCTATCCTTAGCAACGGCCGTAAAAGTTACTTTTCAGGCCGTTACCCTTAGCAACGGCCGAAAAAGTAACTTTTACGGCCGTTGCTGAAGAGAGGGCCGGTAATGCAGTACATACGCCGTCATCTGTCAGTGACAGAATGTCACGTAGTTTCTAACCTATAGTTTTGAAAATTACTAAAAATTTAAATTGTTTTTAATTCGATCGCACAAAAAATGTAATATGTACCTCGGCCAAAACGTACTTTTTCGGCCTTGCCTCTTTGCTGGCCTCGACTACGTCTCGGCCAGCAAACCAGACGCGGCCGAAAAAGTTACACTTTTTGGCCTTGATACATAAATAACTATTCTTTAGCTCTAAAAACAAAAGTATTGTTCGCTACAAATATTATTTAATCACATAATAGGCCTTTATGACTTATATCTATAGATTTTAATATATTTTAGAGTAAAGTCCTTAATGTAAAGTCCTCAGAGTATAGCCCTCAGAAGTCTTAAGATGTCTGTATGAATAAAAAAAATACTTTAATTAATTAAATAAATCCTTTTTAATATACATTGCAACTTTAAATATACTTTTGTAGCCGTTTAAAGGATTTTTAGGCACAAATGATAGAATATATCTATTATTAGAGGCGAGAGACCCTGTATATCAAACATAACCACCCTAAATTTAATGTAATTTACTTTTCTGAAAAGTAGATTAAAGTTTTTGACAGGTCGATAGCCTTTTATTGAGTAGGGCTGATTCAATTCCGCAAGTGGGCGTTGAAATATTTCAGCGAAAAGAAATCGACATATAGGTTTTTGCGTAAATCAGGAACTACATTTGCAGGGAAATTCTGGCGGAAATATTATTAGAAAAAAAGAAAGGGTTTATTTACTTTGCAAAATTTGCATATAGAATCTGAATCTGACTTTGGTAGCGTTTGATTTGAGTACTAATGTAATTAGAATAGAATAATATTTTAAGGTGCGAGTCCGATATCAGATGTATTTATTTACATCTAAAAAAAATAGATATTCTGAAACATTTTGTTGCGCATTACGTATGGTTTAAAATGTTTAACTTATTTGACAATTTTTGCTTCATTTGTACGCGGATGGAATTCGAGTATATGAAGTCACATCATGATGAATTTAAACGAATCATATCAAATATACGCTAAAAACAACCCTAGGTTAAATATCACTTATGACAAGCGGTTACCGAGTAGCGTCGTATTTACATGATGTGTATAGTATCTTAACCAACTTACTAAATCAAGTACCTAAGTGAATTTAGCTACTTGGAACGTGTGAACAGTTTCGATTAGTACTTGTCAGTACTTGCGCAAGTAAACAATTTAGTGACTTGTTGAGTAAAGTAAATAGAAAACATTTCTAGTTACTTGAAGACGATATTCCATTTTCTGTCAATTACGAAACTATTTTAGTAAATTGGGTGTAGACTACGGTTTCTTATATTTGATCATTTTACTTGTCCCAGGATTCCACGAAGAAATCGGTTTTTGTCCCGGAATTTCTTGGGATCCCGGGATGTAATAAATTATGTCAATATTTTAAAATAAATAACCCAAAAAAGGAAAGGAGCGCTTTTTTACTTAAAACCAACTCCAAGTAATAGGTACATGTAATAAATTTTGCTCCATGATTATTATAAATAATTAAATAATATTGTTGAAGAAACATAAATTTGAGAAATATAACCTTTCTATTGCAATTTCATTTTAATAAAAAACAATAACATAATTTTTACAAACAACTTTTCTAATATGATTTAAGAAAACAAAGCTGATCTTCGGTCACATAGTCTTACTCTTAATTTATTAACAGATAGTTCTGCTGCATAAAATGCTCTCTCAGTTTCTACGGATGTGAGTAGAATTGTTTTGAGAGCATCTAGTAGCAAAAAGATATAATTTCTATCAATAAAATTTGATTTATAAGCAATTTTGCTTCGAAGTACTAGGGTACACAACAATAAAACTGTAAAAGTATTTTGAAGATATTAACTTTGTCATGGAGACGCCATACTACGGGTGTACATAATTTGTTATTATAAAACATAAAAAGTTTTTCCATAATTTACTATTAGTGAAGATTTTTATAATAAATTCTGAAAAGTTATGATAGCATTACAAAGATCTTAAAACAAAATAAAATAAAGTGACAGTTTTAAAAAAATACTTGTTCCCGGAAAATATAAAATAGCTTAAAATGGATCGGCATCCCGGGAAAAAAAACCCTAGTGTGGACCATACATATATTGTGTAAACACTCACTAAACCAAAATTTGGCAATTAGTTACTTGCTTTAGCTACTTGATTTAATAACTTGCCTTAGCTACTATAGACATGTAAATTGGGCAGTTCATATACAGGATTGTCAGTTTGACAGTAAAATTGTAAAGTTTTATGTTTTATTCAACACTGACATTAAATATTGCACTTACAAATTGTTATCTGTAGCAACAAGACATAAATTACTGGAAAGTTATCAATGTTGTAAACATATATTTATTAACTGCAAACATCACTTGTCTACGAAATCATATCAAACTTTAAGAATAAAATTTTCACAAAATTTGCCATATCTTGCTTATTGTTTGTAACGAATGGATACATTTTTGAAAAATTAAGTAAATGCATTCCTGACAGAAAATCAGAAAAAAGCTGTGGATCGAAAATTACATAGAAAGCAATAGGTCGCTGGGCCTCTGAGGCCCGTGATGTGCACCTAGGGTTTAAAAAATATAAGTTTACCTCATATCTCAAAAGTCAAGGTCGTTAAAAATATTTTTTAACCATTTTTAAATTAAGCATAAAAATGTTTATAGGAAACTTGTGCAACATTAAGTTCTTTTTTCTTTTATAAATAAAGAAGTTGTGGTAAATTTTCAAAAATCTTGAAATTTCACTTTGTATGTAGCGTCGAAATAACAAGCTATGTTAAAAATCTGATAACACAGGCTTGTTTATCTCAAAAAATAATCCAAGCGACCGGTATCAGATTTTCGCTAACTATTATGGTAACCAAATTACCCCGTAAAACATTCGAATTTGGTACACCCTGTACAAAGGGCGTGTGACGTGTACAGTTTAATGTCAATTTATTGTTTGCCAGAAAAAAATTAAACATTAATATGTAACACAGCTTACTTCTTTGTGCCTGGGGCAAAATTACAATGTAAATACTCGTGTTAAAATGAATAAAAAACAGACTAACGACTTTGAAAACTCGCGACACCTACAGTAAGTGGAAAAAGTTAGCGAGTCTTCACAAAAAAGGCAAAAAGTTTGTAATATAATAAGCTAGTTAAAATGCAGAACCACTTTAAACAGACTTTTAGTATAAGCGCGGACTGCACGTTGTCTTTTAAAGGTATCTTAAAAGTTTAATGAAGTATTTATTGTTTCCATTAAGCTAGTAATGTCGTAAATAAAATTACCTACGTTGAAATAACAGTATAAAAGCTTTCCGCGGTACAGGTGTGCCGAGTTTTGCTTATGTACGTTCATATTCCAGCGGCAAAGTAATTGCAAACAGTGTTTATAATTTATAAAAGTAGCATTTTACTTTTTCTTGTAAGTTCCTCGAGTATTTTCAGCAACATTATTGTAGTAAATCAATTTTTCTTTACCGAAAGTAAAAAGCAATAAGTGACCTAAGATTTACGTTATTTCATTAAAAATGAAAATTAATTTGTTATTCTCTTTGATATAAGCGTGTTGATTCCGTAACTAAACTTTTAACAATATTGATGGCTATGTAATAAAGAACTTTACGAGTAACCTTTACCGCTTCATAACTCTTTGCCTTCCATATTTTAGTGTTAATAAATCAATTTAAAAAAAAGTTATAGACTACCTACTTTCTTAAATCAACTTTAGCGTTTGTGTACAATTTTTAAATTGGTGAATATTAAAAGTAACATGCTACATATATCAACCTGACATTATATTGACTTTAGTTATATCCTTTTATTTTATCATTTTTAAGAAGTACGCAAGTACCTAAAATAATACTTAAAGATAAGGATTTCACATATTTTAAAAGTTTGTGGACCACTTGACCCAGATAATTTCATTTTCCTAAGAGTTTATTTAAATTGTACCGCTATTAATTTGATATTATAAAAACTCTTCCAGATTTCTTATGTTTTGCGTAACAAGAAATAAAATATTATTTTAATTTAATCTCTGTATTTTTAATATAGCAATAAATTTTTTTGCTATTTAAATTACTCAAGCATCAAGCGAGGAGAATTTTTTAAAATAAAAATCGTTAATTTTTAAGAGGTTTATTAAATTTTATGCGGAATCTCTGATGCTCTTTGTGTATACAAGCATAAAAATATCTGAGTAAAGAAATATTTTAACCTTTGAGAAAGATATTAATATTTAATATTGATGCAAGATTTCTTATTAAAGTAAAATATTTTTCGTTAACACCAATACAAAAATACACCAATATTTTTAACTTAAGCTCTTATATTCTTTTTTATTAAAGTTTGAGCTTACAAATTTCAAAATTTTTAATATAATGTAATGAAGGATAAATTAACTGTGTTTGTGATAAATATAACTGGCGTAATTGTCTAGAATAGGTGGTATGTTTTGTTTCCAGCAACAAACCATAGACTTCATCTAATTAGCATAACGGGCGACGTCAATACGATTAGAGTGATCGCACCCAAAAGTGGACCGCGAGATGCGCAAAGAGAGGGGATCGCGATTGATATTTAGACTTTTCTAAAAACGTTGACTTTTAGTGGACTTAATTTGACTACTGTGATTTACAGGTTATTACCACGTTGCTGAGACAGGCGGATGTTTTTAGGTGGTGCAGTAATAAACGCTTTGGACCTGTTTTGGTTTCTGCGTCACAGTCCACTTCTCGCTGCGACCACTCTAGCTATGCTCAACCACACGTTAAACCAAACTTATGCACAAAACTAATGATACATTTTTCGCCAAAAAAAAACTGACAAGGTATCCATCTTATAGGTTTGTTGCAGCAGCGATTTTTTTTACGAATCCGTGTACTTGTAATTTGTGTACTAATAACTTGTGTACTAATAACTTGTGTACTAATAACTTGTGTACTAATAACTTGTGTACTAATAACTTGTGTACTAATAACTGGTTTATGCACATGCGTCAACTATGAACTAATAAATGTATTAGTGGCTGCCGGCATGCTTAACTGACATGCCCAACTGTAATTGACATTAATGTATATTGGTTTCATAGGAATTAGCGCGTCGCAAGTGTAAACATTTTAAGAAACCAGTACAACACAAGATTGTTAGGGCGAAGCATAGCTATAACAGGGCACCATAGTGGTGAACATAGCATGCGTGTAAAAATCCCAGCGCTAGGGCATGTTTTCGTTCATGTACTATTTGTACCGTCCGCAAAGTAGTTCATGAACTGGTCCGATAGCTGCTAGAACTAACGAACAGTCCGTTGGACTGCCCTGTTAATTTTGCATCACTTCTGTGTGCATAATCACGGAACACTACGATATTTAAATCAACTTCAGACGACGCTAGTTTATATATTTAAGGTTGTTAGCAATTTAAAAATATCTGTTGCCGATGAACAATTAATTATCCAGTGGCAAAAAAAACAGACCAATCTAACACAAAGCATTACGGAGACATTTATAAAATTTGTAGCTTTAAATGCCTTACAGCTTATTCATATCCAAGCAAATTTCGATTAAAAGTATCTTAATAATGTAGTGTTGTAGTGCAAAAATGTTTTAATTCCCAGTGTCACCTGCAATCAACATCATTTTACGATTTTTTAAATATGTTTAAAAATATATTTTTCATTGATGTTTCGCGAGTTAATATAATTTTAATGATGTTAGTTCGGCGTTTTAACAAATAAACGTTTATTTTACAATCACCGCTCATTATTAAAATAAATGTCAAATGTTGTAAAATGCATAAACCGTAAGTTTTGTTTACATTTTATCGTATTAATTAGATATCATTCTATCTTTAAACCAATTTTTACAACTGTGGAATTTTGGTTATAAGAGAAATATGCAAGTGAAGTGCATGTATCACCTGAGGGTGACACTGGGTACTATGGCAACTAAATTCCGCAGTGTTAACATTTAGAATTCTTTGTCCATTTTAATTTATTTTAAATTCACATAATATGAAATAATTGAAGAATTAAAGAGAGAACGTTAGTTGGGATCTTGCATTCAGAGATTGAGATCATTCAAGAATTAGAGTCCACATTAGATGACGAAGCGTCGCCGAAAGTAGAGAAAAAAAAATCGTATCCGATAAGTAAATGGTTCTATAATACCACTTATTTTTTGCCTGTGAAAGAGGAGATAAAGTTAAACAGTTTACTATGATACAATGTTGTAATATGTCCCATGTTGAGTGTTTTGAACTTTTGTTTATGGATGAAATTGTTATATGTATTGAAGAAACTAATAATTATTATGCTATGCAGAGAAATCACATGCTAAATGTCACCACATATGAATTTCGAGTATACATTACAATTTTACTTCTCGCAGGATATATGACACCAAAGTAGGTACATGCGTGTATTTTGGGGGAAATGCAGATACTCATAATAATATTATTGCAAAGAGCATGAGACGAAATAGAATTTTTGAAATTCAGCAGTACCTTCATCTTTGTAACAATAATGAATTGCCTGATAATTATAAGTTTGGCAAAGTTGAATATTTTACGATGTTGAACTCATCTGGCTATTGCTGAAAGTTTGGTTCTTTATTAAAGAAGTCACGGCACTAAACAACATATCCATAGAAAACCTATTTGTTTTGGTTATAAATTGTGGTCTCTAGCTACTCGTCAAGGATATCTCATATCGTGTGAAATTTTTAGCGTGCTGCAACGTTTTGGCCACAGTATGGGTTGGTTGGCAGCAGCTATTTCCCTAAAATTACACTTCGATTGCCAAAAAAAAATTAGTCCATATAATTCTTACGTTGATAATTTTTCACTGATCTGACATTGTTTAAATATCTTCATGAAAATAATATTTGAGGAACAGATACAATGCGTGAAAATAGATTAGAGCTTTGTAAGCTCACAAACAACAAGGACAGGGAAAGAATCCAAGAGGAGAGCCGTTTTTTAAAGCTTCAAACAATATTGTCGTAGAAAATGGCATGATAATAGCATTGTAACGGTTGCTTCTAACTGCCACAATTTGACTCCTATCGCCAAAGTGGATCGTATTAGTTTCGTTAACAAAAAGAAATCTAAAACTCAAGTTGAAAGCCCATCGCTAAATCGAATTTAAAATGTGGTGATGAAAAAAATTGTGGTTTCCACTTTTTGCATTTGGTCTAGATGCTGCATGTCAAAAGTTTGATTACTTAACAAAATGGGCGAGTCTAATTTTACATTTTGCGAATTTCGAAGGGATCATTGTTTCAAGTTATTGCCAGCAATATGGTAAACCGCCATTGATAAGCACACCCTGCGCTGTTCCAGTAAAAAGATGTTTCTTTTAAAATTTTAGTAATGATATGCATATTTTATCGTGTTTTGTAAAAAAAAATTAAATAATAGTTGTCAATTGTGTTTCTTCATAGCCTGCGATAATGTATAGTATTAATGCGACTTGCGTTACCGTTACCTGAAGGTGACATCTAATTTTCAGGAAAAATAAGAACAACAATAAAACAAACTTGATGGTATCTCATTAACAGCAATAAAAGAGAAAAACAATATTTAACAACGGCATCTCGCTTGCACTTGCCATGGGAATTGGAGAGTTAAAGTGTATTGCGAAACGTTTCGATTTTTCAGAAGATAACTTTTTACTTTTTATCAGTTGATTTTAGAATATTTTTTTTGTTTTATTTTGATTGGTGAACATTTATTTAACTGCTTTTGTTTATTTAATTATTTCCTTCCACCCGTTACAAACTATTACGTAATATAGTTAGCGGTAAAAAGATTAATGGTTCCCATTTTTATAGTTAAGTTCAGATTTTTTGGGTCAATGTCTCAATATTGGTTGATTAAGAGTTGGTTACCCTAAGTGAATTGATTGCAACCTTTCCTTGCGATGCTTCTTTCATAATTGTTGTTTAAATATATTTACGTAACGCCAAAACTTAGTGCAAACTTACTAAACCTAGTTCATGAAAATTACAGAGCCGTTTTCAACTTTCACGATTATTGTACATTCTTTGTTTTGTAGGAGCATAAATTTCTTAGCTTCATTTTGCTCTGCTTAAATCCAGCACATATTTTACTAGATTCGTTCGTTCCATCTTTTTTATCTGCAGATATTCAACTTCCTATTTTTATTTTTGTCTTTAGGAGATTGAAGATCTCATTCAGTTTTGCATTCCATTTGAGTAAATCGCAAAGTAGATTTCCTTTTACATAAATCTTTAAAGTAGTTGATTCGCAATGCGGTGCAAATAACTTAAATATATTATACATCACTTGCTAAAATCTGATTATTTAGTAGTGAAATTTTTATTATATAACATCAACTGCTACGTTAAGTATTTAAAAATAGTTGATGGCTTTAAGAACTTCGCAAAATATGTCTTGAAGAAAAATTCCGACTAGTGATTTAAAACATTGAATTATCTCAACGTGCACACGAATTGTCATTTTTATGAATAAAAGGTTCACGTTTCACATCGAAGCTTTCATGGATTATGTTAAATTTATAATGTTAACTAAAATACTCCGTGAAAAATTTCGGCAACTGATCGATTTGTATGAGATTATCGTCACCCTTTCGTCTTTGCTGACACGGCTTATTGTATCATGGAAGCCATAGATGACATACGCTTTATCAGGATACAAAAACAACTTCAGTGCGGAAAGCGGCAAAATAGAATGCAATTTTTAAGGAAAAATCTCTTTTGTGTTTACAATCGCTTTGATAGAATGTGAAGATTGGCATCCCTGTTTTTATTTCCCCTTTTCTAATCTCGAACGTAGAGGCATATCATGTAGGGAATATTGATTTTTCAATTACTTGTCTTTGGGGTTTCTTTCATATGAATGAAACGAAAAAGATAGGTAAAAGTCAAATCTGATTCATAAAATAATAATTGTAATAAAATATCTGTTTTAATACTTGTTTGACATAATGAATTTCTTAAACGCACTTTAAAACACAATTAAAGCAATAACTTGGCACTTTTGGTTAAAATAATTTTTAATCTCGTAAAAAATTTAATTAAAAAAATTAATAAAGGGTTTGAAGCAGGGTGGATAAAAATCATGATTTTTCTAAAAAAATCAAAACAATCGATTTATTTGATTTAAATCAGATTTATTTGATTTAAATCAGATTTTTTTGATTTAAATCAAATGTACCATATAATCGAATTTAGTGACATATTCACATGCTATTTCTGTTTTGTGCTAATATATTTAATAACCAATATATTTAATTCACTGCTGAATTTTTGTCAAAATTAAATATAATCAGAAAAAATCAGTGCTAAATGGTGATGTTTAATTAATTATATACAGGGTGAGTCATTAGTGCGGGATCGGTCGATTGTGGCTAAACGGCTTGAGATATGAAGTTGATTCAAATGCTATTTTATACAGTTTTTTCTAAACAACACAATAAAAATATTTTCAAATATACAGGGTGAGTCACCTTTCTGGAACTAATAGCAACTTTTATATTTCAAATACAACTCCCCATTTTTTATTTGATATTTTTGACCGCCTTAATTTTAGCTTTGCATCAATATAATACTACAGGTTTTTATACGGCGTTGTAAAAAAAAATTAATTTTCCACATTATTCAAGGTTTTAAGTCTTTATTTAAAAAATTCTCCTGAAGTTATTTTGAAGTACAGAGTTGTAATTTGGTATGGACATGCAGAAAAAATTTCTGTGTTCGCTCGATATGAAAAAATTTGAATCACACATACAGGGGTGTTTATAAATAGGTGGCCACTTCCATGATTTTCAAAAGCTCCTAACTCGATTTTTTCATGTATTTTTTATGTCATCGAATTCGTCTTTAAAAGAGCTTCATATTTTGTTAAGTATGTCCTATACCCAAAACTCATACTTTTCGAGATATTCGACATTTTTCTTCAAATCGTTATTGAAACAATAGAGTGCCGTGGAAATTGAGAAAACTGACTGTTCACTTGGCTAACGTCAAAAACTTGTCATTTATTTTTTGAATTATTGCATTTCGACAATGAAAATTACTTTACAAGAGCAAATTGATATGGTTTATTCACCATTTCGTGTATTTAATTACTAATAGATAGTAATACAATTTTGTTTTATTATAAATATTATATTGTACTCATATAATCTGTGATTTAAATTAAATTGATAATTTTTTTTAAAAAATCACTTGATTTAAATCAATGATTTAAAAAAAAAACACTTGATTTAAATCATGATTTAAATCGTGATTTAAATCAATTGATTTAAATCAATTGATTTAAATCTGCTCAACCCTGGTTTGAAGTATATAATTAAATATTAATCATTGCATATTTTAATTAAATTTAATAGTTTTTCTGAATTAAAAAGAGTTGGAAAAAGTAGCGTTAAAATTAAAATATGGCTAAATTTTGACAAAACTTACATTTTTTTTTGTAACTGGGTTTGCTAAGCCCCATGAAAATTAAGAATTGCTTCTTTAGAGATACGTATGGAAGTTAATAAGCGATCTCGTTCCTTTAATTTAATTAAGCCACTACGTTTATGAAGTGTAAAATTCATTTAATTATTTTACAACTTTTAGTTCTCCCATACCTCTTCACTTTACTTACAAGGGAGGGTCACGATATGTTGTCGCTAAAATCTGATCAAGGCTGTGTTTATTGCATCAAGAATATAAAAACTAAATGTTTTGCAGAGTAATACGTGCCACTGGCCATTTCTTTCGGATAAATAGGGGAAAAACTAAATAGTTAAATAATAAAGGGAATTTTTGCGATCGCGTTGGCCATGAAACCGTCAGAAATAAAATCGAAACTCTACTATTTGCAATGCGCCCATCCTTTGCAAGTAAAATGGTGCAAAGTTTTTGAAAAAATCTTAAACGTTTCCGGAGAAAAACGCGATAAACGAGGCCCTTGTAAAAACGGTTGTCTCTTTTTCAAACGCCTATGCAAGTCGCATAGATATAATGTAGTTAGTATACAGATATACCACAACTTCTCAAATCATAGCGCTTATGCAGGGGTTTCGTTTTTGACGTTTTTCTCCGGAACCGCTCAAGATTTTTTCAAAAACTTAGCACCGCTTTACTTGCAAAAGATGCGCGAATTGATAAATAGAAAAATTTCAATTTTAACTTTAACGGTTTCATGATCAACGCGATCGCAAACATTACGTTTATTATTCAACTTTTCAGTTTTTCCCCTATTTTTCCGAAGGTAATGGCCAGTTTTGATGTTATTAATGCAATAAACACAGCCTTGATCAGATTCTAGCGACAACATATCGTGACCTTCCCCGGTTAGCAAAATTTGACGCAATAGAATGCTATAGTTGTTAAGCAGTTACAGTTCTCAAAATGTGCTTAGTAAGGAAGAGAACTATGTTTTTCAAAGTATAAATATTAATAGAGCGGCAGTTTAAAACCTTAAAAATTGGGCTTAATTTAACTCCACTCAGCAGTAAAGGGTTACCTTACCAATAACCGTTTAACTTAAATATGTACGAGTCTGTTGTGAAGTTTTTAATAAAAGAGTAGCTTTAATTGTTTATCATAGTTCACTATGACCATTATCATCACCGTTTATATTTGATTCGTTTGTTCCGATCTCAAGCAATATAAATTCTAAAACTGGACACTCCATTGTTTTCTTGGATGTCCCACCTATCTTCTTTATCTCTTTGGTTTGTAGTGAAGTATGTAATTGTTTCGGAATGCGACAATCGTCCGTTCTTTTGAGATGTCCCAGCCAGTTTGTTTGGTATTGACAAATCCTTTCCAGGGCGCTAGATAAGTGCATTCCTCGTTGTATGCCGTATTTTCTTTTCCGATATAAAGAGTGTATCCTGCCACGTATCTTAAAAATCTCTTCACAACTTTATCAAAATTTAAGGTTTTTTTATACTTTTTGGCAAGAGAATGGTGTATCCATGCTTAATATACAGGGTGTTTCAGACCACTCGTACCAGCACTTTTATTCTAAAATGCGACGTCTGACAATGATGAGGAACATTTTTTTATTACAAAAGTGCATATGTTGAATTGACTGACGCTATAACGATTTTCGTAATTAAACCGGAAGTGATTAAAACCGGAAGTAACTTTAAAAATTTAAATGGAACCATCCGGTTTTTATTATATAGTTTGTAATCCATTGGACCTAAATCATAACAACATTTAAAATCCTATTCGCATGTAACTTTTTTCTTTAGTTTTGTATTTAATTAAATGAAATTTTGGACATATGATATATGTCAAAAAAACGATTATTTGAAAATACGAGGCCTGTCTAAAAAGTATCCGACCTTTGGCCAGAAAAAATATTTCAAATACCTGACGGAGTTGGGACCCTAATCCCCTTCAAAGTAGGCCCCTTGTGCTTGCACACACTTAGCCCACCGATCCTTCCACTGTTGGAAACACATCTGAAAGTCTTCTTTTGGAATGGTGTTCAGCTCCGTCGTCGCGTTCCGCATTATCTCTTCTCTACTCTCAAAACGGGATCCTTTCAGTGGCGTCTTCAATTTTGGAAACAACCAGAAGTCGCAAGGAGCCAGGTCTGGAGAGTAGGGAGGTTGGCGAACGGTTGTAATTCCATGTTTGGCTAAGAAAGTGTGGATCAATTGGGATGAATGTGCAGGGGCGTTGTCATGATGCAAGTGCCAGTTGTTCGCCGTCCACATGTCTGGTCTTTTGCGCCGAACTGCGTCACGGAGTCGCCGAAGAACATCTTCTCATAGTACTCCTTTGTCACTGTTTGTCCTACCGGTGCGTATTCGTGATGCACAATTCCACGGACATCAAAGAAAACAGTCAGCATCACCTTGATTTTGCTTCGCACCTGTCGCGCTTTCTTCGGCCTTGGAGAATCGAGATGCTTCCATTGCGACGACTGCCTTTTAGTGTCTGGGTCGTACCCGTACACCTATGACTCATCTCCAGTTATCACGGTGTTCAGAAACCTAGGATCAGTGTTGGCGGTGTCCAGAAGGTCCTGTGCAACGTCAAAACGGAGGTCTTTTTGTTCCGGCGACATCAACTTGGGTACGAATTTCGCTGCCACTCGGTTCATGTTCAAATCTTCTCGCAAAATTGCATGTGCAGAATCTTTACTCACTCCAACCTCTTCTGCAATTTCCCGCACTGTCAAACGACGATCTGCCATCACCAAATTTCGCACCCTCTCAACAACAGCTGCACTCCGAGCAGTTTGGGGCCTGCCACAACGCTGCTCACTCTCCGCTGATGTGCGGCCATCTTTGAATCGGTTGAACCACTCCTTAATTTGTGTTACACCCATCGCATCTTCTCCAAACATCTGCTGAATCTTACGAATTGTTTGGCTTTGAGGATCACCAAGCTTTTGACAGAATTTGATGCAGTATCTTTGCTCAATTCGTTCAGTCATCTTGCGAGAAAACTAAATCCGACGAACACTACGAACAGCACCTTACTTGGCGACCACCAGCCAGCGACTTGCACAAGCTAACGCGGTGAAAAATTTCAAGCATGCGCATTAAGGTTCCTCCTTCCACCTTTGCGCGGGAAAAATTAAGGTCGGATACTTTTTAGACAGGCCTCGTATGTGCCTACACTATTGTTTCACTTCCGGTTTCGCCGGAATTAACCCTAAGTTTGTTATTTCAAATGAAACACCCTATATATTTTTACATTTTTGGAAATAGAAAGCAATTTTGAATATAATTGCACTATTTTGTGTAATGTTTATAACCTCAAATCATTTTTGATCGAAATTTTTTTTTTTATTGAGTACGACTCATTTTTTTAAAACGAAATGGAAGTGGTACATCAACCAAAATAGTGCAATTGTATCTAAAATCTGTTCCTCTTTCCAAAAATGTATAAATATACAGGGTGTTCCATTTGAAATATCAAACTTAGGGTCATTTCCGGCGAAACCGGAAGAGAAGCAATAGTGAAGATACGACATATGTTCAAATAATCGTTTTTTTTTACACATATCATATTACCTATGTCCAAAATTTCATTTAATTAAATACAAAACTAAAGAAAAAGGGGATGTCTAGAACTCTGTTACGCACATGCGAATAGGGTTTTTTAAATGTTGTTATGATTTAGGTCTAATGGATTACAAACTATACCGATAACCAACAATTTTTTTAAGTAAGTTAAGTGTTTTTGTTTTTAAATATCTTTCTAATTATGCAATAAAAATCGGATAGTTCCATTTCAGTTTTTAAATTACTTCCGGATTTTGTCACTTCCGGTTTAATCACGAAAACCGCTATAGCGTCAGTCAATTCTACATATGCACTTTCGTGATAAAAATGATTTCCCCATCTTTATCAGACGTCGCGTTTTCGAATAAAAGTGCTGGTACAGGTGGTCTCAAACACCCTGTATTTGGTTAAGATTAATACATTTTTGAGTCAGGTTTGGAAAACGTTATCGTGGTGCATAAAAAAATTTAATTAACGTAACCAAAATTTGTCCTCGGATCAGTGATTAAACCAAAATAAACCAGTTTCAAAAGGTAACCTTAAGAAATATGTTAATTTTCCATTTTTTCACTTAAATAAAATTATGTCTTCATAAAAAAAAAATTAAATAAAACAGCTAGGTACCTCGAGGTGATAATTTTTAGAAATGTTGCCATAAAGAGAACTGCTTAGTATACCCTTGAGTAAAAATTATACAGGGTGAGTCACGACGGACGCGTCGGAGTTTTATGGCGAAATAGTTTGTATTTTCCAATTTCTGTCGCTGTTAGATTATGTAAGTCAATAAGGGCTACATTTAAAAAATATTTTCAAATATACAGGGTGCTCCAAAAAAGAGTGCCATATCAAAGTTATACTTTTTCTTATGGAACACCCTGTATATTTTTACATTTTTGGATTCCTCTTTAAATTTAATTCAAAAAACGTAAAAGGTTATATGGGTCTAAAGTCAACCGTTCTCGTGAAAATTGCATTTTCATGAAAATACAGTATTTTCAAAAATTTTCCACATTTGAAAACTTTGACAAGTCTGAAGAAATTCGCTTGGAGATTAGATTGACAATAGATTATGTAACACTTTGCACCACCTACATTTTTAAAATATTATACAGGGCGTTTTTTATGCTTGGTCAAAGTTGTGAAACTTTAAACATCGATAACTCATTTTTTTTAAATACAACACCCTATATTTTTTTACACCGTCTTATAGAAAATTTTATTCTCTTTTGAAAACATTAAGGCTGTTTTTCACCTAAAATTGATATTTTCCGAGATATCGCGATTTTATTGTTAATTATGAGGGCAAAGTAATATTTTCAAGTAAGCCATGAAGGTAGACAGCGGTAATTTGAAACAATTGAAAGAAAAAACAAGAAACTTATAATTTTGTCGTTTGCCTACACATTTTTGACATTTTTTTATAAGAAAGTTGTAGATTTACCATTTTTACGTTTAAATATAGGTTTCTCATCAGGGCCACAATATTTTTCATATAATTGAGTTTGATCGTTTGACAAGTCCTAAAAACCGATTGATAATGTATTAGGTACGAGAACGGAACGCTGATTTAAAAAAAAAGTAATACTGACTTGTCTAATTTTACATTTAAAAAAAAAAACATGGTTGGTACTGTTTTTGGTAGAGTGTCGTAGTGTCGTATCGCAAACAGACAAAAAATGGTTTATAGGATTTAGTAATTATCTTATAACTCTGATCCAATAAATAAATGCATAAATAATTTTAAAAAATCTCTATTTAAACGTAAGTATGGTAAAACTACAACTTTCCTATAAAAATATGTCAAAAGTGTGTAGCCAAACGATAAACGTATAATTGTCTTGTTTTTTCTTTCAATTGTTTCAAATTACCGCTGTCTACCTTCATAGCCTACTTGAAAATATTACGTTGCCCTAATAATTAACAATAAAATCGCGATATCTCGGAAAATATAAATTTTAGGTGAAAAACAGCCTTAATGTTTTCGAAAGAGAATTAAATTTTCTATAAGACGGTGTAAAAAAATATAGGGTGTTGTATTTAAAAAAAATGAGTTATCGATGTTTAAAGTTTCACAACTTTGACCAAGCGTAAAAAAACGCCCTGTATAATATTTTAAAAATGCAGGTGGTGCAAAGTGTTACATAATCTATTGTCAATCTTATCTCCAAGCGAATTTCTTCAGACTTGTCAAAGTTTTCAAATGTGGAAAATTTTTGAAAATACTGTATTTTCATGAAAATGCAATTTTCACGAGAACGGTTGACTTAAGACCCATATAACCTTCTACATTTTTTGAAGTAAATTAAAAGAGGAATCCAAAAATGTAAAAATATACAGGGTGTTCCATAAGAAAAAGTATAACTTTGATATGGCACTCTTTTTTGGAACACCCTGTACATTGGAAAATATTTTTAAAATGTAGCCCTTATTGACTTACATAATCTAACACCGACAGAAATTGGAAAATATAAACCGTTTCGCCATAAAACTCCGACGCGTCCGTCGTGACTCACCCTGTATACTATGTACAAAAGTAATTAAATTTTTTTGCCTTAACTAACCTTAAAATTAAAAAAAAAAACTTTCCTAATGTGTCTTTGAACTTCTCTTAAATAAAAATAATGGCCATAATAATTTACCCGAGCGAAATTATTTCTGCTACAGCCGCTTTAATGCATAATGTATTTTTTCTTAAAAATCTTAATATAAAGTAGGGAAACAAAAGCGCTTTCAATGTGACAGAAAGCTGTGTAAAAACTGGAGCTCGTTACATTATTTTTAATGTTTGCGAGAAGCAATTTTCACAACTCTAACTTTCAAGACGTGTCACAATAAATTAGATTTATCTCAACCGCGATGCAAGGTTTAAAATGAGAATTTATATTCGGTATGCGTATTTATTTACGAGTTTCTGCAGGTGTAATTTCGCAAATGCACGATCTGGATTCAAAACAGCTAACTACCGAAACGATATTTTCAAATTTCTAAATACACCTTAGAGGATTTCTCAAGTTAAATTGTAGCAAGCTTGTAAACATATTTGGTTTTTCATCAAAAATAAATCTTGTTCTAAAAAAAAAGCTATTTTAAAACGTAAAAACTTTCATCATCTTACATTTAGTTTAAAATAAACATACCGACTTCAAATTCAGCCACAGCATTAAAATTGGGCTTAGTATAATAAAATTGGTTTAAATATAGAAAAATTGCTAAAATTACAATTAGCTAAGCTCCAAACCGAATTTTAGGTATCCGTAGCATATTAGAAAATATTCGAAAGTTTACTTTTGTAACATTTTAATTTGAGTTTAAAAATTGCGTAAAACTATCCACTTGATTATATAATTTGCATTAAAACTTGTTTATACAATAATATGTATCTATATAAATAATGTAATCGAATGAAATTTTTATTATTGGGAGGAATAAGTTCCTAATAAACAGTGTAGATTTGTGTGTATACAAATTTAAGGAACACTTAGTAACTTCATTTTTGTGATTATCTTTAAAAAAAATCGGTAAAAAATACTTAAACGACGTCTATTAATAAAGTATATGCAAAAATGTTAAAGATGAAAATCATAACTTTCTTTTTTAACATTTGAGAGAGCTAAAACAAATAGCAGTTTATTAGGGAAAAATTTGCTCTATAACATATTTAAATGTTAAACAAATTTTTGCCGTTAGACATAATATCTACGTAAACAAAATATTTTTATCTATTATCATATTTCAATAACTTTAGATTAACAAAAACGCTTTGTATATTAGTAATTATTATTCAATCTATATTGTACTTGCAAAGACTTTATTAATAAACAATCTCAAAAATGCATAATTATAATTGTATATACAAAGTGGTCCACTTTTTTTGTAGCAGGACTTTATCAGTCGATACAAAATCTTATTTTAAGGCGAATATGCCATATCAACATTGGTCCGTAAACGTTTCATTTTAAACATACAGAGTGTTGAAATTAACCGTTTTCCAACCAGTAGATATATTTAACCAAATTTGGCATACAGCAACCACCTTACAGGTTACCACATTCGGTGAGAATGTCAAGCCCCACAAGCAACCAGTGACGCAATTGTGGTGGTTCAGTTTCAATAAATTTTACAAAAAAAACTAGTACGGCCCTGTTCAAAATCGAACTTAACTTGTTTTTGTGTAGAGCATTTTATTCTAAACAAAAAAAGTCTCTTGACGTTTCTTCGTATATGCCACCGTTTGGCGCGGAATTTGATTTATTTTACTATTCTTGCGAAAAATTTGCTCATAATTTCGATCTAAAAACATCGCTAATATTCGAAATAAAGAAGTAATTACCGATTTTTGCAGTTTTTAATAACAGAACATGCTAATAATGAGGGAGGAAGTTCCGCTAAATTAACAATTAATGATCCACATTTTGAGCATTTACTCTGCAATTTGCAATTTTCTACTTTTCGCGATATTTTTAGATCGAACTTGGTAGCCAATTTTTCGCGAAAATGGTAAAATAAATCAAATTCTGCGCCAAACGGTGGCAGATACCAAGAAAAGAAGAGCCACTTTTTGTTTAGAATAAAATGCTCTACCCAAAAACAAGTTCGAGTTTGATTTTGAACAGGGCCGTACTAGTTTTTTATCAAACTTATTGAAACTGAACCCCCACAACTCCGCCACTGGTTGCTTGTGGGGCTTGAAATTCTCACCGAATATGCTAAACTGTAAGGTGGTGCTGTATATTAAATTTGATTAAAATATATCTACTCGTTGGGAAACGGTTAAAAATTATCGATATTTTCGGATCAATGTTGATATGGAATATTCGCTTTAAAATAGGTTTTTGTATCGACTGTTAAGGTCCTGCTACAAAAAAGTGAACCAACCTGTTTGATTGCCAAATAGCCAAAACATGTTCAGTAGACCTCGAAATGTGTAAACTTGTCGAAATTTTGAATTCCAACATTTTTACGGTCACAATAGTTTTTTCTGTAGAATGTAGAAATATAATATTTTAAACTAATAAACTAAGAAACAACAATTTTATACACATTTTTGAAAACTACTGTACAAATTACAAAACTGAATCACATTGTCAAGTTAGTGTTAAACTCTCCGCCGCCTTCGTAGCGTCTGTTAGACTCTGGTTTCCTAAAACACTCGTTTTTTTTGGCAAAGTATTTCCTAAACAAAGAATTTTGATTGGTCTGTCCATTTATAGATTTTTTGGTGATTTGTTAGTAAAATAACCAGTCGTTTTTCCAAAGTGAGTCTGTCAGACGCCACGCGAGTACTGTTGGTTTTTAAAGTAAATTTTTAAAACTATTAGTATTATTTGTAATAAAAACAGCGATTATTTTACCAAATTAATAATTAATTAGTGTAAAGTGAATAACAAAATGTATTTAACCCAATGCAATGGATGACAATGTGGGGAATTTTTGAGAGAACTTGTAGATGCTTTATCAGTTTCAGACCTGACCGAAGCAAACCGTATGACGAAATATACTTGCACGAAATGCGAAACTAATACTCCTATTTATTAAGGACATTTAAGTTATATTTATGAGATTTGTAAAACAGATGATACCGAAGTTTAAGGTCAAATAAATATAATAATATATAGAACTATATATTTTTTGTAATTTAAATTTTAAATGGTTTAATATTTGGGTAATGTAACCAGTCAGACGTCGCGAGAGTATTTGTGTTTTAAAAGGCTACGCGGGTAGCGGATGGGTAGAAGGTTGATCGTAAACCAAATTATTTTTGACGGGTTTTCAATTCTAAGCGTAAGACTAACTTTACTCAAATTAGCTTAATTTAATGTGTAATACGGTTCTTGTATAGCACAGACGAGTTAGATAAATCGATTAACTTTTTACTTGAAACTTTCACCCTACTGTCTGCACACGAAAGGAAAGCTCTTACGTAACTAAGTAATTCAATAAAAAAACGTAAAACTGTTTTAGTTAACTTTAAAGTTATAGCTCAACATGAACGTTATTGGGTTTTAAAAGTTTCTTGATGCAAAATCCCACACAAAACTTTTAAGTTGTTTAATATGCAACCTAAAACGAAAGTTTTTCTAAGTGTACAGGTTACTGAAAGTTCTATAAAACTTACCTTTTATAAGCTGGTTCGTATTTTATATTAATAATAGGGGTGTAATATTTGCAAAAAAGTTTTACTGGGTAAAAGAAACGATAACAATTACGAAAGAACAACAATTTTGGGTAGCAAGAAATTTAAAGAGTTTGGAAATTTAATACTTGTTCTCGACGTTTTTTACAATTTTAAAAGGTTGTTTGACTTTGCTTTTAAGAACTTGACATAGAGACAATCGACTGTATTTTGTTGTTTAATAAAAACTTTTCACTTAAATTTTGACTCAAAAAATGTTTTTATATATTCTGCGGTTATTTTTAAAATAAGAACGTTTCGATGGTTAAAAAAAGACGTAAATTTCCGTGGAGGTGGTCCCCTTTCGGGTTCCTGTACTGCGACCTATTGGTCTATTGTACCCTCTGGTGATGGTCCCTTAAACGAGTCCTGTGTTTTTAAAAAACTTCTTTAAGGGTTTTTCTCAACTCTTCTTGGTTGGCTTTTTCCATCCCTAGAAGTGTACCCCGATAGGGTGTGAATCCTTCACACTGGCATATTACGTGAAGAGGAGTTTCTTCTTCTTCACCACATCCTCTGCATATGTCGGTCACTGAGAGCCCTATTATGTAGGTGTTTGTTTAGCCCAGAGTGTCCTGTGACGAGTCCTGTGGTTGCTCTGATGTCTGCTTTGCTCATCCTGCGCAATTCTTCTCTCTTTTCCTTAACCATTGACAGGATAGCCTTAGAATGGGCTTGTCTGCAACTTTTTTCAAATCAGCATAATGCCCTTGTTATTAATATGTCAATAAGACACCGCTTAACTGTTCCATATGATGTACCCACTGCGGGTTCTGGTCCGTAGAAATGTCTCGCTGCCAATTTTGGCTAGGCGATCTGCCTTCTCGTTCCCTGGTATATTTGTGTGCCCTGGGCACCATACCAGTTTAAGATTATTCCTATTACGTAAAGTGCATACTAATAATAAAAATTAAAACAATGTGAAAATATAAATTTGTCACAAGAAATTTACTTTTACATTTAATGTTTGTCCAAGAATAGAAATAAGTGAAACAAAAATCAATTATTATGATTATTTAATAATCGATTTAGTAGCTTTTGATATAAAAAAAATCGTAATGAAAAAATATAAAACTAAATCATACTGTATTAAGCATTAAGCAGTGGGGTGACTATGAGAGTATCACTTAATATAGAAGATAGATATTCCATTTTAGCAAGAACTTATATCATAAATAATAAAACTTAATTGGTAGCTATAATCAAATGTTTTGAAAAAGTGCGTAGTTAACGTAATAGAAGCAAAAAATCGTACATTACATAAAAAGAGTAGTAAGAAGCATATTACGCACGAGTGGAAAAGCTTTATAACTCGTCTTATGTAGCATACTTTTTCTACGAACACAAAATACATACGATTTTAGCGGCTTTTTGGCTAATATACATATGTAATTACGTTGCCTTGTCAATTTTGACGTAGGCCTACTTTGACATTTCTAGACACGTGTGCGTTTTGCTTACCGTGCGTTACTCACTTACTATGCATGCAGGCTGTACGGTAAGATTCATTTACATTAGTGGTAGTAGAAAAAAATGTATATTTATTCGGTTTAGCAGCTTTTCTAATTTTGAAAATTATCTTCATATTTATACATTTAAATTATTTCACATGCCAAACTAACTGGTGATATCGGTCTTTTAATGGCATATTATGTAGATTAAGAAATTATTGCAGTTAACTTTTTATTTTCTACTTAATGCTTTTTTAGATTTTTATCTAAATAGATACCTAGTACTTGATAAATTATTGGTTGTTTAAGTGATTAATCATTAACATTACTAGACTACTATCTTAGTCAAATTTAATTTAAATGTAATGTCAGTTTCAAAACTCCTGTGTCTTCTTCATTTGCAGTGTTAAAAGATAAGTGATTTGTAATTTAGCTTTTTTATATACTATGTACCCATAAAATTTTGTGTAGTTATGTTAAAAATCAAACAAAAGCATACAATGTATGTATTCATTAAAATAATGACCTTTAAGATCTACGACCCTTTTCCAACTAGATACAAGTTTAAAAATTTCCCTTTTTATAGAAGGTTGTGTCTCTAGAAGCGAAAAATCCACCTCTTTATTGTGAAATTGTCCATTTCTCATGTGATTATCTAGCGCCAAGAATAGTTGATAATCGGTTGAAGAAATGTTGGGACAATATGGCCGGTGAGGTAAAAATATCGATCGTAACCCTTTTTTTTCTGGCTAAACCTTGCAGTGTGAGGTCTTGCATTATGCTGTAAGTATAATATTTTCTTACGATTAATAAGTCTAAGGTGTTTTCAAAGTAAAGCATCATTTACACATTCCAGTTAGTTGCATACAGTAGATCTTAACCACAATTGTTAGGCCTTCGTTGAGAAACTAGTATTGGACAATACCGGCTTCAGTCTCTCTAACGAAAACCACACGAACTTTTTAGTCACGTGATAGATAGCACTAATTTTTCTCTTCTTAATGATGTATTAATTTTTGTAAAAACTTTTTTAAATTGACTTACATAAGTCAAAAATATTTTTTTTAACCGTTTTGACCTAAAGAATTATGCAGTTTTTTTTTTTAACAAAACAAAATCCACTTATACGCCAACAGTAATGTAATTTATATAAATAAAATTATAGGAAAAGTTATTTGCGCCAAAGATATTTGTTGGTAAAGCCAAATATTTTCATTTATTTTTTGAAGTTAGTGACATATAATTGGAAATAAAAAAACAAATGGTATCCAATCAGGTAACTATGAAGTTTGTCCCAGCAAGGCTATGCATATAGTGTTCCGGCAGTGTTTCCGATAGTAAATCGGACGGTTAATCGGCTGTTCCCTCAGTTATCGTATCAATTCATGAACTAGTTTGTAAACGTTATAAACAGTACATAAACGAAGGCAAGAACTATCGCTGGATTTTCGCACGCATGCGCTGTTTACAATTAAAATAACCCTTCTGGCTAAGCATCGCCCTCCCAATCCAACTCTTTGGTGTGTTAGTACTGTTTTCTTAAGATGTTTTAGCAGCTTACATTTAGTAGACCATAGTTGACGTATGTGCATAAACCAGTTTATATATCAGTACGTGAATTAATACAAAATGCTGTGCTGGAATGATCCTATAGAGTTCATCAGAGTATCGAAAGCTTGCTGCTATAACTTCGTAATTAATTGTACCACGGAAAATTTAAAACCACCAGTTGACGTGGCATTTGAAGTAATCACTACGCCCAAAATTTGGATTTTTTAAATCAGTAAAGATGTTAGATACAATAAAAATGTGTACAATATTTTTTTGTGAATCTCATTTATTTAAGTGCATTTTTTAACACTACTTAATGTTATATTGACATATTCAACTCTATTGTAAGTAACTTTTTGCTAATTAAGCCAGATGTTTATGTCTTACAGTAAGCAAGATCTTGAATTCGATAATACACCTTGTGGGTAAATCAAAAAAAGTCAATTTCTTTGGTGCGAAAAACGTATTTAAAAACAAAACACGTACTTTGAAAGCCGTTTAATACAAATTTCTAGAAAGCAATTTGTTTCTTTTTAATCAATTTATCAAGTTGAAGATACTTGTGGCTGATTGTGGTTTGTAGTCTATTGTCTCTTTAGCAGCTAGGAGGCTATAGATCTATAAATACAGCTTTCCGCTTCGGTCGCGACATCTTATCGCAGTTGGTGCATCCTATCTTTTCACCAGCGAAAATTATTGGGTTCGATAAATTGTGGGGCAAATCAAGCGTGCTTTGGTGCAGCTACTGTAAAGTTTACAGCTGTTGCTATAACAAGCTATGCTCTTACGGGCACATAAATTTTGAGTTTGTTCATTGAAATTCATAAACCATTTTTAGCGCTGCTCTATTTTCCGTAACATGCGAACAATACTTTTATGACTCCGTAAACTTTAAAATTTGCTCTTTATGTTAGTTACTTCGATATTTTAA
The DNA here is from genome assembly GCA_947652605.1 of Elmis aenea. Lineage (NCBI taxonomy): Eukaryota > Metazoa > Arthropoda > Insecta > Coleoptera > Elmidae > Elmis > Elmis aenea. Next base: position 19,964,812 of record OX393578.1, read on the forward strand.
CCGTTTTACTTGAAATTTCCTGTAATCTTATCAACATACATTGAATACCTTTAACTTACAACTTTCCCAACTTTTAGCTGACCTACTTGCAATAGTTGCCGGAAGTGGGATTAAAATAAGATTATCACATAAAACATTTTAAAAAATTTTTGTTAAAAACTATAGCATTTTATTTGCCTTAAACGACTAGCATAATCTTCACTAGACTGACGCGATGGATAAAAATATTAATTATCCAAAGAAATATTACTTAAGTACCTACTTGTATTACAAATTTTAACAAAAAAGATTTATTATAATGTTTTGCATTGTAGGTAGTACCTGAAAAAACGACTATTTTTTAGACATTTACGAAACATTTATCGATACAACAAATGATTTTTAAATGCAGTTTACTTACAATTAAAAAAATATGTAAAAAAATCGTGCTTACCTAAGTAAAACAATATTTTTTGAGTAATTTTTTTTTCAATTTGTAATAAAATTTACCATAACAGTTTCTCTTTATCACACGGCATGCACGATAAGTTATTAAATAGTAGTCGTTTTTTGAACACAGTTTTCAAAAATACTAAGACTTTTTTAATTGCATGTAAACAAAATAGGTTAGTACCAAGAAGTCTTTATTGCTCTTCAAATTAATCCTCCCGCCCTCTAAATTTTAGTTAGAGGCTAAACACGTCTCCTGCGAATTCTATATTTTCCTTACACTTTTGAGAAATCGTTTATTATACCCGTTACAATATTATTTAATTCTTGATCAATATCAAAATGCTGTTGAAGGGGTTTTTTCACTTACGGAATAAAAGGAGTCACAGAGGACCAAGTCCGGTGAATACGGTGGATGGCACTTCAACTTTAAAATATTGTAAACATTGCTGCGTCAAATGAGCATTGTCTTGATGCCTGATCTTAGTGTTTGTGCCATATTCTGGTCTCTTGAAAGCAATCTTTGGCATAAGTTAGGTCTGTGAAGTTAGCCCCCCTCTCACTATAAAAAAGAAAAATGAAAACATAGTTATAGGTTTGTTCGCGTTTGTACCGGACTGTACTGTAAAAACTTTCGTTTGTACGGTTCCCGTTAATTACCGTATTGGCCCGACTATAGGGCGACTCTGATTTTTGGAGAAAAAAAACATATCCCTCACCATTATGTTTGTGACTCGAATATAAGGCGACCCTTCTATTTACGTGTCACTTTTTTAAATAAAAACCTCGCCTTATAGTTGGGCTAATACGGTAGTTATAACTGAAAAATGTTATTTTAGAAAAATATTATTATCTTCCCTACCATTGCCGCTATTTCATTTAAACTTAGTAACTGTATGTTTTTGATCGTCCTGAGTTTGATGACGTCAATAGAAATTTTCTAAACCTTCTAGATTTCAAGTTGGGATAGTCAACTTTTTTATTTCTTATGGCCGCCATATTGGATTTTTACAGCATCAGACAGACAAAAAAATTGATAACCAACATACCTTTTTTCTTTTAAAAAACTTGTTGAAATTTGAAAATTTGTATAAATAATTCATATAATCGAAAATGCTGTGAAAAACAATTGAAACTATGATATAAATAAAAGCTACATAACATTTTATTGGTCTAATGATAACGAAATTAAGATTGTTGGAAACATATTTAGAAGATATGTTAGGCGAATTGCCATTATTAACAATTCAAAATCATCAGTAGTTTCAGCAAGAAGGAGCTGGTCCTCACGCCCACATTGTAAAAGGATATTAATTTATGGATTACTTTTACATTGATGTTGTTTATGCAACTCTAACGGAAAATATTGAACTTCTTCGCCGTAAAATCAAAAATGCTTTCGACTCTTTTCCGAGACAGACTATCCTAAAGGCAGTGGACGAAATGAATTTGAGGACTAACCACTACTTCATACATAACGGCGCGCACTTTAAACAATTTAAATAATTATTTATCTCGTGTTTTAAATTTATTAATATTTCGTTATTTTATTAGACCTATAAAATGTTGTGTCACTTTTATTTATATTATAATTTCAATTGTTTTTCAGAACATTCGCGATTTTATAGATTATTTATACAAATTTTCAAATTTCAACAAGTTTTTTGAAAGAAAAAAGGTATGTCTGAAAAGCTAATTTTTTTGTCTGATGGTGTAAAAATCCAATATGGCGGCTATAAGAAATAAAAAAGTTGACTATCGCAACTTGAAATCTAGAAGGCTTAGAAAATTTCTGTTGACGTCATCAAATCCAGGACGGTCAAAAACATACAGTTACCAAGTTTAATTAAAAAAGCGTCAATGGTAGGGAAGATAATAATATTTTTCTAAAATCACATTTTTCAGTTTTTTTGTAATAAATCAAAAACGAATCAAAATATCCAGGATTTCTTTTCAGATTCTTAATCGTCATAAAAATGTGCAACTTTTCTCTAATTAAACCGACCTTGTATCTCTTACCGTTTCCAAGATAGCAATAGTGAGCATCGAATAAAGCACCACCCTGTATATTTTGGAAAATCTAAACAATTCTCTTTCATATAAAGTCATGGCCAACTAGAGTTCCTATTTACAAATTTTTAGGTACTTCATCTCTCGAAAGTCTAAGTCGCTAAAAAAAAATGTTTTTAAATTAAGCTTAAAAATTTTAATAAAAAAACTTAATTAACATGTTGTTTTATTTTAATTAATAAAGAAGTTATAGTATATTTTTAAAAATTATAAAATTTCATTTTTTGTTTGTAGGGTCAAAATAGAATGCGATATAAAAAATTTGATTACATGGGAGTTATTTATTCAAAAAAAATAGCCCAAGAAACCGATATCAGATTTTTGCCAACCATTACGGTTACCGAGATACCCCGTAAAACATTTGAATTTGCTTCACCCTGTACACTTATTTATCATTGCCTACATTTACTCAATCACATGCATTTAAATAAGACCCTTAACCAACCTTAACCTTTAATGCAACATTACAAAAAAAATATACTTTTCTTTCTATTTGCTATCACACTCGCCAAATGGGTGTAAAAACAGAAAGGAATCGAAATTTTTTGATATATATTACCCATCAATTTTTTTAAGACGGTGATTATGAGCAAAATTTTTATATTCTCCCTGTTTTAAAAGCATAGTCATTACGTACCGCTCCGATTTCAAATTATCCTTATAGCTCGTCACGAAATAGGACAACCATGTTTATCGCGGAAACTACTTAATTTGTGGAGACCGCAGTTCGTCAACATCATCATCTATCTCCGATAAAAGCATCCACATGTAAACTGAGCTTAAAACCCATTAAGATCTGTATAAACCGGAAAATCCATGTTCATTTACAAGGAAACCCATAATCGCCTAAAACAATCACTAAATGCGACTTTGCAAACATGTCAGAGAGTTCGGATGAAAAACTTTATACAGCTTCAGTCGGCATGAGGGCCGTATAAAATAAAAACCACTAAAATCGCACTAAATCTTCGTATATCCGGCGATACATACGAGCCTCATCCGTCTACCCCAATAGGCTCGTTTTTCATTTCTTTTAGACAACGCGCAAAAACAGATGTTTATAATCAAGTAGATTGAAATGCAACGTCAAACTGTCGCGTGAGCATACTTACCTCATAAATTTTCGTTTAAGCGAAACGTTTGTCAATAGAACAAGAAGTAATAAAACTAAAAAGTTTTTTTACGTTCACTCAAGCAAAAATAGAAGTATTTATTTTGTGCTCAACCCAACGGTCGCGACCCTATAAATATTTTTTGCGGTGTAGGGTAAGGTGGGGTACGTTGAAACATAGGGCACAGTCCACAGTGAAACAAACTGAATTTCGCGCCTCTCAAAATGCGTAACTACTTACTCGTGCAGCAATAAAATTGGCTACTGTGTTGTACATTTTTGGCTAATTTGAATAAGAGTTGCATTTACCATTCCGTGTGTAATATTAATATTGTTTAAACGGTATACGATGCAATTATATCTATTTAATACTTTGTGTTTTTTCATTTTCGTGGAACATATCAGTGGTCAAGTTTCACAGTTAGTTTGTTTAATTTGACGTTGAAACAAAAATAATGAAGCAGGTTGAAATGTTTTAACCTATCTTAATTCAATTTAAACTTTTACCTATGTTAATTAAAACCTTGGCTTTATAAAACTGTTTTAAAAAACTATTGAACATGGAAAATTAAGGAAATAGTTGAAAACAACACAAATTAAATAAAAAAATTAAAATTCTTAGAAAAATCTATTTAAATTTAAAAAAAACATAGTCTACTAATAAAATTTAAGGCTTATTTGATTAATCAGATACTTCGCTAAAGGGTGGATGTTTTTCTGTACATTCATTTAATCAGTGAAAATTTGCAAGATGGGGCGACGATTTAAAGCTACTGACTTTGTTCTGCTGGAATTTTACGATAAAAAAACAGTTTATTATGTAGGAAAAATTATTGGAGAAATGGCCGAAGAAGGCGACTTTGAAATTTCCTATTGTAAAAAAAGTAAGGAAATAATATGAAGAGCACCTTTCCTCTAAAGGAGATATTGCATCTGTTTTTCTAAAAGATATTAAATTACCTGTGCTTATATGTTTCAAAGGCATAAATCGAATTCATTCATTCAATTAAAATATATTTTTCACCATTTTTTAAATTTAGATATTGTAAAACAAAATAAAAATAAATTTTTATTTAATTCTTAAACTAAAATAGTTTTATTGTACCCCTTGAAAAAATTGTGTTACAACCAACCCCAGATATAGGGCACTTTAAAACATTTGGTTTTTATTACAAAATAGCTGTTTTCTTCTTAAATTTGGTTTATTAACTAAATTTAATTCAACTACTTATTGGATAGGTGCATTAATAATAACTTTTATTTTTATTTTTGTTTTGTTTTGATGAATACAAAAAAAGTTACGTCAACAAAAAAAATTGTGTTTTAACGTGCCCCACCTTACCCTACTATTTGATGTAATTCGAAATAGTGTTAAAATATAGGATATAGAGCCTTAAAACTCAATAATTTTTAAAATACGTATTTAATATTAATTACTTAATACTTAACACGCATCCAACATTAAACATGATCTCGGATAGAATAAACAGGACGCTAGCCATTGAGAAAATCTTTGGAATCATAATTCCAACACGGGACCAATGGGAACGTCATGAAATAGAGCTTAATGGCCTGGTCTGGTATACGGACGGGTCAAAAACGCAAAATGGAACAGGCTGCAGAATATGGGGAGCAGCACAACAGAAGGCAAATCTGTAAGCCTTGGACAGTGTGCAACCATATTTCAAGCCGAGGTGTATGCTATGCACTTATGTGCAGAAACACTATTAGAAAGAGATTTTGATAATGAAAGAATCTTCATAGTCTGACAGCCAAGCAGCGTTAAAAGCTCTTGGCTCGTGGGAAGTAAACTCGGGACTTGTTCTGAACTGCATACAAGCACTCAACGTGCTGGGAAGCAGGAATAATGTTAAACTGGTATGGTGCCCAGGGCACACTAATATACCAGGGAACGAGAAGGCAGATTGCCTAGCCAAAATTGGCAGCGAGACACTTTTCTTCGGACCAGAACCCGCAGTTGGTACATCATATGGAACAGCCAAGTGGTGTCTTACTGACATATTAATACAAGGGCACAATGCTCATTGGAAGAAAGTTGCAGGACAAGCCCATTCCAAGGCTATCCTGTCAATGGTCTCTAAAGAAAAGACAGAAGAAATGCTCAGGATGAGCAAAGCAGACATCAGAGCAGCCACAGGACTTGTCACAGGACACTGAGGGCTAAACAAACTTCTACATAATAGGGCTCTCAGAGACCGATATAGCAGAGGATGTGGTGAAGATGAAGAAACTCCTCTTCACGTAATATGCCAGTGTGAATGATTCACACCCTACCGGCGCAGACTTCTAGGGATGGAAAAAGCCAACCAAGATGAGCTAAGAAAAACCTGGAGTTTTTTAAAAACACAGGACTTCTTTAAGGAGCTATCACCAGAGGGTACAATAGACCAATAGGTCGCAGTACAGGAACCCGAAAGGGGACCACCTCCGCGGAAATAATAATAAAAAAATAATACTTAATATTCAAATTTTAATAATTCATCCTTAATATTAAAATTTTAATAAATCATATTTAATATTTAAATGTAATATTTAGTGGTTATTATTTACCTATAGTAGAGCCATTAATACACAATAAGAAACAAATAAAGCATGACCATTTTAACAACAATCTCCTTTATTTTTCGACCGGCTGTACATTTCTCGGTGGATTGTTCTTACTACCTAAGCGCGACTGTCCCAAAATTTTAGGTTCCTTGTTGCTAGCCCTTTTTTTATTGTAGTTGCATCTTTGTCATTCTTTCCTATAAACACTTTTGTACCAGTACTGTGCTCTACTTATAATGGACAAATTTATCAACCAATCGTTTGTTGATTGACGAAACCCAAAACCTGAAGTTGTAGGACCTAAGTTATTGCCGTAATATTTTACGTTAATGTTTTACTAAAGTTGAAATCCTCATAACTTGGCCCTTTTGAAGTGTCACGGTCTTAGTAACTAATGCGTCAGCATTTGTTTCATTTTAAGTTAATGAAATAACACTGAAGCAAAATGAAATAATTGATGCCACGCGGGTGTCACAATATTATATTGGGTAACCAAAAAAAGTCGTGCAGTTTTTTATGTTAAAAATCAAACAAGAGCATACATTTTTTTCATTGAAATAATGACCTCCACAATTCACAACCCTGTTTCAACGAGATACATGTTTAAAAATTATTATTTTTATGGAAGGTCGTGTCTTAAAAAACGAAAAATACACCCCTTTGTTGTGAAATTGTCTATTTCGCATGCGAATTATCTGGCGTCAAGAAAATGAGATATTCGATTGGAGAAATGTTAATTGTTTATTTTATAATTAATTTTTGATAATCGTATTTAATATTGCTGTTGCATGACGTAACGGCCAAACTTAAGGAGCATGTTCCTTGAGTCAATTTAAGCAAAAAATGTTGTATAAACCATAGTCCAAAACTCGATAGTTATGCAGTTATCGACCCTTAAAGTTTATAAAAAAAGTTAATTTTGACATAAAAAAGTATGAAATACCGCCAAGGGGGTCTCAGAATGTTTATAGGGGGATTGTGAAGAAAAGTGGAAATTAAAGGAAAAACTATTTAATAAAACAACAACAATAAAATACATTCTAACAACGGCAGCAGGCGCACATATGATAGGTTTTTCGTGAGCTTGATAGCTATATTCTTCCGGATTTTAATGTATTTTTAAGTTTACATTGGCAAAAATTGCACTAACAAAAAGAAAACTTTTAACAAATAGCAAACGTAGTCAAAGGACGTTTGATAAATAAAAACAAATATACTGTTTTGACATGAGAAAAAATTGAAATGGAAAAGGGGGCGCAAAGAAAGTACAAATGAAATACAAATGGAAAAAGGTTGAGAAAGTTCCTATGAAAAATATATAGCTAATTTTTAATTAGGAATATTTTTGTGCGATCGTACTAGAAACAGCTGTTTGACGGACGCGTTAGCAACCGTAAAGTACTGCATTACCGGCCCTATCTTTAGCAACGGCCGAAAAAGTAACTTTTACGGCCGTTGCTAAGGAGAGAGCTGGTAATGCAGTACATACGCCGTCAGCTGTCAGTGACAGAATGTCACGTAGTTTCTAACCTATAATTTTGAAAATTATTACTAAAAATTTAAATTGTTTTTATTTCGATCGCACAAAAAATGTAATATGCACCTCGGCCAAAACGTACTTTTTCGGCCTTGCCTGTTTACTGGCCTCGACTACGTCTCGGCCAGCAAACCAGACGCGGCCGAAAAAGTTACACTTTTTGGCCTTGATACATAAATAACTATTATGGAACTAAATTAAAGTAGTTTATAATGTTTATCAACTTCCAAAATTAAAACAAAATTGTGCAAACTCTTACATATTTAAAAAAAATTGCTTTGGTAATTAATGCTTGACATCTTTTCAAAAAAGAATTACCATAAATATTAAAATATTTTTACGACTAAAATGAATTAGAGAATACTATTTGATTTTATCTTTAAATCATACTGAACGCAAAAACAATTTACAAAACGCCTGTTAAGTATTCATCAAAGTTTCAAATTGATTGTAATCTTATTTAATGCAACTTTCTAATATTTATTAATACTTGTATAAAATTTGTTGAAAATCAAACGAGATAATCAAGGCAGTAATGGTATCTTGCACACTCTTTTTACATATTTAAGAATAAATAGCGATATTTTATAGTAAAAAGAGTTTATAACATTATAAGATTAATATTTTTTGTCGTGATTTTTGCTTTTATTTGTAAGTCTGCAAAAATGGTATAAAGAACCTTTTTGACCTTGCTATAAATACATGTGTTCAATATCTTGTAGGAATCCAATAAAAAAAGTGTAGTAGTTGTTTGAAACAGCCTCGTTGTCTTTTATTTTTAATAAATAGGAAATCCAATATGAAGTCAAACAAAAACAAAGTTTTGTTGGGAATTTTTACCAAAGTCTAAGAGAAATTTACTTGTTTTAGCACTGGATCAAAACAATTGCTTTTCTTCATTGTTTGTCTATAGTAGTCGTTGATCGGTTCAGGTCAAATTGGTTTCGACAAAATTTACATAGTTATTTTACTTCTTGCTAAAAGTTTTCGGTTTGATCAAAGTAAAAGCTACTTGATATTGAGCTGGAAGCGAATTTTAAACTGCATGAAGTAAATTGAGACAAGTGTACCAACATTTCATCATAATTCGTGAGTATCTTAAACACTCAGTTCTGCAGGTACGAGGGTCGGTTGAATAATTCTAGCCGTGACTCAGATACGATGCTATAACAGTAGTTTTTGCATTATTTTTCTGTGAAACAGGCTTTTACAAGACAGTAAATTTTGCAATACATAGCCCTTATGTTTTCTTTGAAGATAAAAATGAATTAAATTAATATCATCTTGTGAAAAAACATCTTTAACAAGCTTTTAACACGAAAATACATTTTGAATACCACCAAAATATGATTGACATTAATCAACAGTAAAAATTAAACCGTATAATTTAAAGGAGAAATTAGATCTCTTCAAGATTGTCCTCGCAGTACAAGACTAACAACAATAACCCTTAGGAAACATCGATGAAATTGATGATATTGGGTTGGGAGATAGGCAATTTATGGTTAATGATACAACTTAAGCTTTAGGCATGGCAAAAGAAACAGCAAAACATATTTTGTTAAATGATTTATTTTCGAGAGACATTTCGCCAATTTGTAGGTAGATGAGTGTACTGTGTTCACTATAGGGTGAAGTGGGGTTTCCGGTTTGTGAATCTTTGGTAGACCGTACAGTCTGGGCGCTTTTGAATTGCGCGGTATAAGTGTTTTTGGAAGATCGGGTGGTATGAACGATGATTAAAGGACAACCTACCAACAGACAGCCCAACTAATAAAGGAATGTTTTCCATCCACATATTTTCTATTTTGAGGATAGTTCTACAAGCAGATCTGAGGAGCAGCTATGGGCTTCCCTTTATAACCAGTCGTAGCCAACATATTTATGGAAGCATTTGGAGAAGAAGTATTGGATTCGGCTCCATTAAAACCAATATGCTGGTTCAAATCCATCGATGACACGTTTATGATCTGGCCACATGGACGGAATACTTAAACCGACTTCCTGACACACATCATGCGGATATTCCGTTTACCATGGAAATCTAATAAATCGAATATAACGACCAGCTACCATATCTGGACGTACTCGTGACTCGAATGCCTAACAGTAAACTGGGACACTCGGTCTACTGGAAGCCAACTTACACCAACCGTTACTTGAACCTGTCTCACTATCACTCGTCAGAAAAAAACAATTCGTCACAATCCGTTCACAGGGCAGTTACACTATCGGAGCTGGAATCCCTACCATCAGAACTAGTTAAAGTAACTGATGCTCTAACCAACAATGGCTACAACAAACGGGACATCCTACAAACGATCACCCGATTCTTGGAATCCGACAAGATTAGACCAACTAATGACACGACCACAACATCAACAACCACCGCCTATTTACCATATATCAAGAATTTTACAGACAGAATCAACAAAATTCTCCGAAAACATGACATTCGAACATCGTTCAATACCCATAGAAAATTATCAGAGTGCCTACCTAGCGTCAAGGATAGTCTTCCGCTTCAAACCAAGGGGGTTTATAAAATACTCTGTACGTGTGGCAAGGTCTACATCGGGGAGACACGAAGAACAATCAACACGCGAATCGGCGAGCACGAAAGGGACACCAGACTAAAACATATGACCCAATCAGCATTAGCTGAACACAAACATAATACCGGCCACAATATCAAATTCGCCGAAACAGAAGTGATATCAAGAACATCACGATACTATCCCCGCAAAATTAGGGAAGCCATAGGGATACTCAAAAACCCAAACAACATCAACCGAGACAACGGCTACCCCTCCATAATTCTTGGAAGAGGCTGATAATGATAACCAGTATTTTTTGCTCGCTCCAGCGCCACATCATCAACCACAGCCTAATACAGGGTGGGGCACGGGAACCGACTGTTTTTAAATTGATTAGTACTCGGCCATTAAGAAAGGTAGCGTCGTGTGACCGGTGTCATTTAATTCCTTAGCTCAAAGCATTTTATTATCAACTAACATGGAGCCGTGGACACTAGAGCACCGCGGTTCAGCGCGAGTTTCGCCGCAGATTCAATATTCATAGAAATGACTCTGTTCCTGCTCATGACACAATTTTACGTTGGGTAAACAATCTTCAAACAAGAGGCCCAATGATGGAAAAGAATCCGGCCGGCCCCCAACGTACTATGGGTACTCCAGAGAACGTGGAAAGAGTCAGACAAGCAGTACTGCGAAGCCCAGGCCGCTCTGCTCGAAGACATTCAGCTGCACTCACATCAGCAATCGTACTGTAAGACGAATTTTGTATGGTGAACTACGTTTCCATTCATAGAAGCAAGCGGTTGTGCAGAAATTGAATGTAAGTGATTGCCCTCAACGATTGCATTTTGCACAGGATATGCTTGCACTCTTCGAACAAAATGAAGACATAAGCGATGAAGTCCATTTCCACCTTATGGGGCCGTCAACAGACAAAATTGTCGGTATTGGGCTGCTGCAAATCCGCGACAATTACACGAAAAACCGCTGCATAGCCCGAAGGTAACAATTTGATGCGCGGTGGCAAAGTTTACCCAACGTACAATTGTGTCATGAGCAGGAACAGAGTCATTTCTATGAATATTGAATCTGCTGCGAAACTCGCGCTGAACCGCGGTGCTCTAGTGTCCACGGCTCCATGTTAGTTGATAATAAAATGCTTTGAGCTAAAGAATTAAATGACACCTGTCACACGACGCCACATTTCTTAATGGCCGAGTACTAATCAATTTAAAAACAGTCGGTTCCCGTGCCCCACCACAGGGAGGGGCACGGGAACAGATAAACACTCCAGACACAAATTACTCGCCAGTTGCTGTTTAACCAACAACCCTGAAGATGTCCCCGATAAAGGAGGACGAAACGTCGGTTATGAAGAAACCTTCGACACGTTTCCAACCCGGAAACAAATATACAACGAATTAACTATTAACCTAAATTAAAAAACAATCGAAAAAGTGGAAGTACTCTTTAAAGGGTGAGTTTCATCGGCTGGCAAGGTTATGGCATCGTGTTTAGGCATTCAGATACTAAATATAATCACAGCGGTTTACGGTATGAAAGGCCAATTCATAATTGAAACATACAAGGTGTCCCATTTATCGTGAACTGAGCAGCATGGAGGTATCGTAAACAGTAAGAGATAAAAAGATAGTTAAATTGATCAAAATGACCTATGATTTAAAAACAACTATTCTAAGAAAAAAATCATTAAAAAAATTAGTAGTTTTTGCGCTATTAAAAAAAACTACATTTTCGATATTTTCTTATAACTTGTTTAGTTAAAATCATACTTAAAATAATATTCGGCTTTACCATGACAATTTTTTGCGTAAATTTAAAATTTGTTAATAAATTTTACCTTTTTTTTGTTATTTTATAATCTTTCTTATTTTAATTACGGCTTGTAGTTGACTGAACACTAATAAAGAGTATTTTTCTCGTTTCATTGTTTTATGGGTTATTGGGTTTATCTTTAAAAACAAATAAGCTATTACAATACTATTGTATTTATTTAAATCAAAGTGGCATATGAAAAATAAAACAAATAATTACGCAAATAAACTAGCTGTACTTAATTAAGCATAAAACAACCTAAATACATTACATTTCATAATAAGTTACTATTTTTGTGTTGCTATTACTATTGATACTAAATTATAACGTACGTTTAAAATGTAGCTCACTTTCCATGGACAATGCAAATTTGAGATCTGCACCATGCACATAATAATGTCATTTCCGTTTCCGTTCTTTAAAAATTCCCGTTAGTAAAAACTAAATCATAAAGTCGGAAGCCGATAGTTTTTCCAACTGCAAACACCTCTAAAAATCTCCCGACTATTCACTCCAATTCCGCTCCGCATCATTGGTCGCAACCTATCTCACATGTTGATTGAATGAGCTAGCTAACACCTGCAGACTGCAAGATGACATATTTTTAGCTTTTTATACGTTATATGTCGTCAGGATAGAGAAAAGTAGGGTGAAGATAGTTTCCCTATGACTAAATATAAAAAAGTTATAATACAAGAAAGATGTTGTGTATCTCACAGATCACATTGCGACCAACGTAGGTTAACAGAAATAAACTAAAAGCGTTTTTTAAGATAAAATAAAAATATATACAAGCCTATCTATGCAAGGAAAAGTATAAAAATCAATTTTAAATTATAAACAAGCAACAAAGTGAAACCTTAAACATCTTTGAAATATAAAATCATTTACCACAGATTGTCATAAATAAACCTAATAATCCTCAATAAAGCGAAAAACCGAGTAGGCTCCATTAAATTTAAATATCGAGTGATAAATTGTTGAAGTTAAAAACCCTATTAAACTTGGTTACTTGGCTCCTTTGAATCTTTTGAGAAATATTGGTTGCCAGGGTATGAAACATCTATAGTTTCATAAAAAATTTGACAGAGTGACGGTGATGAAGCAACGCAATGAATCTTGGCACTTTCAGAACGTGGCTTGGACTTGAAATAAGTTAGTTACACGGCTTTTACATTTATTGCAAATTAAAGCGTCAAGTTAAGTGAGTAATACAAATTTATAAGTACATTTCTGCTACTCATAATCAAAAACCGCGCTCTAATAGCATTTAGCATATTTTTTTTGTAAATGATAATACAATAAATTACTGCAGGGACTATATACCCTTTAAAGCGTGTTTTACATTTTACGGAAAGGGCTGGGGAGTGCTTTAACATTATTAGGATGGTTAAAAATAACAAAATTATGAGTATGTCCCTTTAGTTTCATACATTTATGTTAAAAAGTTAGAATAACATTTTTAATGTAAGTACTTTTATATTTAAAATTCATATCTAAAATTAAAATAAAATTTTGGAATTATTATATTTTAAAATTACTAAAAACAGTGTTAAAAAACACATTTCCAAACAAAATACACAAATACGCTACCAAGCTAGCATAATATGCAGAAAAATAATTACGTATCGTTGATAGAAATTTTAGACATTGTGGTTCTGTTAAATGGTGGTTTTATTAGGTTTGTTCCATCTAGCAGTTTAAAACCGATCCTTAAATGAATGCATGAACTGTTTTATTTGCATGCGTAAACTATGTAGTAATAAATGTTTTGCTCAGTATTAGCCGTTGTTGGAACGCTTTTACTACTGTTCTAACTGTAAATGACATTTTGTGTCTATTGGGTTCATACGCATCGCTAGAGTAAACACCTTAAGAATCTAGCACTAAAGGGTAGTTCACACGCTGACATTTAAAGTCGCGACTTTTGATGTCACCGTGTGAACGCCTAATGTCGCGACTTTAAAAGTCGCGACAGCGATATTGACAGTTCGGCATTTGACGTAAGCCTACCATGTTTTTATATTTTGACATAACAGACAAATAATATACATGTTTTTGTCATTAATTTCCAATTTATCATGTCCCCAATAGATGTTCCAACAATTTTATAGCATTATCAACAAAAAGCAACTTCAAAATAATTAGTTGCTCTACAACAATCGATGCTGCAAGTACAAGAGCGGCCATTTTTATTTTGAAGTCGCGACTTTCAATTTGGGTAGTTCACACTGTGACAATTAAAGGCGCGACTTTAAATGTCACCGTGTGAACTACCCATAAGTGGGGTTGGGAGAGCAATGCATAGCTACCTGAGTTTAAGTTAGTGATGAACAGCGCATGGGTTTAAAAATACAAATGCTGGTACATGCTCTCATCCAAGAACTGTTTTGACCGTACACTGACTGACTAGTTCATGTATTAATTTTGTAATGATGGAACAGCCGACTAAACCGTCCGGTGAACTATCAGAGACTGTGTTGGAACGCGATATTGATACTGCGCACACTCCTGATAGTGCGCCGCACAGTCAGCAACCCTGTTGGAACAAACCTATTATTAACAATTTAACGTTCATTTGCCCAGCGAACGACTAAGAGTTACGTTTTCGATCAATCATGCGTCATTTAAAATGCATTAGTGATATATTTATATAAGTACCATTCGTCCTTAATTTATTTCTGTGCGCAGCCATAAGCTTAGAAAAACGTGCAAGTAAGATTTGAAATTTTATTTTATTTGTATGATGTACAACCTTGAAACTTAAGATTCCAGCATTTAAGATATTAAAGCATAATCCACTGAATTATAGGTACTTACAATAAATATAAAATGAAAGCTACAAGTCCTTGGTTTTCCGTTTTCAACAAGCCTAATATCAAGGTTTTTTTTATAAGTGTGTTACTAAACAGATCCTCAAAAGTTTTTATGCGCGAAACACATAATTCTAAAGAAGCAGCTAAATTCCTTACTTATATAATATTTTTATTTTATGAGGTATAACAACTCGTAAAACATTGCCAAATGGTGCATAAAAAACTTTAAGAACCGCCATTTCTTTTCGTAGAATGAATAGTCGAGCGACAATAAGTTTAAAACTCATTCAAAATTACAAAAGCTAAAATTTTTTATACGTTTTCTGTGACAGCAATTAAAATTTTATTAAAAGCTATAAATTATTGGGACATTTAAGGATGATAAAAAATAAAGTCACGTCCAAGAATAAAGTCACTTGGGCTACAATTAATTTCATACCGGATAGCTCCGATATTTTTAATACATAGTTTCATGTTTAAAAGTACAAGGTGTTTCAAAAAGGACTCAACCCTGAAGCAAAGAACAAAACGTATGCGCAGGTAAATTCTATGCCATATTATCAGCAGATGGCAACACTGTACTTCGTTAGCTGTCTCTAGCCATTGAATTGAATTTGTCAAGAGCCAGTCTCGCATATGCGTTTATTACTTTGTCTTTGTATTGTGTCAGCTATGCCGTTTTCCAAGGATGATCGTGGATTTAATGTTAAGACTTACTGGGCGTATAAATTGTAGAAAGTGTGATTTAGGAGTTTAAATTGAAGAATGCTCAGTCAGCAGTACCCAGCAAGTCGACAATATCTCGTGTGA
The DNA here is from genome assembly GCA_947652605.1 of Elmis aenea. Classification (NCBI taxonomy): domain Eukaryota; kingdom Metazoa; phylum Arthropoda; class Insecta; order Coleoptera; family Elmidae; genus Elmis; species Elmis aenea. The sequence goes on from OX393578.1 coordinate 19,980,526, forward strand.
TTAATAAATTTTGTGATACTGGATCTGTAAAGGATCAAAAGAGCCCTGTTAACTGTTGAAGTTCTCGATGATAGGACTCAAAGATAAACTCGCTTACCCAGCGATATTGTCGACTTATTGACAACTGCCGATTAAGGATACTTCAAGTAATACTCCTGTATCACACGTTTGAACGCATAAGTTCTAACAATAGATAGATGCACGTCCATCTCTGGAAAACGGCGTATTTGACAGAAAACAAACTGATAAGCGCTTCCGTGTGTCTTACATTGCACCAAAGTCCAACCAGTTGATGGATGACGTCATTCACCGGCGAATTTGTGATTGGTCAGAAACAGCGGTTAAATGTAAGACGCAACTTGACCTGTCGTCGTATAAGACAGTATTGTAAACAATATTGGCTAGTCAGCTCCTTCCACAATCCACCCTAAAAACACCGGCTTTAAGTTCGGTGGATTAAATGGCTGCCGATGGCACCAAAAACTCCCCACCGCTGTAATATACGACAGACGCGATGTTTCAACCACACTTCAACCGGTTGAATGTAAAACAGTTTTTGACTGTTTTGGTGGAACTGGTGGCATCGCCGGTGGAATGTAAGACACACGGTAAATAATTCAACAACTAGAGACAGTTAACCCTTAATACAGTATTACCATGTGAGTGATCTTAAGGCATAAAACTTACCTGCGTCTAAGTTCTAACTTCAGGGTTGCGTCCTTTTGAAACACCCTGGATAATATATGCTTAAATTGTTTTAAATAGATATTAATTTTGTCAAAACTATTGCGCAATCATTTCTTTAAAAAAATATTTTTAATGTACCGACTTATATTTTACTTTTTATGCAGTTTCTTTTATTTTTTTTTATAAAAATTCACAAAATATTTATAACTTAAGATTAAAACTAATTAAAGACAACTCGGTAAGAGCGTTAATTCCTTTGCTTAAATCAAGGCCAACTTAAAAATGTTATACCGTGATAAATTTTCTACTAAGATCGAGTTAAAACGGTCATAAGACACTTAATTTAACTCTGATTTACGACCTATTAAATTTGGCAGATGTTTATACCATAAAACTGATTTCTTTGCCTTTTGAACCGTCTTTTAGGGTTAACAAGTTTCACAACCCTCGAATTTTACAGAGTGTATAGAGTGATAAGATCGTATCAGGCGCGTATCTTGAGATTTGTGACCAACTACGCTGGAAAACTAGGACAAACTACCAATACTGAAGTCGAAATTTGTAACTTAGTATACAAAATAGAAAAAATATTCTGGCAGTCGATAAATCAATTTTGTCTTTTTCCAGCAGGGCATTTTGTCCTAATTTATGTACTGATACATAAGTTGATTTCTGCACATGCGTCAACTATGGACTAATAAATGTATTAATTTGAGTTAGCCGCTGCCGGAACACTTTGAAGACATGCGTAACTGTAAATAACATTTGTGTCAATTTTGTACATGGAAATTTACGCATCACAAGTGTAAAAATTAAAAAAAAAACAGTACTAACATGGGATTGGAAGGGCCATGCAGAGCTATCAGAGGCCACATTAGTTGTAAACAGCGCATGCGTGAACAAATTCAGTGTTAGTTCTTGACTTTGTTCATGTACTGTTTTTACTGTCTACAAACTAGTTCATAAATGTATACGATAACTGCCGGAACAGCCGTCCAATGAACTATCAGAGCTGGCACGCGATATCGATACTGCGCATACACTGATCATTCATTGGATCGTATGTATATATATAGCATTTTGCTGGAACAAACAAATACCGGTATTTAAAGTGGCACAATAAATTTAATCGTGCCATTGTTTTTGCTTATTTGTCAGTTCTTACTTAATTATTCATCAATAATATTACATAACAACTTCATGAGTCTATTCCCATAACATTAACATTAAATTTAAGTCAACAAAAATTGTATCGAGAATCATCTATTTATTTAGCTGCTAAACATTTCTTTTACACATTTACTAGTTTTCCACTCAGATTAAGGCATTTAAGTCGACAAATTTATTTAAATAAGACAACTTTACAAGGATTTAGCAATTAGACATGTATTAAAACTAAATTCGCTTAGTTCTGGTCGTACGCGGACTTCACAACTTAACAAATGTTGATCCCGATTTGAGTTTTTAAGCTGCAAATTCAGATTAAAGCTCTCGACCAACAACCCTAATCCGAAACTAACCTACAAGGGTTCTCTAGCTTAATTTATAATGAATTTTAACGACTTAGAGATCCACTGTGGGCGCAGATTATTTAGAGTACTTCTAAAACATTTTGTAGTTATAGATGGTGTAATTGAATTATAGCTAAAACAATTCAGATTGTGAAGGTATGGGATAAAAAGCAACCATGGATAGTATTTATTTTAATAAGGGAAAAATTATAACTTATCATAACTTACTGATAATTAAAAACTAATCTGTGGATTGAATACCAATTGATTGTAGTTTTTTTGTCGAATTGCTTCGGAATGATGATTTTGGACAAAGTTTTGTTATTAGATATGTAAGATTACTACACTATAAACCAATCATTGGGGACTTATTAATTGTAGCAAAAGTCAAAAGTTTGAGGAGGGAGATGAATTCGTTAAAATATGATCTTGTCAATAATTAAAAATAAACACAAGCTTAGAAGCTAAACCGCACAAAACCGTTTGTTAACTTGCTTTGGGATTTAATGCTAATTTGATATACCTGGTGTAAATGAAGTGTGGTACACCCCCTTTTTTTTTCTTTAGTTTTGATTTTAGATAAATGAAATTTAAGACATATGATATGTGCAAAAAACCTGGATTTTTGAGCCGTTGCACACAATTGTTTCACTTCCAGTTTCGCCGGAAATGACCCCAACTTTGTTATTTTAAATGGAACACCCTGTATATTTTTACATTTTTAGAAAGAGGAAGCGATTTTGGATACAACTGCATTATTTTGGTTAATTATTATAACCTCAAAATTTTTTTGAAACAAAATTTAGTTTTTTATTAAGGGAGCCGTGACCTGCATAAATTGATTTTTATTATGTAAAAAATTGTCCAAAAAACGTTTTTGTAAATTTTAAATGATATTTAGGTTACTTTAATCGGCTTTGAAGGTTGCGGAATCGGTTTTTTGACAAAAAGCCATTTTTTTTTTCAATGGAACCATACTGGTACTAGCGGTTATTTAAATTAAGCATCTTCTAACGAATCCATCGATACCAATAACTTGTATTTTTATTAAGGGTCTATTTCAAAAATTTCAAATTATTGTGAAGATTTATTAGGATATTCTTTTAAACGCAGTAATCTAATTATGTAAAAATAATTACCAAAATTTTAAGACTTTTAATTAAATGACTATAGACTAGTAGTTAAACATAAATCAACGATCATTTGTTTTGTTGTAATTATGCATAGTGTACTGCGATTAACAGGATATTAATAAATCTTCACAATAATTTGAAGTTTTTGAAGCAGATTCTTAATTAAAATACAAGTTATTGGTATCGATAGATTCGTTAGAAGATACTTGATTTAAATAACCGCTAGTACCAGCATAGTTCCATTTAAAAAAATTGACTTTTTGTCAAAAATCCGATTTTGCAAGCCAGAGGTGGTCACTTGAGCGATGTCATACATAATTGTCATAAGCCTACTGTTGAATAAAACAATCCAAATTTAAAAAAAATGTGATTCATTTCCGGATTATTCAAAAACAACATCGGCCTGGAACATAATATTCACCCTGTATATAAGTACATTAATTATTAACGTGCACACTAACGCACAGTCTCTGCTTTAAACTTTTACTTAAACTAACTCATAAGGTTTAACCCTTTTGAGTCTTCCTAGTAATTCTGTAGTGTCCAGGAGCTGGATCGCCTCGACGTTTGCATGTTGATGGTGCCTTTCTTTGTGGCTCTTGGCAAACTTCTCAATTGTGTCGGTTACAGAGTTCATGTTGAGGTGCCGACGTAAGTCACTATTTCTGCAGTACCAGAGTGCAACAGTGATGTTCCTTAGTGTTTTGTTCTGGAATCTCTGGATGATCTAAATATTACTATTTGATACATCCCCATAGCTGTATCCCATATGTCCATACAGGTTTTAAAATTTGCTTGTATAGCAAAAGTTTATTATGTAGGGACAGAGAGGACTTCCTCCCGATTGGCCAGTACATTTTTTTATATTTGATACCTAGTTCTTCCCTTTTTTTCTTGACATGAGCCTCCAGCGTAGCTGAGCATCCAATGTAATACCTAAGTATTTTGCTTTGTTGGAGTATGTTATTTGTTTATTATTTAAGTTGATTGGTATATGTTCAAAAATCTGGAGAAAAAAAACGGATTGATTTACAACGGATCATAGCGATGAAGATCCTGTTTGGACTTCAAGGAGTCCCTGAAACATAATCTTAAGCCAGCAGTCTATCAACAGCTATTTCAATATTTATCAGAAATCCTTACAATCAAACGAGACTGGGAATTCGGAAATCTAATGTCATCAAATGTAATTGGTTTAGAAAAGATAATAAAAAGACAACTGTACAGGGAAAAGATACGGAGTAGTCTATTTTACGACAATGCATGTAGCATAAAAGACTATCAATAGGATTAACAAGCTTTAATTAAGCTTTTAGCATCCCTCATCTTCTCCAGACACATTTTTATTTCTTTAAGCATCTAGAAAACTTTATGGGAAATTAACGCTTATAGGTAGAGGAACGAGAAAATGTTATTGATGAGTTCAAAGGATTTTTTACGGAAAAGTGTAAATTGCTTCCAAAAAACTTAGCTAAGGGAATGGAAATTACTTGGAGATTCACTTAATCAGCGTGCATGAAACCACCCAACTTTAATTGTCTATAAAATATTTAAAGCCACTTAATCAACAGTCTTACTGCGTTATTTAGATTTACTTGTCATGTTGATTTTGGTCTTCTAATACTGTTAAAAATGTACGTCTCATTCATAAAAGTAAATTAAAACAAAGTACTATAGCATTGCTACACGGAGAAACGTAAAGTTATTTTTTAACAATTTATTGGCACTGGCTATAATTCATACTTGAAAAACGTTTAGCGATTTGAAAAGAATTTGAAGCATATAAAGTATTTTTAGGCGTGGTTGCTGAATAATAGAACAAGTCTCTGGCACAACCTTCCTTGTTGATATTCTCAATTGTGAAGACGATCAGTATTCGTACTGGATTCAGTTCAGAACGTCTGGCTTTCCATAGACTTCATAAAAACGTGTATTTTAAATTCCACGCAGAAACATGCAAAATCCAACTTCATGTGAATTACATCGAAAACTAATTAAAAAATTAAATCCCACACCCAACACCAACGACTTCATTAAAGTCCTTTGTTGGCACTTTTAGGTATCAAATTCTATTATTATAAAATTCTTTGGTTGTGGCGTCTTGCAGTTTAAATCTGGAGCGTCTTTTTTGATGCAAAATTATGTGTGACTTCCAATTTTAAGTTTCTTATTCTCGCTGTTTGCACATAAACGGTAAAATAAGACTGTTAGTGGAAGAAAATATTTTATAGGAAAATGTTCTTGTTCAGCTGGTTCCGGTAAATATTCGCTATTGTTAAAGCAATGTAAAACTTGGAAGTCTGTGCAAGTACACTTTTATTTGTGTCCCATATATAGTAAACCCAGACATATTATAAGAGTTTTCACAAGTGTAATAAAAACCTTTAACTATTTTCTTGTTGAGACGGTTAAGAACACTTCTTTATTTTTATCTGGACTTTCTTTATATATGACAATAAAATTGTTTTAATACAAAAAGTTTGTAGTTAATAAAATGCGTATGTTTAAACATTAATTTTGATGAGATAATGTGGCTATATCGCTTGACATTAAAAACCGAAAATGAATAAGTTGTCAAAAAATTGCAGTGTCTTTAAACAAATTTATAACTAATAGCGTTATTTAAAAAAAATATTTTTCAGAAGTTTTAATAATGCATGTTATTATACCAACATAGCCATTGAACCGTTATCCTATATCAGAATTGAAAATTACTTAAAACACTATGGCATAATAAACAACGCTCAAAATGGATTCAGAAAAGGCAAAACAACTACCCGCGCTATTTACATGGCAATCCGAAATGTACTTCAATCCCTCAATAAAGACAAACACACCATGGACACGTGTGTTAATCTCTCAAAAGCTTTCGATAGTGTTGACCACGAGATACTGCTAACGAAATTAGAACACTATGGTATACGAGGGACCTTATAAAATCTTCTCTCTCGGAAAGAAATATGTTGCCGAAAAAGACTGGTCAGGTAGAATTCTAAAATCCAACAAAAAAAAAATCAAAAAAGGAGTCGCGCAAGGATCAATCTTATACATACTGTTCACAAATAATCTTCCAGATTTTGTCGAAACTTCCGTTATACAATTTGCGGATGACACATCTGTTATTGTTAGTGACTCAGATTCCAAAAATTCTGAACAAAAACTCTTTGACTGTTTAGGCCAACTCCAACATTGATTTACGTTAAACAATTTAACCTTAAACCTCAATAAAACTCAAGTTATAAAATTTTCGCAAAGTAAAATAACCTCCGACTTAAAACTTCAAAATAATTCCACAACTATAAATGTTGTAAATAAAATATCTTTTCTTGGTTTATGTATTGACTCTAGACTGGACTGGTCATACCACATCGAACGCCTGTCACAAAGCTGGACACGGTACCCTTTCGCACTAAAAAACCTAAAAAAAAATGGGCAGTACAAACGCGGCCAAAACTGCATATCATGCATATGTCGAATCTAGGTTACGCTATGCTATAATTTTTTGGGGTAAAGCTAGTGACTCAGAACGCCTCTTTATTATACAAAAGCGATGTATAAGAAATATTTTTGGTCTAAACTACCGAGATCACTGTAAAGACACTTTTCGTGACAAAGAAATGTTAACCTTTTACGGCCTATTTATCCTCGAAGCCATCCTCTTAGTAAAAAATAATGTAGATCTGTTCGAAGAGAATAAAAGAAACCATGCAGCCAATACCCGACATAAAAAAAACCTTAAACCCGATTGCTTCAAATATACCTATCTTCAAAAAAATGTTGCCTCCACAATTATTGCTATATATAATAAATTTAACACATCACCTGAGAGTATAATAAATCTTTCCACCCGCGAATTGAAAAAGAAATTAAGAAAAGTTCTGATTTCTAAAGCTTACTATGGAGTAAGCGAATATTTAAATGATGCTTCCTTTATAAAATGTTATATTTAAATACCATTTTTCTCTGTTTTTTCTTTTTATTAACTATGTATATTATTGTAATGTACGTACTTTATTATTATTGTGACAAGTTCTAAGCCTTTTGGATATTTAGAACAAATAAAGATTATTATTATTATTATTATCAGAATAATGTGCAGATACAACACCGATATTTCAGCTACTGACGCTCCGGCACCTCCTTTAGTCCAGACAAATTTACTAGAAAGATTTGAAATTCTCGCGCTAACTCAAAATTATTTGCTCCGGACTTCGCTCCAGCTCCGAGCAAAAATCCGTTGTTCCACTGCTTCGTGCTCTGGTCCAAACACCTGCTTTAAACATACATTTTTGTTCAATATTTCAACTAAACTCAAAACTCTTGTCTCTTGGTGAAAAGATTTCTTATTTATTAAATTATTCTCATGCATCTGTAGCAGAAATGATCACCTTCTGTTAATGACATTAACTGAAATCTATATCGATATAGTTGAATAAATTTTTTTGTTATTAATGTAACGTTTTCCAATTTGTTCCTAAAATTCAACCTTGTTCTCTATTAGGCAACGTTATTGCACATTGCATGTGCTTCAAATAATCTTTCCCCATGCGCAATTAAAAGTACTCCTTCAGGGTATAATCCTCAATCATAGTGACAATTAAAAGCAGCTTTATCAGATTTTCCCCCAGGCTAGAACTTCCACCGTACACAAATCATTGTTTGAAATTCTAGTAGGAAACTGTCGTCATAACTTTGAATTATCGAATAAGTCGATTATTACGACTATTGGCAAGCGTCAGATCCTAAAGTTATATTATAGCATACCTAAAATTAATACTACACAAAAAGGTGTCTTATAACGAAATAATTTTTTTAAATATTTTTCAGAAAATAAATTTTTTAATAATAATTGTTGTTTTTTTTTTTAATTAAGTTTATAAAAGTAATTCAAACCACTTCAGTGCTTAATAATTTTGGAAAACACGTTCAGACATTTAATTTTGACACCTAAAATGCCTTTTACCTCTCAAGTTAATGTTACTACTTGATAATTGTATTCATCGACAATTTTTATCTATCTTTTTAAGGTTATAACGTCTCTACCAGTATTTCCAATTACAATACATTTCGTTTTTTAACATTGATACCCAAACCTCACCTGTCATATTTAATTTTTTTTATGATGTATCCAGCATCCTGTTCGTCTTCTGCGTTTTTCGCCAACTGTTATTCCCATACCGTTGAATAGCAACAAACAAAAATTAAGAGCAACAAAATGAACTGCTTTTAATGCTAGATTCAGATACAACAATCCATTAATCCACTATGCGCTTTTTGTACCCTAAACTAGTGATACATTCATATCTGCTTTACCTAAATACTCGTAAAACATAAAGCAAACTAGGTCTTAAAACTAACCCGAATATTTTGTGCGGGAAAAGCAAATATTAAGGGTATACTGCATTAATTTTGAACCGCATATTGCGCTGCTTCGTCGTTTATTTTAAACATTAAGGGAAAATGATATCGCTTTACGTTTAAGTTTAACGTTTTGAATTTCATCGTGCCTCAAACGCGGTACATGTAACGACACAATTGCAGCATCGAATGCACGAGTGTACCTATAGAATTTCAGTTATCTTGCAGGATAGAAATTATAGTAAAATTGAAAGAGCTTTAGTTAATTCTGCACAATAATAGTTATATTAAGTAGAATATTGCACAAATCATGTAATAAAAAATATTGCATTCATTATGTAAAACATAAGCTTGCTTATTATAAAGAATTTAAAGATCAAATTTATTTGAGAAGTTACTTTAAATTAAAGCGCACAAGAAGCAGGTTAACTTAATTTTTAGTTTATAATTATGATTTTTAGCCAGAATTAAAACCGATTTTTTAGCACAAACCATATTTTTATTGGAGAAGAAACCTTTACTGACGCACTTAATAAAACAACATTTAATTTACTATTTGTTGATCGTTTATTAAACGCCATCTAGATAAGAGATGTACGAGTATAATACAGGGTGGACCAAATTCGAATGTTTTACGGGGTATCTCGATTACCGCAATAGATAGCAAAAATCTGATTTCGGTCTCTTTGGCTAATTTTTTGAGAAAATAACGCCTATGCAATCAGATTTTTTCTATCGGATTCCATTTTAGCACTACAGACGAAAAATAAAATGTCATAATTTTTGAAAATTTGCTATAACTTTTTTATTTATTAAATGAGAACAAAATGTTAGATAGGTTTTTTATACAGATTTTTATGCTTAATTTAAAAACAAAAGTACATTTTTTTTAGCCATCTTGACTTTCGAGATATGGAGTAAACTTATATATTTTAAAATAGAAACCCTAGTCGGCCATGACTTTATGTTAAAGAGTATTTTTTTAGCTTTTCAAAAATATATAGTTTTATGTATTTTTTGCAAACAATAACCGAGATGTGGCCAATTTTGTAAAAATTCGATTATCAAAGTTTGCCACGATTTCGTAAACAAGTGATGTTTGCAATTAATAAACAACTAAACGTCATTTCGAAGTACATTTGTCAACTTTAAAGCAAATCCGTTTATTTGTATTTTATAACTGTTTATTGTGGTATTGTGAACATGGCTAAATTTGAACTTTTTGAAAAGTTTAATATATTAGAATATTACTTTGTAAGTGATAAAAACGTACCCGTTGCTTTTGAGTTGCTTTTGAGTTGAAATGAGCGAAAAAGATACATAAAAAACACATTTTAAAATATTTTTTTTTTGTCAAAAAAGGTTTAGGTACTAAATAAAAACGAATAAAGTGTTTTGGCAGGAGAAAACGATTGGAATGGGAGCGCAAAAAAGTTTTTCTTATAGAAAAAAGGGGTGCAAATACAAAAAGCTTTAAAGGATTTCAAAAATCTTAACAACATTGAAATTTCAGTATGGGAATGCTCTGTGCATTATATCGTAAAACATGATTTGTTCTCTTCGTTTTTCTCCTAGTTCTAAGTCCATCTACCGTCAGCTGTAACGCTGTAACTTTGGATTACCGTGGTTTGCTATATTTTGCTAATTTTTTATAACTCCTCTAATTTGGTTTTCCTTTATTCATGCTTTTTTCACGTCTCCTTGCTAGCTTCTTCTGGGTCTGCTTCTGTTTTTTCCTTGTGATCCTGTTAATATTTGCCTTAAACTATGCAATATTTCAAGTAAATGGTTTGTTAAACCAGTTATTAAAATCGAATTTTACAACCATCAATTACTTGCGTTCAGTATAAATTGCAATTTAAAAAAATCATTTAAATGGAAATGCAAAGATCATGATCTTTTCAATTTTATCAACTTCTGATACCATTTTTTTTGCAATTTCAACTAAACGTACGTGTGTGATACTTATCTAACATGCAATGTGCTTTTGAAGACAGGAGGCAATTGTTTTAGTTTGAAAAAAAATTATTCTTATTTAGTTTTTTTAATTAAGCGTTTTGAATGTAAAGTGTTATATGTGTCTACTTTCAAAATTTAGGTTTACGTTAATACCGATCATATTTAAAACGACTTTTACAATTTAAAGTTTAACTGTTTTATTAATTAACTACATTCGCTAAGACAATGAAGCGTTCAAAAACGTCAGTTAGGACAGAAATATCAAAACTCTCTTGATTTAATGCTTAAAACTCTCTTAATCTTATTTTAAGTGGGAAAAAATAAAAGTGGCGAACTTAGCAAACGCTATTCAACCCATTATTACCAATTAATACTAATTATGATATATTAACCCGTCATTATAATTTTTAAAACTCTTTAAACGCACCATTTTTTACTAAAAGACTGCAATAGGCATTTTATATTTAGGTACCTAGTAGCAAAAAAAATTGTTAATTTTATACATCTAATATTTATGGTAATGCTATATTCATGTTAGGCTTTAGCGTATACGTACCATACTAGGGATTCTGAGTCTCGACAATTTTTAAAGTTCCGGGACTCGAGACTTTTTTTATCAAAGTCCCTGCAATTCCCGGGACTTCGAGACTTTTTCGAATTTTATTTACATACTAAAAAATGGTGGTATTACCCGTCAAAAATGACGGAAGATTATCTAAGGTGCAAGAAAAATGATGATATATTCATGTACTCAAAATTCATCGGCTATTTTCACTGTAAAAAATAAGTTTTCTTGACAGTGACATTGTTTCTGAAAGCACCCGCTACATATTTAAAATTGCTTCTTTGCACGTATCGTGATCGTGAATCGGTCGTGACAGTTGACAGTTGACAGATATTTTTTTTTAAATTAAACCATTTCGCGGATTTTGTTTTTGAAGCATTTATTTTATAAATAAACTAATAACGTATAGTAGTAGGAGTAGTGTTATAATTTTTAATTAAGTCTACATTCTACAGTAAATAAAGTTATTATTTCCAAGTAAATGCCCATTTTAAATAAACTTAACAAATTTCATTAAACTTTAAAACATAACAAGCATAATTAAAATATATTTTTACTAATAAACTTAACAATTATCCTTTAGCTTTAAAGCAGACAAGAAATAAACATAAACAATTAAATATGGCAGGCAAAAAATTTAAATAAAGTTAAGTAAATACTGATTGTTAGTATAAACTATAAACATAAAAAATTATGAAACAAAATATTTTTGCTAAACTCATGGCAGTAAAATTTGTTTAAAAATAAGAAGTATAAAACATTAATTTCAGTGTTCTGTAACATTAAGTCTCGTCTCGAGTCTCGAACTAAATGTCCCGGGACTCGAGACTAAGTAAGTCCCGGGAATTCCCGGGACTTACGTCTCGGGAAATTCCCGGGACAGAATCCCTATACCATACATACTTGTTCTTAATTGCAATTTATTTCAAAAGTAAATTAATGATATATAAGTTTATTTCATGAAAGAAATTGAGAAAAAAAGTAATTGCAATAAATGCAAGTTAACACAGTTTCCGAGATAAAGAGCTGTAAAATATTTATAAACCCGTAATATTCTTCACACAATGAAGCGATAATAACTGACTTGTGCATCGACATTTACAGAAATATTCGCTTTGAATAATAATTCTAATGTAAACGAAGTTTTAAATTACAATTTAAAAAGAAATACAAATCGAAATGAAGTTACAAAACTTTTTCAACATGTTGTTAAATATTAAAATTTAACGTTACAAAATGAATACAAATTTTTCTAATTCTTAGAAGTAGAAGCCACCGTGTTACTCTGGTTTTATGATGCACCGCCTCGCTAAAGTCTAAGATGTGAGTAATGACTTAGATATATAAGAAAATAAAGTGAGATGGCGTAGTGTAGAAGCAAGAAGAAAACTGCAAGTAATATTGTTTTTATAAAGTTTTTCATGTAGGTAATCCACTTTTACGTGTTCGCAAGAAATGCTAATTTTCGGATGGATATTGAAACTTAATGTTTGCTCAAGCTGTCGAACTTGAAGCTGATTAATGAAAATTATAAAAAGTTTTTCAGTGAAAAAATAAAACACTTAATATAACATTTTAGTTTAAAACCATTAAGGACTTACCAAATCTTAAAAGCTTTGCAAAAACTGATTAACAAATCAAAATGTACTATACTAACTTTGTTTATTTTGAATCCTAATTTTAAAATTAAAAAGAGTCTTGCACAAGTTATCACAAAATGTATGCAGTTTTAAGGATTAACCTAAAAATTGATGCAAGATTACAGATGCGCATTTGTCTATTATTTTGATTTCGTATGATGCAACAATATTTTGTTAAATATGTCTTTTATCTTTTTTTTTAAATAAATAAGTTACACAGGTATATTTTACTGCTATCTTAAGTTGCTGCTTATTTTATAGATTTTAAGTACATATCTTAGTGTTTTGTTTACAGCGTACGCCTTTTGCATTTCTTTCTTCATTCTTCCCTGTCGTAAACATCCTCTTTTTTAAGGTTTCTTCCTTCCATTGCTTCTTTCACATTTATATTCTAGTTATGTCTAAAGTCTTCCGTCTTCCTCTTGTCGTTCATTTTGTTTAAATGTGCATACCAGAGCAGCTGTATCCTATCTACGGTGTCTAATATTGAAGTTTCTACTTGTATAATATTGTCGCGGCTTATATAAATTACCGGACTATTATTATTAAAAAGCTTGCGTTTGGTTGATAATTAGTGAATTACGGGGGCGTAAACTCTAACTTTATTTAAATGAACACTCAGATGAATACAAATAATACTCAGAACACTCGCTTTGTATAAAACTATTTATTAAACAGTTACTTAACACTCGGCTTCTACAAAACTACAATAACCTAATTATGGGTCTCGATAATGAGAACACTCCAATCAGTCAATACAAAGTAACACAGAATGATTACTTACATAACAATTACAGAACCACAAAGTTAGAGCTGCCTCTAGAGCCAACTGCCCTCCAAAGAAAGGCCAAATAGAGTAGCCTGTCGACAGTAGAGTAGGCAGATAAATATTTCATCTTCGCTTAAATGCCAACTTCGTACCGAAGGTCCTTCCGCCTGAGTTTTGGGTACATAACGGTAATTGAAATCTAACGAACTTTCCAAGTACATCAGCTATTACAAAATTTACTTAAAAACTCTGATTGTGACAATATGTTTAGTATCTTCATTTTTTACTTGGACAAATACGATCGCTCTGCAGCGCCGCCTCCAAAACATAATTTCTGTTGCCATTATTCTATTATTCATGGTCTTGTTAACAGTCTATACTTCTATACAGCGTGCAACTTTTAACAAATGTATAATTTTATTGCCACAATTAAATACGAGAGCAGTGATGTCCAACCGGTAGATCGCGGGCTCCTGGTAGCCCGCAAAGCTATGTTACACTTCTGATTTCTCATTAAAAAATCATATCCATGCGAGAAGACAACGATCAAAATTATCAGCCACAAAGGCACATTGATGGCCTTCAATCGCTTAAAGATGGATAAAATTTGATGGACGTTTTCAGGATCTAATCGAACTACTATCATTATTTTTGGTATTTTGACATAAGATACACTTATGCAAAAATTTACGTTCGTCGACAAACCAAAAATTGAAATTATTGTTTTATAAAGTGACATCGAACCAAAACCTATTGAAAATGATGATTTTTGACAAGCAACAGACCCCGTCATATATCAGAATTCTATCAAATGTGCGAAAAAGATAAACTCATTTTTAGCTTCTTTATATAGATACATATTTGCGATTTTTTTACAGTTTAAAACCGTTTATCACATCCTAATCTCCGTATCTTTCTGTCGAGTCAATCTTGTCCTTGGAGTCCTCTGTTCTCCATGGCCTCCTTCACTCCTTTTTTCTTGGTCGGTCCTTTTTCCGTCTTACACTTGGTCGCCACTTCCATGCTTGTGCTGGTAATAGATCTTCTGGCATCCATCTTAGATGGCCTAACCATTTCAATCTCTTTGATGTAATTGTATCAATTATAGTAGTACCTACGTCCATTCTTTCCAGGATGTCTGTGTTACGTACTCTGTCAAGTCTAGTAAGACCGCAATACTTCCTCCAGTACTCCATTTACAGAGCTGTAATTTTACTTTATTCTCTTTTATTAGTTTCCCATAGTTCAGCCCCGTATAGGGTTATACTCTCTATTATTAATTTGTACATTTCCTTTTTGTTGTTTTTGTCACACTCTTGTTCCACAGCAGGGAGTTTAATTTTCTTATGGCAGCTCGTCCTTGTCCAACTCTGTTTGAGATTTCAGTTTTATAGTTGCCATCACTATTTATCTTAACACCAAGATATTTATATCCATTCGTACTCAAGTTTTCAAGATCTAAATCGGCGGCATGACCTCCAGCTTTTTTATACATCTGCGAAATGGCATTTTCGCAGCTTTACATCATCAAAAAAACAAAGATAAACATTTTATTGATTGCTTGAAAAAAGCAATATCCTATTAGCAACCAGATTTTAAAACACTATTAGAAAACATGCAGTAGTCAGTCTCACATGAATTACGAACATATTAAAAATATTTTTATTACAATTTTTCTTCTTTGAGTTTTGTTTTTTTTTGTCATGAAGGGGAAAAGGGATGACTGCGATTAAGAAGCCCGCCAACATTTGAAGTAGCTTAAGTAGCCCCCAGCCTCAAAAAAGTTTGGACATCACTGTACAAGAGTATCATTTGCAAATAAATTTAGGACGCTGTTTCCTACATTTCATTTAATGTCATTCATGTGCAGTATGAACAACATAGGCCCAAATCAAATATAGTAGTTTTTTTGTAACGTTTATATTTTTACGTTATAAATAAAAAATATATCTTGCATATTTTGTAAGCGCCCGTTCAATTCGCAACGATTCCAAAATTATAATTAAAAATAAGTGACTTGACTGTTCATGGCTTCGTTTATAATAAATCTTCTCTGAATGAAAAATAATAATTTTCCCAATCAATACATCACAGTGACGTGACAAGGACAATCCGTTTCCTCTTAACGATGCTTCACCCAATTATACAGACACATTCGCTGTTGACAGCTTGCTTAAAAACTACCGACTGTTTTAATTCTTTTTTGGGGAAAACATCGGGTTGTTTTTTGCTTTATTTTAGTTTTACAAATGCTGCAGTGCATAATCAATCCACAACCGGTTAAGAATACAGATGTGCCTGCTGCATTGTAATGCTAATTAATCAAATAGTTTTATTACAGTGTTTTGTAATTTACATAAATAAAAGCAAAAACACGTTCCGCATTTATTTTTCAGCATGAAATAGTACAGAGCTTTCATATATTGTATTTTGTTGGGTGAATGATTAAAAGGGGAAAATTAGAATACCAAAAAAGCACGAGAGTTAATGTTTTAACATGTTACGTGCTAGTTACATGATTTTTGGTGTTTCTTTTAAACGAGTTGTATCGTCAAATACCTACTATATGTATCGCTATGGCAAGAATTAAAAGTCAACGGTAGTAATAAAATAAGTTAATGCAAACGATATTTTGATTGCCCATTTCAATCATTTCACTGAAGAAAACAATATTTAGATTAACATTTAAATAAGTATTTAAGAAGTATATTTCTTTTAGACTTGTTTCCATCACACGATTTTTGAACTTAGCTTAAGTCAAAGTTTAAGCCATTATGTAAGCCTTATTTAGGAGCGACCCACTAGGAAACCCGACGGCTGAAGGGTTCCGAGCTCGGTGGTTGGGTGTGTTTAAAACCTAACTTGCAATCGGGAGGCCATGGGGTCAAATTCCAAGGCCGTTTGTCATTTTAGAGGTTTCAGGTGGCTTCCTATACAGTCAAGCACTTGTTGTGGCAGTACTTCCAGCCATCCTTGACTATCCACATCCTTTACCCACTATCCTTATACCCTTAACGGCTGAAGAGAGGATCAATCCCTGTATAGCGGCCCGCCGCGCCAGCAGAGTGAGAACACACATGTGAACCACACACTGAAAGATGTCCAGGGATTAATTTTATTGTTTAACGGTTTACTTAGAAAATTTTATTATCTTATTAGTAATTATAATACAGAAATTTTTTTTTTAAATGTTTTTTTATGTGATCGTAGAAAAAGTATGCCACATAACACGAGTTGTTAAGCAATTACGCACTCGTGGAAATACGCAACTTTTTCACTCGTGCGTAATATGCTTCTTACAACTCTTGTTATGTAATATACATAACTTTTTTTTTCGAATAACAATTGAATTTTATTAAATGGCAAGGTACCCCGATATTATACTCATTTGATTGAGAATTGTATTCTCTTTTCAATGATAGGGTCACCTTAAAAATTTAGTTTATGCTAAGAGGCCGGAGAATATCAAAAATTTAAGAGATCCTATTAGAGAAATTACACCTGAAATGGTTGAGAATGTTATAAACGGGTTTAAAAACCGAGTTTATCATTGCCAAGCTGTAAATGGTTCACAGTTTAAACACTTATGATGTTTTTTTTTAAGAAATAAATACTAAACAATTAAAATGATTTTGCGTATTTCTTAAAAAGTAAGGGTACTAAAGTTTTGTATCACTAAAAAAATTCTCTATTAAATGAGTATACTATAGGGGTACCTACCTGGTCATTTAAAAAAACTCAATTGTTTTTCATTGCGCTTTAGTTATTCGAAAAAAAAAATTGTTTTATGGTGGAAAACTAAGTACCAAACAACTTTTATTCAAAACATTTTCCCCTAAAGTAGATATTTACTGAGATATATAGCATATTCCATACCTTTTGGACACACTCTATATTGGATAAATTTTGGGAGTATGAAACGGATTACTTTAATTTACAATATTTTTAATGGAGAAATTTAACTCTAAAGTCGAACAACTAGAAAGTCGAACCGTCATCTGGAACGAATCGGGTTCAATGTTTGATTTTTACTGTTTATTGATGATTGATGATTACATTAAAACTAGTATTCAAACAAAAACTACCTAGTTGTTAAAGCTTTTGAATAATATAAATTTGTAAATACCATGCAGGATTTCTTAGAAAGACATTTGATATTTCTTGAATGTATAATGGTAAAATATTCCGGTTATTATCAAATCTGAAAAAAAGCTTAATTTAAAAGTTATATCAGCAGTTACTTAACTATACACAGTGTTTTGTTTTTGTGCACTGATACCAAACATTATTTTTTTTATATTGAACACTATCATCTATGTTTTGTAATTTTTGGATGTAAAATTAAATTCTCTTTCAAAACATTATAGGTTGTTTATGTCTAAAATAAACCGTTTTTGAGTTAATAACGTTTTTTAGAAAATTTTGACAGATGCAAACCGTTATAAAAATATTTATATTTATTAACATAACAACACCAGAGCAATTTAGCAATTTAGACAATAGTGTCATAGTAATTGTTGACTAGTTACATTTTTAAAATAATATACAGGGTGTTCGTTATACTCGGTCCATTTCCCTAAACTTGAAACGCATATAAGTCATCTTTTTTAAATAGAACACCCTATATATTTTTACATTTTCTTGTAGAAAATTTAATTATTTTTCAAAGTTCTTAAGCATGTTTTATATCTAAATATAATATTTTTGGAGTTATTTCGTTTCTTATGATTATTTGCGAGTATTTTACCTAAAATATCAGTAGTAGCCTTTGAAAATTCAAAACAATTTGTATAAACTGTCAACTGTTACTATGACACTATTGTCTAATAAATCTAAATATTTTTATAAAGGTCTGCATCTGTCAAAATTTTCAAAAAAACGTTAATAACTGAAAAACGGTTCCTTTTAGACAGAAACAACCTATAATATTTTTGAAAGAGAATTTAATTTTAAATCCAAAAATTCTAAAACATAGATAGTGTTCTATATAAAAAACATAATGTTTGGTGTCAGTGCGCAAAAACAAAACACTGTGTATAGTTAAAAATAATTTTAGGTTATGTATTAAAGGATTACAAACAACTTTTATATTTAATGTTTTTAAATATTATTATGAATAACAGAGCTATCGAATAATTCGTCCTGGCTGGGACACCCTGTATAAATAAATTTTATGTAAAACTTCATTGTCAACCCTTACAGCTTTCTGAGTTCTAACTATAACAACGTCAATGCACAACTTAAAAAAATACTAGTAAGCTTGGTGCTCTCAGTTATCAAAAACTTATAATTAATAATTTCCTTTCTGTTTGAACTGCAACAAACCTTACTTTTAATAATTACTTTTTTCATTTAAAAAAGCAATGAAAGTGCAGTGAATTAAATAACGTTAGGAGATTAAAGTTTTACATAAATTCATTAGCTCTGCGTATTATTAAATTTGCACAGTACACCGTAATAATGCTCTTATCTACAAGAATGCGAAACCACAATCCATATTTTATCCTTTAAACTGCCATTATAAAGTTTACGTATTTTAAAATAATGTGATCCAATTTCTTAAGCTCTTTTCATCAAGCTTAAGGAAATTTGTTCCTAGATAATTTTCTGGTGATTATAACACTTCAATTTTAATGCTTAACTGTGTACGAATAAGAAGCGTGTGTGTAGAAAATCGATCATTGAAGCTGCTGTATACATCTTTTAAAGAAAATAAATGCAGCAAGATATCTTGAGTACTATACAGTAAATAACGGAGCTAAGTTTCTAGACACTGTTCAATCCAAGACCTCTGAGAACTGGGACATGAGAAGTGTTTTATACCCTCTCAGGGATTTCAGTTAGACTTCGACTTAAATAAGGTTTGGTGCGTTTTTCAAGTTTGTGTACAATCTGCCAAAAAGTCGTTAGTGTTGTTAAGTAACACGTTGATTTATAAACAATTTATTATATCATTGCACCAGTTGTAAAAGTAAACTGTGTGTCAATAGGTAATTATATTGGACAAAGTTATATCTCGCCCTAATATTACAGGTGTATTTAAAAATCATTTTAGGTTATGTAGTAAAGGATTACAAACAACTTTTATATTCAATGTTTTTAAATATTATTATTAATAACAGAGCTATCGAATAATTCGTCCTGGCTGGGACACCCTAAATTTAATTTTACATCCAAAAATTACAAAATATACGTAGTGTTCCATATAAAAAAAACAATGTTTTGTATTAGAGCGCAAAAACAAAACACTGTGTATAGTTGAAAATAATTTTAGGTTATGTAGTAAATGATTACAAACAACTTTTATATTTAACTTTTTTTTAAAGTTATTACTAATAACAGAGCTATCGAATAATTCGTCTTGGCTGGGACACCCTGTATACCTACATGTTTCAATTTTAGTATATCAAAAATTATGGCTAAAATTGAGAAATTTAATAATATAAAGATGACATACCGAAGAAAAAGTATTCAAAAGAAAACCTACAATGTTATGTTAAAAGCGGGCGCAATAAAAATTGATATGTATAGAAAAGAGAAGCGCTAGTTCAAAAATGTTGATATATACTGCCCTACAGTTCAACCGATTAATAAAAATAACCGTCACAACAAGACTTTTTTTACTGTTTGAAATATAAGATGATCAAAAAATTAAAATCGTTATTTGATAAAAATACAGTCGAAACCTTTATATTCGTCAGCCTCTATATTTGCCAAATTGCTTTGGCAAAAAAAAGCTCCTATGTTCGCAAAAGAAATCGTCAGAAATAGTCATGCAACAAAAGGTGTAAAAACTTCCTGCTTTTATAAGTATCAATTAATTATTGAAAAGGCAGGTCCATTGGATTGAAAGCTGATAGTGAGGATGTAAAGAAATTGATAGAGGACCATGGGAAGGATGCATTACAGAAAAACTGTTGGGCTTTCATTAAGAACATGAAGCTAAAGCAGTGGAAGAAATTCTATCAGAGGAGGAAAAGTCAAGTAAAGGCAACATCCCACCTGCTGACAGAACCATTTACCTGTACTATGCATCACATGTGCTATATAACAAAATCTTT
Organism: Elmis aenea; assembly: GCA_947652605.1. Lineage (NCBI taxonomy): Eukaryota > Metazoa > Arthropoda > Insecta > Coleoptera > Elmidae > Elmis > Elmis aenea. Next base: position 20,001,209 of record OX393578.1, read on the forward strand.
CTGCGTAAGCTTGGTGCATCAAATGGAACACACATATCTTTGCACTTATTAGATTCATTAAATGTATCCTGACACTACTAGATATGTGTGGAGAGCCATGTAACATAACACTTGTAAAAATGTCAAATGGACGTACGGCAAAAATTCTACGTAAAATACTGTTCAATAGGGACGAAACACAGTCGAAAACTGGCTCCCTAACATCGTCGCAGTTAATCAAAATACTTTTATTTATTTATGAAACAGATTTAGCTTTGAAAACGAATTAGTCCAATTTTAGCTAATTCCTAAGGAAAAAATGTATTTTATATTAGCTCGATATAATATTCGTCCGTTCCTCATTCCTATCATTGACAAATACAGAGGTTCATTTGTGTTACAAAAACGTGGAGTGTTTAAGCATACACATACGTTTATCAAATTACATAAAATACATTTTAACAAAATATCTATGATGATTATTGACATCCTGTGGTTATAATTTAATATATAATTCTGTTTCTAATTTAGCGTATGTTTCAACCGCTCGATTATAAGGATATGACGTGTTAAAGTGATTAAAAGAGGTAGACCAACAGATAACATCCCTGTTATATCTGGAGGCGATAAATTATTTTGCTGTATATTGAGATACCGCAAACAAATAAGTTAATTTCTAGAAGCAAACAATCCCATTCAACAAATGCTTCCAACACTTCAATACAGCCTCGTTATATAAATAGATGCTTTACAAAGATAACACAATTTCTTCATTTTTTTGTGATAACAATGGTATACTTGTATATCTTAAGACGTTTTATTCTTGTTTATTTGCAACAGAATAAATATTTGCGGAAGATAAATTCATTTCTGCAAATACAATTTCTGTAATTGCTTCCACTGTCGGTTATAAAGATTTTTATCATTGATAGCTTTCTTTGTCGTTTTTGTTCAAGTAATAATACCTCGTGCGTAATAACTACGTTGTTGCTATTTTATTCTTGAGGCTTTCGCGGCCGGTATCCATAATACAATCTTGGTTTCCGGGTTTGGAACCGCGTCTTCTATATTTAGAAGTAGTTGACGTTTCGACCATTGTGTCTTGGTCTTTTTCAAAACGAGTCGTTGTATTATGAAATTAGAACAAAATGTTGGATAGGCTTTTTATACAGATTTTTATGCTTAATTTAAAAACAGAGGTAAATTTTTTTAGCCACCTTGACTTTCGAGTTATGGAGTAAACTTACGATTTTTAAAATGGAAACTCTAGTTGGTCATGACTTTATGTGAAAGAGTATTTTTATAGCTTTTCAAAAATATATAGTTTTATATATTTGTTGCAAAAAATAACCGAGAAATGACCAATTTTGTAGAAATTTGAGTCATCAAAGTTTGCCATGATTTCGTAAACAAGTGATGTTAGCAATTATTAAACACCTAAACGTAATTTCCAAGTAAATTTTTCAACTCTAAAGCAAATCCGTGTAATCTTTTGTATTTTATAACTGTTTATTGTGAACACGGCTAAATTTCAACTGTTTGAAAAGTTTAATATGTTAGAATATTACTTTGTTAGTGATAAAAACGTAGCGGCTGCTGCAGAATTTACTTTGCAATGACGTTTAGTTGTTTAATAATTGCTAACATCACTTGTTTTCCAAATCATGGCAAGCTTTCATGTTCGAATTTTTAAAAAATTGGCCATCTCTCGGTTATTTTTTGCAACAAATATATAAAACTATATATTTTTGAAAAGCTATAAAAATACTCTTTCACATAAAGCCATGACCAACTAGAGTTTCCATTTAAAAAAATGTAAGAGTACTCCATATCTCGAAAGTCAAGATGGCTGAAAATAATTACTTTTGTTTTTTAATTAACATAAAAATCTGTATAAAAAACCTGTATAACATTTTGTTCTAATTTAATAAATAAAGAAGTTATAGCAAATTTTCAAAAATAATGAAATTTCCTTTTTTGTCTGTAGTGCTAAAATGGAATCCGATAGAAATATCTGTTTGCATAGGCGTTATTTTCTGTAAACAAATAGCCCCAAAGACCGAAATCAGATTTTCGCTATCTATTGCGGTAAGCGAGATAACCCGTAAAACATTCAAATTTGGTCTACCCTGTATAAGATCTACAAAAAACGTCAAAATCATTATTTCAATAATTTGGGACAGGTATTTAAGCGCAATTATTGTATTTAAGTGCTTTTAAGAAACTAAAACTATTACTTAAATCGTAAAATAAAATCGCACAGTTTAGGCACGTCATTAAAATGTTCAGTTTAAATATTATTGCCTCAAAAGTCTTTTATGTTAAGTAAGATAATAAAAGATTTGAATTAATACGACACTTTGCAGAAAAGTTTTTTACGAACATTTAAGTAAAACAAAACACCTTTTGTCGACTTTTACGATTTCATATAATAAAGTTATAAAAACACTATAAATTCTAAAATTTCGAGGTAAAAGTCTCTTTAAATGTGCAAACGTTTAAAGCTGAAAAAACCGTTGTAAGTATTGTTTAAAGTCTTATGCAGGGTGTCCCAGATACCATTTTCAGCATTGGGATCTCGATTATTATGAGAGATACAGGTTTGCTTAAACGAGACGAATTATTCTCAAGTAGTAAAGGAGCTAAAATCTATTTTTAAAAGTGCAAAATTCCTCGTCTTTAAGATGTTATAGTAAAAAATATAAAAAACGTCTAATATTTTTTTTTCTCTCATAACTTTTTTGTCTTAATTATGTGGTCAATTTTATTAGTTGTTTCGTGAGATATTTTTTTATGTAGAAGTAGAATATAACTAATATTTTAGATTTTTCGTATCACTTTTAATTTTTGAGATATTACCCCTAATTTTGTTTTTTCTTATAGGCCGTCAAGTTGGCTTTGGAATAGTTAAATATGCTTTTTTTTCTCTTTCTAACGGCATGTCACAAGTCATATAGACTTTTATAAATAACTTGGAAATTAAAGCAAAATGATATTTACCAATATTATTCAAAGTTAGCTATGAAACATGTTAAACGGACAAGTTGGCTTTGGAATATTTAAAAGTGCTCTTTTTTTTCTAATGACACATCACTTGCCATATCTATTTAACTTGGAAAATCAAAAATTAAATCTTAATTAGTTAGTTAACATGTTTTACAGCAAATTTAGAATTATATTGGTAAATGACGCTTTTTCTTGATTTTTTGAATTATTTCTATAAAAAGAGATGACAAAACCTATATGTTGTTAGAAAGAGGAGAAAAAAATCACATTTATGAGTACCAAAACTTGTTCGTTCAACAAGTTTCAGAGCAATAATAATGATAAAATATTTTTTTTTTTGATTTTCTTAGTTATTTCCAACTAAAGATATAATCAGTGATGTGAGTGTGTCATATGACCGCGTCATGACAATTTGTCATGACGGTCATGACGTCACGTCACAATGATTTTAAATGACCGTGACCATTCTATGCTCCAAAATTCAAAATGACAGTTTTTCTAACATCCAAAAATGACAGTTTTAAGTTTACATGGTGGTTGTCAATTGATTTGTGTTAATCTTAATTGCAATATCGTTAATAAAAATGTAAATACCACTATAGTAGTAGTCTTTATTTGTTCTGAAAAATCCAAAAAGGCATAGAACATGTCACAATAATGATAATAATAATAATAATACACATATATACGAATATATACACAACACAAAATTATATTTACTTAAAAGAGTTTTCAAAGTGAGCGTCATTAAGGTATTCACTAACTCCATAGTAAGCTTTAGAGATTAGGACATTTCTTAATCTTTTCTTCAAGTCAGGGGTGGGTAGATTTTTTATACTCTCATGTGATGTATTAAATTTGTTATATATTGCAATAATTATAGAGGCAACATTTTTTTGAAGATAAGTATTTGAAGCAATCGGGCTTAAGATTTTTTTTTAGTCGGGTATTGACTGCATGGTTTCTTATATTCACTTCGAACAGATCAAAATTATATATAAAGTATTCTGAAAGTTGGTAAACACAATGCGGAGAAAAGGGAAGGTATTTTACTTTTTTGTACGTTATCCTGCAAGTTCGCAGCAAAAGGTAGCTACTTATGGTTGCCAATTTTGTAGAAAGAGATACGGATTACATGCCACTAGAATGGCAGAACATTTAATTACAACATGCAAGAAATGCCCAGAGCATGTAAAATTAAAGTTTAATCTCAAATAAAAATTTTATTAAAAAATGTTTAGCTCTCAGCATAAGTAGTCCAAAATCACCTTCAACTCCCTCGAATTCTAGAGCCTTCTCTGAAGGAATACAATACCCAGATAGAGATACTGATACTAATAATTCTGCTTTTTATTTATTATTCCTATTACAAATATATTAATTTTATACCATTGTTATAAAAACAATCATAAATGACGGTCATATGACCGGTCATGACGGTCATGACGTCACAATCATAAATGACCGTCATTTCACATCACTGGATATAATATGTGATATATCGTTACATAAAAAATATACAATTTCAAAGCCAAGTTGAGGGCTTATACTGCAATATTTTTCAAGTTTTCTCAAAGGAAGCAGAAATGCTTACCAAACTAAATATATACTTAAAGAATCTTAGGCAGTTTTTGATTCTGAACGACTTTTATATTTACACTTTTGTCGTAATATAATCAGGGAAGCCAATATTTGCAACTATTTAATTTTGCAAAGTCCATTTACAATAGTCTCAGTCAACAGTCAACCCCTGTATGTATACTATGTACTACCTGTTCAAGGTATTAAAAATAGAAAACCAACTTTTTCGAGTAATAAAAATACCAGAGGTTTATTTTTTACGCCTCCTGAATTGCTAAGTATCCAAACGATTTTACTTTAGCATTAATTGAACACACCCTCAAACTTTTAATTAACCTTAAGTCTCTAATTTGTTAGTATATTAAGATCACCCTTAGAAATTAAATTTCAGTTTTGAAATTCTGTCAATTATCAGTAGCTTCGTTAATAAATATATTAAACTATATTTTTATTTTCAGGTGAACACCCTGCTGCCATGCAACATGGAGGACAACTTCGTCTGGAATATCCACTATCGGTGTGGTTTCTAAGTGCTTTGGTGGTATTAACGGGACGCACATAAAGCGCGTTCCGTCGTGCTGCGTGAGAATGTAATTGTGCAGATAGTGTAAAAATGTGGACTCGACTAAACGACCTACAGCCGCGGGTTTTAACTGCATCGTTATTATCAAAGATATCGGCAAAATTTATCGTCAAAATAGTTAATAATGAATGGAAGTCTGATCGTGGCGAAGAACAATTAACGAAGAATTTTTATGAGCTTTCTGATAACTTAAAAATTTGAACGTCGTATAAAATGCGACCCACTCCAATTAAAAATCCAGAAGATTTTGTATATTGTATGGGCATTAACACAAATAATTGAAATATGTGAAATGTATGACTTGAATAATAATAGAAACAGTAAGGTGTCTGTGCTTTACGAACAATATGTAATATAAGCAAGTAAATTGAAAATATAAATAATTTGGGTGAGAGCGAGATATGGTGCTTACATTTTTTTAGGAAATGGAATTAAACGAGCCAAGTTACATACAATAGCATGCGTAGTTTTTCTACATGAAGTAGAAAATAGGAAATGTGAAATATAAAATAAATGTTTATAATTCTCACTGCAAAATTTTTCTTGGTGTGGTGTAGCACCATCTTGCACAATCTACTAGTTATTTTCAAGGATGATCTGCTTAATATATTTAAAATTAAAATCACTACATCATACATTATATTTTTTTGTTTACAGTAGTTCGATTTTTTAATTAAAAACTTGTACAACAAAAACAAATTATAAAAATCAAATGAGCCTATTCTTCAATTAGAAGAAATCGAATTTAACAAGCGAGTTGTGCTTTAAAATAAAAAATTTGTCTTAGTTATACTTGGTTGGAACAAGTCGAAGCGATTTTAAGGTGAAATTTAAAGGCAGTGTTTACTTATTTGTACATAATAATATATATCTGCAATTCTGATACATTACCTTTCATCATCTTTTCCATAGTTACATAATTCCGTCTTCCTAGAACTTGACATTGTTCTAGGTGATTAATTAATCTGGGTGGTTTCTGCAGACTTCCAGGAAAGTGAAGGGTTTTCCGTTAAAGGAGTTTTGTAGGGACTAAATCTAATCTGAAGGTGCAGGATCAGTTGAAATGGCCCAGCCAAACTGCACCAATTTTTGCCGGATCTGCAAACAAACGCTCGGTCTGCGTTATCTTGTTCTGATTGGCCAATTCTGGACGCTTTTCATATCGATCAAATCGTTTAATTGGTCAAATTGATAACAATACTTCTTCGAATTAATCGCCCGAATATTTTGGAGAAGCTCGTAATACACAACACCCTTCCAATCTCACCAGAAACATAACATCACCTTCTTCGGATGAAGACTCGCTTTTGAAGTGGCTAATGGAAGATCATTTCGTTTTCCCTAAGGACATTTTTCACTCCACACTATTATAGACAATCCATTATTCATCGCCCGTGATTAATCGTTTTAGATAAGGATTGTTTTGATTTCTTTTAAAGAACTATCGTTGATGGAAAAGCGTTTCATTAAATTTTTTTCAGTTAAATTATAAGGCTCCCAAACATCGTAGCGGTTCACATACCCAAGTTTCTTCAAATTCCTCACAATACTGATATAAGACTCCTACAGCACCTCTTCGATGTCCTGTGCAGGGTAACATTGATTATAGTCAATAATTGTTGCAACTTGGTCATTATCAACAACTGCAGACCTAACGTAACGTCTTTCACTTTTAGGCGGAATTTTCCATTTCGAAACCGAGCAATCAACTTTGGAACAATACTGCCACCTCAATCCTAAACGGCGCATATAATTTTTGCTGTCTCTGCAGCGCTTTTTCCTTTACAGAAATAAATAAACTTCAAATGACAAAAATAAAGCTTATTTTCCTCCATTTTCACTTTTAAATTTACAAACTTAAAATTCACAAAATCGTTCGAAAATAGTACAGAAAGAAACGTTGAAATGTCAGCTGTCATACAATCACATACATGGAGTCATGTCTTATAATCGAGCTAAGCACAAACTTGCAATTAGTTACATTTACTCGGAAACGCTACGAACTTTTCTTCCAACTTAATTAACAAAAACTTTTTTGCAGACAGAAGAGATTAATTAATATGCGTATGCAAAATTTTTGATTAAAGTTTGGTAGTAAGTTCACTGCTCGGCATTAAAAAAAAACATGCGCACACAGTGATACACACCATTAGCTAACGAGGTCCTCTAGCGCTTCACCCTTCAATTGCACACAGTCCATGCCACAACAAAAAGGGCACAAATCAACAAAAACACAACAAAATAGGACAAAGGCTAATAGCTTATTTGGAGGTTGTTTACACTCGTTGGCTCTTTTATATTTCGTCGCTATCGATATATTATAAGCTGGAACGATGATTTTTATCAAACTGGGTTACATTTTTCAGGCCTAAACTTCGACCTGATTAACAGATAAGTTATTTGTTTCTTGAAAACTTTGATAACATGGCATAAACAAAAGCATTTTTTATAAAGTGAGTTAGATAACCGTTGATTTGTGTATCTGTCCTTACATTTTCGGATCTACGTTTTATTAATATAAGCAACTCTTGAATTTATCTCGTTAATTTTCTTTAATTGAGATATAAAAATCGTACGGATCGTAAACAAAAGGTGACGTTAAAACGACATAACATCGATCCATTTTAATATCTCTATAAGCATTTGTATACACTGTTGTAGCCTGATAGTTTATAGAGCTGTGAAAATGTTGATGGAGTAAACGTCAAGCGAATTTCATTTTACTTAATGATACCTTAAACGCATTAGTTATTCATCTCCATCTATGCAGCCAGCAGTGAATATATATGTTCATTAAGTAACACTGTTCCTTTAATATTTGGAGTACTATCTTATTTTTTGTGAAACACCAAAGGAAAGCTTAAAATTTTAAATTTGATATGCGTTAAAAGTTTCTTGGTCATGATATATTTTATTTTGAATTTTATATGATAATAACAAACATCGTTTAGCACGTTTTTGTTAACTCAACAGATTAAGTAATTTTTTCAACAGTGTAGCGATTTTTTTTTTATTTATGACATCCATGAAGAAAAAAATATTCACCAAAATAAACGTATACAGGATGTAACTAAAATCAGGCTCACCTCCTTTTTTTGCTTTAGTTTTGATTTTGGACAAATACAATTTTAAACATGTTTTTGTGCAAAAAAAAACCTAAATTTGTTATTTCAAATGAAACACCCTATATATTTTAATATTTCTGGATACTGCTGCATCTTTTTGATTAATTTTTTCAACCTCATATAATTATTTGACCAAAACGAATTTTTTTATTAAGTGTGCTTTGTGACCGGCATAAAACGAATTTTATTAGGTCAGCAACTAACCGAAAACCATTTTTGGAAATTTGAATTGGAGCTACTTAAATACACACTAAAGGCATCGTATTTGTTTTTTTGTTAAATAGTTATTTTTTTAGTGGAACAATAGTGTCTCATGCTGTCTTTCAAATAGAGTATTTTCGGACGAATTTAACAATACCAACAACTTGGCATTTTTATTAGGCATTAAACTTTAAAATTATTGTTTTGGTTAAACCCTTTAATAATCATAGTTGACTGTACTTAACAACAACAAAATAAATGTTTTTTATGTTGTTTTCACAATGATTATTGACAACTAATATTTCATTAAAACTGTTAGGAATAAAAACAAAAAAAGAAACAGAATTAGCACATCCAAAGTTTTGTTGAATATACAGTTAATTTTTTTTTGTAATTTTATAAATAAATCATAAAAATATCAAGTTATTGGTATTGTAAATTTGTCAGAAAATACTCTATTTAAAAAACAGTCACTAGCGTTTCATTAAAAAAACTGGTTTTATGTCAAAGTTATCTAAATGTCATTTAAAATTAACAAAAAGGTTTTTCGGTTATTTGTTAACCTAATATAATTAATTTTATTTACAATAATAGATTACCAGTTAAGTGACATAAATATAAAAAATATAATTTAGGTAGTGATGTTCACTGGAGCTGGACTACGAATGTTAACTGTGCCACAACATGGGCTCATTGCCCTTATGCAGATTGCTCGTAAACAGGGTTTTTAAAATAATAATAAATAAATATATAAATTTATTAAGGTCACAACGCACTTAATAAAAAATATTTGAAATTATGAAAATTAAAAATGATGCGGTTGTATCCAAAATTGCTTTCTTTTTCCGAATGTGCAAAAATGTACCGGTTGTTCCGTTTAAAATAACAAAGTTGAGGTAATTTTCAGCAAAACCGAGAGTAAAACAAAAGTACACAGATGTTCAGAAAATGCGTTTTTTTACACGTCACATGTTTAAAATTTTATTCGTCTGAAATCAAAGCTAAAGAAAAACAAGCGTGAGCCTGTTTGCAGTTACACCCCGTATATTTAAGAAACCCTGTACGTCCCAAACACATGTATATTTTGTGCAACTTGGCTCGTTAATTGTTATTCAACCATCTTCACATAAGATTCACAAACAATTTTTATTTCTTATAATAATTATAGCGCTTTTATACAAACCCACAGTTAATGTCTGTTTATATATAAAGTAAATGCACCTAAAATATTCCATTTTAGTGCAAATAAATATTTATTCATCACACACAGTTATCAATGTAAGAGACGAAGTAATTGAGAGTAAATACTAAATATAATTTTTTATTATATCTACTTTTATATTTTTCGTTTCGTTACATAAAAGTCCCGATCACCCCTGGTGATGTGAAAAAAACACGGGTAATGAAAACCTCTCATAATCAGAAAAATTAATTTGAATTTATTAACGTGATTATGTACAATCAATTTTGAAAATTACAATAATATAATAATCTCTTCTTTAACGACAAATTTAGAATTTTTTAACTACTCACAGTGGATGATGTAAAATATTGTGCATCCGGAACTCTACTATATGATTAGGTTTGTTACAGCAAGAGTCTGCGCCGATATCGCATTCCAACACTGTCTCTGATGTTTCATCGGACGGTTAGTCTCCTATTCCAGCAGTTATCGAATCAATTCATGAACTAGTATGTGGACAGTAAAAACATTTATAAACGAAGGCAAGAACTATCCTGGATTTTCACACGCATGCATTGCTCACAATTAATGTGGCCTCTAAAAGCTATGCATAGCCCTCTTATTTCCTTTTATACGGAACCAAATTCAAAACAACCTATATGTATTTCCTGCTATCTATGAATTGCCGGTCTCGGCAGTTAAAAAAATAGAGTACGAGTAATTATATAATTTAATTATTTCCTTAAAGAAAAGCTTTAACTAACCTTTAACCTCACTCTTTATTACTGACCAAATGAATGAGGGTCATGTTAAAGATCTTAAAGGCGTTTTTTTAAATAATAATTTAATCTAGCATGCTACACTTAAAGCGCCGAGACCGATATTTCGTAGATGACAGGAAAGTACAAATAAGTTGTTTTGAATATAGCTGCGGATAACAGAAAAGTAACTTGCTTTCTTAAGATGTTTACACTTGCAATTCTTAAACTTCTAGCCAATAGACACATGTCATTTAGACATGTAGTTAAAGCGTTTCTGTGGTTAAAGCGTCCCAACAGCAGTTAACTTGGACTAATTTTGTTAGTTCGTAGTTGACGCTTCAATTATTACAAAATGCACTGCTGGAACAGACCTAAAGATTGCACAGCTTATAATATGTTATGGATTCACTCTTTATTTAAGTACATTTGCTACGCTGAATAATTTCTTTCTTTTATTCCAAATATTTTATTGCTATTTTATATTTAATGGGTACTAAACTAGTCAAAAAATCCTGAATCAAGATATAAAAATAATTGAAATATATGTATAAGTTGATTAGATCAACATTTACATACCTACTCTAAAATGATTTTTAGCTATACTAAGTGTTTTGTATGATTAACTGTGGTGTTTGCATAAAAGAAATAGTTTGACTGAAACGATGATTAATAGTAATTATCAAACTTTTTATTATGTATAATACTTAGAGATAAGTTTGTTATTTACTCCGGGGGAGCGACGTTTCTTGTACATAAGTAAAGTTGGATTTGCTTTATTATTTTTAAGAACAATCTATATATAAATCTATGTTGGTAACTAACACAAGATGTTTTAATTTGTAAACAGTGTGTTTAATAACCTGTCACCAAATGTACATAAACAATTAAAATTTACTGTCTAAACTATCTGTTAACGAACTGTACAGAAAAATAAATAAATAATATGAATTCCGTATTGCAAACGAGTTCTTTATGTTAAAATAAACACAAAAAGATACTTTAACAACAAAATCTAAAAATAATGGCCTTCTTTTAAATCTAACTGCGATTTGTCTGCAGAGAATTTAAACAAAAATAGTCTAGACTTTATAATTATATTACAAACAAAGTTTCTTTCCCAGTTTAATGCGAAAACTCCTAAATTCTTTTTTTGTCTAATTACAGTTGTCCTAAAGGAGTAATAATGAGATTTAAAGCATAGTATTTAAAAATAATGGAAATTTTAATGAGATGCTTTGCGAAAATGTGTGTTTTTCATTAGTAATCTCAAACGATACTATATCTGCTGTAGACGTAATGTAAAATTACTTTTTCACGTTCGTTTCCCAAAAAGTTCATTTTAAGATATTACAACTTTTTTAATTACGAAAGTTTGATTACGCGAGATCGTTGTGTTTAAATTCTTAAAAAATTAAATAAATTTTAGCCAATTGCCACCAAATAATTATTAATCGCAGATTTAGCTAAAAGTGATTTACAAAGAAATTTGACTTATAAAAATACACACAACAAATACTCAAGCAAATTTTCCAAGACGGCTGATTCGACGTGTTTCGAGAGTTAACGCAGAAAGTTTAGGTTATAAATAATTGACAGCTATTAAAATCAAGTGTGCCACGACTTTTTATAAAAAAATTCTAACTCTTCGTAAAAATATCTACAGGAATTATTTTACATTTTGATTTTAATGTAAGTGGCTATGAAATTATTTACCGTTGAAAAAATCGTGTTTTCAGTTTGAAATTATTTAAAAAAGTTAAAGGTGTAGGTCAAATGTCAAAATGGCATTAAATTCGTCTTCAAATTCTGACCAACTTTGCTTATTTAACCGTCTATGTAACTCTTATAATAACAAAGTCACATACAGCAAATGACGATTATTGTCACCCTGTAGACACAAATTTGAAGTTTTTGAATTAATTTTTTTTTACAAATACCCAAATTTTAAGCTAACTTCATTAACATAGACAAAAGCGTAGCAAGACGAAGTGGGTCCGTGTGCAAGAAGAGTTAATGGGCTCTTCGAATAAAGTTTTTGAGTAAATGACCACTGAGTGACCCATGGTAGAATTTTATTTTAATGCATGAAATAACGAAACGTTGAGAAAATATAAGAGAATAATCTACACAGTTTACCCAGGGCCGTTTCTGGCGGGGGGCGAAAGCGTGCCCCGCACGTGGGCGGCCGATTTAGAGGGCGGCCAAATGCCGCTCTTGCGGTCTTTAATGTTTCACAAGAATTGAAAATAAAATATTAGTTTGAAAAATAGTATGTAAAAATGATCAAGGATTAAAGATTTCAATCCCATACTATTCAAAAAAAGTTGCAAAAACGCGTAAATCACTCTCCAGTTTGCTTATTCGGTAATTTCGAGAGTGAAGATTGCGATTAAATTTATGTACTCAATCGGCGGTTGTATACCGTACCGTAGCAATGTAGATAGCAATGCAATTGGCAATGGAACAAGTGCCAAGGGCGCAAGAGATGGCGCTGAAAATCCCTCTTACACATAATGACAAATTTACAGTCATTCAAACAGTCTGCAACTAATGTGAAGAATTTTTATTATTGATTTCTCAGAAAATATTATTCTTGATAAAAGTTGGTGCATGGTCTTAAACTAATTAGGTATTATAAGATGAAAAAAATTTCAATAAAAAGTCTTGGAACACTAGATTATAACGATTTTTGAAATATTCGCAGGAGTAAAGTGCCCCTATTTTAGGAGATATAAAAAAAAAATTAAAGGAAAAAGTTATTTAGAATCTCATAATAAGGCTAGATTTGAATTTTGAAGGTCAAATTCTAATTTTAATTTTTTAAGAAATTTAAACATTCAAAAAGTCTGCAACAAATGGAAAAGTTTTTTATTATCGATTTCTCAAAACATTATATTCTTGATAAACGGTAGTGCATGGTCCAAAACTAATTTTAAATAAAAAAAAGTTTAATAAAGTCATAGGACACTAGATTTTAGCGATTTTTGAAATATTCGCAAAAGTAAAGTGCTTAAAATTTTGTAATAATTGTAAGTTTGGAATTTGGCCGTCAAAATTTACATCTAGCCATATTTTGAGATTCTAAATAACTTTATTTTACAATTTTTTTTGTATCTCTTAAAATAAAGGCACTTTACTCTTGCAAATATTTCAAAAATCGCTAAAATCTAGTGTCCTATGAATTTAATCAAACTTGTTTTTATCTTAAAATTAGTTTTAGACTATGCACCAACTTTAATGAAGAATAAAATTTTCTGAGAAATCAATAATAAAAAACTTTTCCATTTGTTGCAGACTTTTTGAATGTTAAAATTTCTTAAAAAATAAAATTTTGAATTTAATCTTCAAAAATTAAATCTAGCCTTATTTTGAGATTTTAAATAACTTTTTCCTATAAATTGTTTTTGTATCTCATAAAATAAGAGCACTTTGCTCTTGCAAATATTTCAAAAATCCAGTGTCCTATGACTTTTTATTAAACTTTTTTTTATCCTAAAATTAGTTTTAGACCATGCACCAACTTTTATCAAAAATAAAAATTTTTTAGAAATCAATAATACATTTTTTTTCCATTTGTTGCAGACTTTTTGAATGGCTGTATACATGTTAAATATAATACTTGCAATGTCAATTATTTATTTTTTTTATTTCAATTTTTTTTGTTTACCGGGGCGGCGAAACGTACGTTAGCACGCGGGCGGCCAAGTACTCAGAAACGGCACTGCAGTTTACCTCTTATTCAGGTATCCACTCCTACCTTAGAATTTATATTCTAAAGCTAATATTAGACGTTGCGATTTTTTTGCCATCTGTAAGAAAAATATTTTACAGCTTGCAAAATAAATACAAGACCCCTATTACATGTTGTGATTTTTTTGCGTACGATTCGAAATCGCCACTGCGCTGCACAATTTATCTGACATTTAAATGACAGCCAATGACAGTCAACCGGCAGTTAACCGCATAATAACCAATAATAACCTACATATCTGCATTTTTACTAATGTGGTCTGTTTACTACAATTGCAAAATGTGCATCGTGTTAAAAAAATTTAAAAAAAGTATACTTTGTAGGTTATGTGATCCTTTTGACAACACAGTGGCACAAAAATTACCAGAAGTTACTAAAAATGTAATAAAATACGCTTGTTTGACCTTGAAAAATTAGAGCATGTTCATAGAATAAAATCCTATGACATTTAAAATCCGTTGCGATTTTTATTCCTATGCCCATTTAGACGTTGCGATTTTTTGGTTTTGCGTTGTGGAAAAATGATTTGTAAGAAAAATCGCAACGTCTAATATGAGCATAAGTGGCCAATAAAAATGTAATTATGCAAAAAGTAAAGTTAATATTAATAATAATGTTGTAACCTATCTGCGCTGATAAGATGCGAGTACCAATAATTAAAAAACATGTAATGGTTTGCTTACCATGGCCCCCCTTGGCTCGCGAACCAGTATTTACCTCAAGTGTTGCACCCCCGATTGCTACGCCACTGACCGTATACGCGATGGAATTTAAAAAAAATGTTGTTGACAAAAGATCACAATAAAATGTAATTTTAAAATTAATCTACTTTTGTAAACAGGGATGTACCGATTAATCGGTAGATAATTGGTAATCACCTCTTTTGTCGATTAATCAGTAATCGGCCTTTTACCTGGACTATAAAAATAATTTGAATTTTTCAATATTACCATACTTTTTAAGTGTTTATAATAATCGAAAATTTGTGCATAATTGATAACAGTGTTGAACCTACTATGATTTATTAATATCTACCATAAATACATTGAGAAATCTTTTTATAGGTAATAGTTTTAATTTAATGCTTTGGTTTATCATGTCCCAAAAATCATACCGTTTACATCTATCGAAGACATTATTTTCTACTTGTAATGTTGTTAACAGGAGTTCATGAGAGAATAAGAGTACTAATAAAAGGTCGTTAAATGCATTCACGTATTGCGAATAGTACCCTTACCTGTAATGTGTCAAAAAGATATAACGATTGCCTTGTGTTCTTGATAAACTAAAAATATGCTAAATAAACGCTAACATTAATGAACGTCTGATGCTGAAGCTATCTTCTTTCAGCTCATTAACTATGTTGTGAGCATTTTATGTGTGTAGGTCAAGCAATGTTCATTATCCTAACCATAACAGCTGATCTCAATTGATTTACAAAAGTTTAATTTTAGGCTTAATCCCAACATTAAAAGTAAAATTTAAAAAAAAATAATTTTACTTGAATATATAGGGTTCTTGTTTTTCGAGGGCCACTATGGGGATCTCGTCAACGGTAAGAGTTACGACTTTGGTTAAATTAGGACAAAGTTGTATATTCAGGTGCTTAATAATTCGATGCAAACAGAACTTATCTAGCTCTTTTAGTTTTTGAGATATAGGGATGTCGAATTTAATTTCTGTTAAAACTTTTTCATGGTCACTTTTTGCAAGGAATCAAATTCCCCAATTATATTTTCCGTGCGACGTTTTTTTTTTTTTTTAACCATCATCAGGTCAATTTCAGATACTGTTTTGCCGGCCCTGTTTGAGTGTACATAAATCCCTATTGATGTATGTTGATTTCCTTTAAATTGTATGTCCTTAAATACCGTTTTTTTTTTGTGAACTAAAATAAAGATCCCTTGAAAAACAAGGTATTTTAAATTAAACCTATTCATCTTGCACAAGTAAGCTCTTTAACTTTTCACAGCCAAGGTAACCAAGTAGTGACCTGCAAATTGGGAAATTCTGTAGAATTGAGCGTTACGGGAAAAAAAACTAATCACAAGTTTGGCTTTAACTGTTAATGTTACGTAACAGCTAAGTTACGGTTCTAATTATAATCACGACTACTAATTAACACCTGATAACAAATAAACAAGTGTAACCCGCATGTCCGTAATTCGAAGCTAATTAACAATCAAAATGCCGCTACTAGTAATACAGTAAAAACCAAAACTCAGATACTAACTTTGGAAAGCTTAAATTGAAAACGGAAAACAGTCCGTATGGGTCATATTCCATATTTCCTCAGCGCTATATTTGTATTATACGTGGTCTAGGTAACGTTATTAAAACCGTTTCCCAGTCCTGTAACAAGAGTATTCTGAAGGGTATGCTTCGCGTGCTTTGGTTTTAATCTTCCACTTTGTTAAACTACTTCTGCTTCACGCTCAACGACATCTCCGCCCGTTTGAGGTACACAAAAAATTACCTCGTCCGCCATTATCTACTTTTCGTACTAACATAACGATGCTAGAACAAAGTGTATGTAAGTATAAAAAGTCGTTTTAGAAATATGTCAAACGATTAAAGTTACTCAGTATGTTAGTATGTAAATGTTTTAAAGTGGTGAACAATGTAACCTTTTTAAGAAAAATTTTTGGGGGGAAATAAACTTAATTACATTTGAATTATTACAGTATAGATGACCACTGTACCAAATTGCTAGGTCTACATTAAATTGTCAACTATTTTAAAAAGTCACAGTCATTAAAATTAAGATTTTATTTGATGCTGAATCAGGATCTTTTTTTGTACAATAAGCCCTTTCATAACATGTCATATAATGCAGGGCCATGTTATTTGGTTACATTAGTATAGAAAATATGAAGGGATGGTTACTTCCCTCTTCCCTATTATGTCCTGAAAACAAGTGTTCTATGTATTCCTTTGTTTGCTGGAAACAAAAGCGGTCTGGTTCTTTTTGACCTTACATGAAAAAGGGGCGGCATAAAAAGCACGCAAAACACCAAAGTAATTGGGGGGGTCTCAAAATTAAGGGGCGCCAATATAAAAGTTTGCCTGAGGGCGGCAAGTACCCTAGCGACGCCCCTGCTTAGGAGAATATACCTAAGTATCTTGTGATGGAGGAATAAAAAAGAAAAAAAATGTCTGTTGCACACCTGTTAAACTTGCACCTTATGATGAATCCAGAGAACTACTTTAAATCAAACAACAAAACCAAAACGTTATTTAAATGTGGCCCTTAAATGCGGAGTTATTATTGAAGATAGCACCTCGCAAAAAAGGTCACTATTATCTCAATGCGGATTATTTTTGAAATATATGGCATTAAACGATATTAAAAAACGTTGACTTTAAAATCTTTAAATTTTAATGTCACACTTTATTTTTGAGACAGTATTAATAAAAATGCCCTAATAACTAGATATGCAAATTACAACTGGAAATATTTATTATCTATACAACGACGTAATGTATTTACTTAAAAAAAAAAAAAGGATTTTTAAGGTCCAGTTTCGACCAAATTGGATAAGATGTTTGTATGGAGCTAAATGTTAACTTTATCTTGTTTCTCGAAGTTGACATAAGAAAGATGTATTTATAGGCATAAAATAACGAAATGTCGAACAACACTCCTATTTACTGCATTCCGTTGAAAACAAAATATAAAAAACTAAATATTTACTTTTTTTTACAGGTAAAGTATACGAATTTCTATTTGTAGGTGTTGTTTGACCTTTAGAGAGCATGTTTCTATTTTAGAAGATTTTGTATACAAACGAAAATCAAAACAAAACAACAACTCACTCTTCCTCATTGACCGAACAACGATAATATTCTTAAGGGTCGTATATTTCAACGCACTGTTTTGTGAAATGTTTTAGCGTAGGTACCTACAAATCTTTTAACTGTAAAAAAAAATATACCTACCTAATCATTAAAAAATCAAGCCAATTTTCTAGATGTCATCAATTAGCAAAAAAAATGTGCTGTTGATCCACTTACAAGTTTTTGTCAAAAATTAAGTAGTACCTAACTAGTCAGTACCATAACATCTGTTTTTTTTTTAAATAATTGGTCATTTTATGTTAGGATCATACTCTATACCAGGGGTGGCCAAGCTCCTTGATAGTCCGAGCCATTTTTCAAAATTTGAAATTTTTCGCGAGCCGCAATTAAATACGTATTTAAAAGGTATGCAAAAAAGGTGTTACATTTTTTTTTTACAGAAATTATATTTATTGAAAACAAATAAATAAAAGTACAAAATATGTGTATTGAATTTAAATATTAAAAATTAAACACATTTATTTTACTTCTCTTGATAATTCTTTAAAATTTGGTGAACAATTGGTGACAGCACTTCTCAGTAATTCTTTGAGATGCTGGTTAGTTAATACTGATCGGTCAAAATCGGTCTGGAGTCGGTCGATTACGGACGATTACGCCACTGTTTATGTTCGTTCGCGCAGTTTTCGATAAGTCATATCATTCTTAACTTGGACGGAAATGAAATTTGTTACAACGTTGCACTTAGTCTTTCATATTTCTTGTCAGTAATTTAAAAGACATTTTGAAACACATGCGGAACGATAATAATTTTTTAAAATATAATAGCACAAAAATGAAAAGGGAACTCGGGTACATTTATCGAGAACCACAAATAATCCTTCAAAGAGCCGCATGTGGCTCGCGAGCCGCAGGTTGGCCACCCCTGCTCTATACTCATTTTTCAATCTATTCATCTGTAGAGGGTGGACTAAATTCGATTGTTTTACGGAGTGTATCGGTTACCGTAATACTTAACAAAAATATGATCTCGGTCTCTTGGACTATTTAAAAAAAAAACGCATGTATAATCAGATTTTTTTATATTGCTTTCCATTTGGGTACTACAGACAAAAAATTAATTTCCATCGTTTTTGAAAGTTACTAACTTCTTTATTTATTAAAATAGAACAAAATGTTAGGCAGGTTTTTTATACAGATTTTGTTTCCCTTATTAAAAACAAAACTAAATGTTACAAAGAGTTTTATAAAAAAAATTATATTTTTATTTAAGAAACTTAAAAAAAAAATGTAACGACCTTAAGATTCTTTTCACTTATTCATGTACGATTTTGGATCTGATGTGTCTTTAATAACTGATGTCTACAACTCAAACACGCAAGGACAGCACTTTTTATTGTTATTGGTGAAATTTTGTAACAATAAATTTCAGATTCAGTACCTTTAATGTTCAATATATCTTGGAAAATAGGCGTTTTGTGTCTATTTAGGTTAAATTATAGGCACATTTATATTCTTAAAGTAAATGAGCCGCAAGCAAATGATTTTAGTTTGTGTACGAGTTGCGTCCCAGCATCTAAACAACCTACCCGAGCTGAATTTAATTCCATCCGGAGTATTATTTCGGCAAACGTGGGTGTTTAGTAGATTTTAATACATATAAGGGAATGAGGGACAGTAGTTTAGCGTGGTGTCGGTGGTTATTTTGGGATAGAAATGTGTTTCAAGATGTCCGGAACCTAGTTGGTCTATTTGCATTAGATTCTAGCTTCCAGAAAGGTCAAACTGCGGTCACAAAAAGTCATTCAAGTATGATTTAAATGTTTTATATTGAGTAAATACATGTAAGGTATGTACTTGTCATCTTTGCACAGCGCAATAATATTTCAAAATCGCTATGTTTTTAATAAAACCATTCTAAAAAACTTATTTCCATAAATTACATTAAATTTGGCATGAAGTCTTTAACGGTGGTGATCTTTTTTTTTACTTAAAATTTGTTTTGAGAGACACATTTTTTTTAAGAAATTGTAAATAAAAGTTTCTATTAAACTCGTAACAGATGAGGTACTTTAAGTGCATGTTTTGGGGGAAGGAGGCACTGTTAATAAAAAACACTTTTGTAAACAACTCCAAATTAACTTTTGTTTACTTAAAACATATTTATAACATGAACAAAACAACAAGATATGTCTGTTTTATTTTAGAAACTTCACATAAAATGCTTAAGTTGTCGATTTTTTACAAATAATAAAGTTATTAAATTTGAAGTGAACACACAAAAGAAATATTTTGGGAAACCTTTTATCAGGCATTGAATAATAAATTGGTTTTAAAATGAGAAATTACAAGTTATACAAAATCAAATGGCGTCAAAAATCACCAGATGAGAAAAATAATCAAAATAACTCGAGAAGATTAACTCCATTTTATATCTTTACATTTAGAAATGTAGTGAGGTAAAATATCTGCAAGTTAGATTGTGCATTAATGCCTATCCGTCTTCCCTGAAAAGCAATTGTCAATTTTCATCGGACTTAACAGATCTCACGTTTCCTGTCACTAGATAACAATAAATGTTTTAAAATACTAAAAATATTTTCAGGTATTAAACTTTAAATTTATTAATGGCAGACTAAAACAATTATTATAGTTTAATATTTTATTTGAAAATATTTAGCCTTCAAAATAATATTTTAATTTTCTGAAATTTGTTCTCATTGTTTAACGGACCTATTAAAAAAATCGTTGTAAAAACTCTATACTAAGTACTTTAATAGTCCCATTGATATAGTAACTTAAAGTTATATCTTGAATTTAGCTTGTTAGTATTTTCTATGGTCTTCACATAAGAACATACAACACAGAAGTTTCTAATATGCTTCCCCGTACACCAAAACTAAAAAAATTAATTCTAAAATTAAAGCGGAAAATATTGTTAAAAAGTATAATAATAATAATAGTAATAATATGGTACTAAAGGAGATTTTATGTAATTAAATTAACTGTATAAAGCCCTGTTTTGCATATACAAAGTTTAAGTACCTATAGGTACAGGGTGGGCAAATTTCGATGTTTTAATAGGGACTCTCGATAACTATAAGAGGTATCAAAAAACGGACCGCGCATCCTCAATCTCTTTTTTCGAGAAAAAGTTAATGGTGAAAACTAAAATTGGTTATCGTCTTTTGTTTTCGAGTTATCGCCGATAACTCGATTTTTCGACTTTTCGTTTTATGACTGTATCTCGCTTGTTTATGAAAATAAACAAAAATAATTTTGACATTCTGCAGGCACTTTTTTGATAAGAATACAGTGGCGTAGACAATTTTTTAAAAAATAATCCGAAATTCGAGTTGTGACATAAAGTTGTATTTTTTTAAATGGAACCCGTAGTTGGCTATGACTTATTTAAATTCCTTATTTTTTTGTCATTCCAAATATATAAGGGTTGATGTATTTATTTTCAATAATACTTAAGCTACGAAGGTTTTTTGGTTTTTTTTTTTAAACAAAATTATAGTAGGATGTGAAAACAAAAACAAAACAAGGTGTAAAACCTTTTTAAACTCATTTGGTACAAGTTACGAAGGTTTTGTAATTTGTTGTTGTGATAAACATTACAACTAATTGAACATAAGATAAACTACAATAAATTACATTACTGCAGATTTCGAATTATTTATCGTCGTTTTTTTATTTTTATATAGGTATTTATAATGTTTATCCCAACAACAAATTATAAAACCTTCGTTAACTTGTACCGAATGAGTTTTAAAAGGTTTTACACCTTGTTTTGTGTTTGTTTTCACAGCCTACTATAATTTTGTTTAAAAAAAAAAACTAAAAAACCTTCGTAACTTGCGTATTATTGAAAATAAATACATTAACCCTTATATATTGGAATGACAAAAAAATAAGGCATTTAAATAAGTCATAGCCAACTATAGGTTCTATTTAAAAAAATACAACTTAATGTCAACTCGAATTTCGTTTTTTTTTTTTTGAAAAATTGTATACGCCACTGCATTCTTATCAAAAAAGTGTCTGTAGAACGTCAAAATTATTTTTGTTTATTTTCATAAACAAGCGAGATACAGTCATAAAACGAAAAGTCGAAAAATCGAGTTATCGGCGATAACTCGAAAACAAAAGACGATAACCAATTTTAGTTTTCGCCATTAACTTTTTCTCGAAAACAGAGATCGAGGATGCGCGGTCCTTTTTTTGATACCTCTTCTAGTTACCGAGATTCCCTATTAAAACATTGAAATTTGCCCACCCTGTACATAGTACATAGTTTAAATTAAACAGTGTGTGATTTAAATTTTTTTAAACAAAAAACCAGAAAACAGCTTTTTGTTTAATGGACAGATACTTTTTTTTCTGCAAACAGAGGTACTTAATTCAAGCAATTTTTCGCAAAACATCCTGTTGAAACATGTCACCGTTATAAAATTTAGTATAGGGTACGTACAAGAAAACGATCAATAAAAACAAAATTAAAAACCTCACACATTTCTAACGTTGGCATATACAATTTGACCATTTTACCTTAATTCAGAATTACTATACAAAACACTGTTATTGTTAACAATTAAAACCTTGTCGCATCGACTGCGAAATAACATTTTCTTTAGCAAGTAATTTTGATATGAAAATACACAATTGCTTCTTAGAGCAAGCGCTAAAAGTTTAGTATTTCGGAAAACTTATTTTATTAATATTAATTGAACTTAAGTATTCACCACTTAAAAGGACTAACTATTATAGATATTAATATTTTAGTTTTTTTGTTTTTTATTTAAATATTATGTTGTTTAAATGAAAATTTTGATCTTCATTAACTACAAAATTCAATTAACACATCCTCACAAATTTAATATTTAGAGTCCCTTCTCTTTTACGAAATTGTTAAAATCGAAGCAATGTCTAGGAAAAACAAAGAAAAACAAATTTGCGTGATTTTTGTTCTTCAAAGTCTCAAGACGCAGTAATTAAAAAAATATTCGAGACGGAGAAACCCTAGTATAGTTTTATTGCTAAATGGTATGGTCAATTTACTACCTTCTTATGAAAAAAAACTAGAAGTTTATTCTTTCTGTGCAAAAATGGTGCTTAAAACTTAATAAAACATTAGTTTGGACGATTTTAACAACCAATGATTATAATAAGCGACACTTGCTGTGTTTTTTTTTTTAATTTTACACGATCAAGTACGACGATTTTGTTTAATTGCAGAGAAATAATTTGTAGTAAATACGCGCATTCTAATTTCAGTTTAAAATCATCTTCCAAGAGCGTGAAACCTGTTTGTATAGAAAACGGTATCACGTATAAAATAACCTTTTCATTTTTTACCGAAATGTGGTTTGACTCAATATCCCTGTCTGATCCCAGTCTTCAAGATAAAATCTTTTTAGTGTATTCCTGTATGGCGTATATTCTCGGGGGTAATATTTGTGAAAATCTTGCATTTTTTCCATCAACAGAAAAAACGTCAGCCATCCCTACTCCGACCATTCAATTATGCATTACAAGAGACTGAACACAAGGACTCCATAAGCCAACACCGACCGGTTCAATCAAACGCGAAATAGCCGCTAGAAACAAACCGGAACCGCACTGACTACCGATAAGACCTGCTCTATTTATGAGGAGATAACCACTGCAATCGGTAATGCGGATCCTATTTACGACGCTTAGCACGTTTTAACGTACATCGTTAACTGCATTTCTGATAAGTTGTCGGAAGAGTTTATTGTGGCAGCATTTAGTGATTTTCCAGCTCTGCGCTGGTCTGTTCTCCCTAAATAAATAATTCAATATATGGAACAATACGATTTCGGTATTAAAAGATCACGTTGTGTTTAATCTGGTGCTGGTTGGGTATTTCAGTTAATGCGCTAATAAAAGAAGGATTATTAAGGTCCAATCGACAATCCCTTTGGGAATATTAACGGTAACGAGTATAGTTTAATTCATCGAGTGCTTATGACATTGTTTAATTATGGGAGTGTTTAAGCCGGCGTTGAATGGTAAAACTTTGTAGCATATTAAGTGTGTTGATTAGAAATCCTCTCATACAAAAAATAGTTGTTACATAAAACTACTGTGTTTTTGACACAAAAATTTAATACTTGCTGTAGATTTTGTTATGATTTTTTACCCAGAGATATAACAACTTTAAACTGCAACCGCCAGAACAAAGAAAAGCTTGTGGTATAGAAAACAACATGGTATTCATCGAACTACGTAAAGCTTGTGGTAGCTTACCTACAGGGTGAGGCATCACTTAGGACACCCCTTTTTATTTTGTTATTGGAAAGAATTATCAAAAAAAGTTTCAAATAAAAGTTGTTTGATACAGTATTACCCAAAATATTGTCATGTCAAAGTTTTATTTTCTTTTGGTTTTTTAGGAGTTACGGCACCATATTTGTTTTTTTTTTAAATGGCACCATACTTATTTTTTATACGGTTTGAAAGACATTTTTTTTCTCTTTTCAACGCACTAAAACTTTGATACCCTTACATAGCAAAATTTTTAAGAAAATCACAAAAGAACAATTTGGATTTAAAAGCGTACGGTATTAATTAATTTACATTAGTAGGCTTTGGAAATGATACAAAATGGTAAAAGATTTTTAAAAAAAAGTTAATTAGGTTACAACGGTAAACACAAAATTACTGTAATACGTTTTCTTAAAAATTTTGCTATGTAAGAGTATTAAAGTTTTAGTGCGTTGAAAAGAGAAAGCAAATGTCTTTCAAACCGTATAAAAAATATGTATGGTGCCATTTAAAATAAAGCAAATATGGTGCCGTAACTCCTAAAAAAACAAAAGAAAATAAAAATTTGACATGACAATATTTTGGGAAATACTGTATCAAACAACTTTTATTTGAAACTTTTTTTGATAATTCTTTCCAATAACAAAATAAGTGGGGTGTCAAAAGTGATGCCTCACCCTGTATACAAAAACTCTACAGTTTTGAGAACAAATTACAACTTTAAAGTAGTGAATACAATTAAAAAACTATATCATTGCAAAAGTATAGTAAAAGTACGCAGTCAAGAAACAACGATGCTGCCTATCGCCTTTATTATTTACCATTATAAGGGTGAGCTTAAGTCACTTCACCAGAAAAAAAATTAAAGAACTTTTTTACTTTAAATTATTTTATAAATTTCTATTTTACATTATAATGTACCTTCTTGGAGATTTTTTTGGCCTAGACATGAAAGATAACATCTTTTAAATGACCCCCGTTTTCCTCTTCACAAAGGCAAGCTCTTTCTATAGCACTCTCCATAACTGATTGCAAAGTGTTTACTATTCGAATTTTCTTTAGCTTAGCAAGAGTTTCGGGCTTATTAACAAATACTCACTGTTTCAAATGTCCCCATAAAAAGAAATCTGAAGCCGTCAGATCAGGGGAACGTGGCGGCCAACGAAACTCCGCAATAGTGGAAATTATTTTTTGTCTCCGAAAATTTGCTTTATCAGATGCACGGACTGTCAGGCTGAGTGAGCAGTTGCCCCATCTTGCTGCCACCGCAATCCAGGTGTGTTTTTAACTGAGAAAGCACAAAATGTCTTAATATTTGGCGATATCTTTCGCCGATAATCGTGACCGTATTTCCATTATCATCCTCGAAGAAGTGCGGACCAAGCACCCTTTCTGATGTAATTCCGCACAATGTTTTAAGACAATGCGCAAGCAAACATGTATCTAGCGTCATGTAAATTTCAAAAAATAAATCATTTTATTGTCATAAAATTTTAAGTTAAATAATTTGCTCACACAAATACATCAAAAAAGTTTTTGAAAGTTTGTTCAATAGTTCTGGAAATACACACACAATAGAAATTACTCATCTACAAATCTTGTGAAACAGATCTAGCGATAAAAAAAACGTACGGCTCCTCTCTCATCAAGACCATTGTATACGACAGTGTATGTGAAAATAATTTGAAACATTCGCACACAGAAAAGATCATAAATCAAATTTTATGGACAAAACAGATGTGTACAATAGCTGAGCAGTGAGCACCTTTTCTATCCGATGTTTTTTCACTACGTTTTTCACTACGTCACCTTTTATTTGTGGTACAACAATAAACAAAAGATAAGGAAGGATAGACGTTATACTTATTATGTAATTAAGACAGGATGATTATTATTTGTAGTTGCAAAACTGTTAAAGCAAAATAAAATATTTAATGGCCATACCTATTGGCGTAAAAATATAATTTTCTAAATTTTGTAAATTTATAATCATAACTGTTTCATGTAAAAAATTAATGAGAACTGTTTTAAGTTTCGTTGGATAAATATAATAAATAATTGGATTTTAGATGATTAAAGATTTTCGTATATGTTACGTTGGTAGATTGGACTTCTTTTTGCATTGTAAAAGAACAAAGTTTTTGTTATATTCCCTTGCAATCCCTTAAAGATTTTCTTTGTATAGCAAAACCACCTAACACACCCTACCAATTTTGCCGCTTACGCTTTTTACCACGGTTCATTTTTGTTGCACAAGAAAGAATGCTAAATTTAGAATACACCCTCTCTGATTAATATATTTTTTTGCTATTACTTTGAGCTCAATCAGATCCTGGTAGATTAGACTTTTTGTTATGAGCATACCTCAACATATTCTAATAACTTTGTTGACTGCAAGTAATTACATTTTCTTTGCTGTGAACTTTCTTCAAAATACGCGCAAATTATTGCTTTGAGATATTTTTGTTTATTCACAGCGTTATTACCTTTAATCACGCTTTAGCAACACTTTTCATTAATTGAGACTCATGAATATTAATTTTTTTTCAGTACAAATTAATGCTCTCTCAAAGTGAAATACTTATATAAAAAACTGCGATGAATAACCACCCAAAATAATTAAAATGGAAATAGGGACTAATAAATAATGCAATGATAAAAAAAATTAAATGAAGAATATTTTAAGCTATATTTTTATTATATTTAACTACAAACTAATATTCGAATGTAACAGCCTCTTATTTTTAAATAAAGCTATAGGAAAATAGAATGGCAATTAAAACGTGGTAGTTAATGGAAAATCAAAGACCACAGATAACGCTGAGAAATGATCATTAACTTTACAAATAAGTAAAAACACCAACTCAATACAATGCGTAATTTTTTTTGTAATATGCTTTATTAGTAGGCCTACCACACGTCCCGGTTTAGAGGTTATGTCCCGGTGTCCCGGTCGGTTTTGCGTTTGTCACGGTTTCTGAAAAAAAAAATATTCCGCACCGATTTTTTTGTGAAATCTGTCCGCGCGGGTAACAAAAAGCGCGTGGAGCTAAAAAAAACGTGTTTCACTGTCATTTTGTTGTGAAACGTCTTTTCGCGGGTGTTATAGGATTGCCAATTGCACGCTTTTGGGGCGGACATACGCGTTTCCGTGGGAAAATATTAATGTGTATGCTGTACGCATGCCATTGAAGATATTCATAGTTATGTACGCTTTTTTTTATAGACTTCAGAGCTATTTGAACAAGCACAAAAAAATAAATTTAAAGCACAAGCTTATGTTTTTACATATTTTTAAAATTTTTGACTGCTTTTTTAAATTCATATTAATATTAATGTTTATAGTTCCTGTACCCAAATGGAAATTATTAGTGAAAATTTTTAGAAGGTAGGTAAAAAAAATCAGAAAAGATTTTGCCATAACTCTATAATTTTGGATGATGGTAAAGTACTCTAATTTTTCATTAAAACACGTTTGAACTTTTAAAATTCAAAAAAATTGCCTGCGGCGCATTTTGTTCTCCCCACTTTGCCTATCTCATATGATTAAAAAAAAGGTTCGCGTGTCCCGGTTTGACTTTCCAAAAATATAGTAGGCCTATTTATTAGGAATCAAAATCTTGGTTTCTTTGAACTAATTTGCTAGCCTGGCACTTATCGCAGCAACATTATAACATAATGGGAACACTTTCATCGAAGTTTCCTATTTAACCATCCATCAGGTCAGATGGCCAGATTCTTTTAAACCTTCTGAACCTAAAAATTCTGAAGATGGTAAGCGGATGACCTGACTATAAATCATACTTCCAATTACGTGTTTTCTTTCTAATTATCCCACAAAGTCAATGGGAAACACCTTAACATTTCGGCCGAGTTTGATAGCTCTAGCTTAAACGGCTAGGACGTAATCGATTTTTTTATTTTTTTTTCTTGTAACTTTCGAGGTCTCTAACTTTGAAAGGAAGCATTTTCGGATAACAAAATATTTGACAAATGGTCATCATTTTCACTCAGGAATATGCACCTACTTTTTGGCGGTGTATAATTAGGATACCCTGTATATCACATATAAAAAAAATTTAAAAACCTATTCATAAAAAAAAAATATTTTGAATGAGTTATTGTAAACAAAACAAAAATATGAAATGATAACATGAATTTGATTGTTGAAGGTACACTTTTGAATATTTCTTTCTTGTTAAAGCATCAGAATCAAACGCCAAATAAAATATTTAGCATTTGTTTTTACACAGTGCATTAGATTTCAGTTTTTAAAATCTAATTAAATTAAAATTGGTAAAATTTCAATTTATTTTTATTTCAAAAAAATAATTGTGTCAAGTTAGCTTTTAATTCATGTAAATCATTTCTTATTAAACCGAATCTCTAAATCTTATGATAAGTGAAATCCCTATAGTGACACAAAGAGGTGTTCTTTTTACAAACAACAAAACAACTATGGATTCCTTGACGAAACTAATGGCAAGCAAAAAGTTAACCCTTCGCTTGTTTTTACACCAGAATCGTAGTTTCAGTTCATTAACTGTAACTGCATTAATCAATTGTAATTACAGTTCAGTAAAAGTATAATCCATCAAAGATATATGGTCACTTACAATCGTAATTAAAGCAATTACGGCCGTAATTGAGCAATTCTTTATCAATAATTCCGTCAGTAAAGAGGTAAATAACGATTGTGAAATGAACGAATATAAGTTATAAGGAAAGGAAAAAAAAGTATGTTCAATCGTAATCTTCGGCAAGAAAAATCACATTTTAATTCTTTACCTTTAAGCCAAAAGATTTTTGACAATTTCCAAACACTTTTGACCTAACTTACAGTCTTCAACGAACATCATTAGAAATAATGGGGTTTAGTTTGCCAACGTTATTTTTTTACAATAAAGGCCTTACTTTTTGTTGGATCTTTTAGCAGTTACAGTTAAAAAGATTAAAGATAATTTTGCATTAATGCTTAAATATCTGTTTATTATTTCATTTATAAGCTTTATTCAAAATTATAACGATACGATTATCAGTTTATGTTACTTTTTCTAGGTAGCAACTGATAAATATTTTTATTACAGTGTTTACTAATACTAAGTGAATGACATTTAAAATAACAAACTTGGGGTCATTTCCGACGAAACCGGAAGTGAATTATGTGCATGTGCTCAAAAAGCCCAGTTTTTTGCACATATCATATGTCTAAAATTTCATTGATCTAAAATCAAAACTAAAGAAAAAAAAGGGGGTGTACCACATTTCATTAACACCCGGTATTTCTTCCCGCTTTTTCTCTCTGCTTTTGTTCCATATCCACATTTGTCAGGTTCAGTGTAGTTTTTGTGTATCCCAAATCCTTCATTGTATAAACAGCATCTTCGACAAATAATTTATTGTACGCAATGTTAGCTTTTTTGCCGTTTTCTCTTGCGTCCTTCATGTGCTTTCGTGGTATTTTCCTTTGTTCCTGAATACCTTTTGAGTAATCTTCTTCTACGAAAATATTTGTTCCTTTTAGTTTATTTGCTGCCTTTAGTTTTCTCTTTTTTTATTCCACGTTTTTAGTTCCATTAGTATAGGTCTTGTTTTACTTTCAGCCTTATTTCCAATTTTTCTAATTTCCACTATATCGCTCTTTTCATCGAATTCTGTCTTGAGTTTTTCCAATACTTCGTTGATTTTGCTTTTAATGATTGAATTATCTTCATTATTCATTCCCTTGACTCCAAACATAACTATGTTCTCTTTTCTAACTTCCCTTTCTAACTCTTTATTCTTCCTTCCTAACTCTTTAATTCTGCCCTCAATTTACTATTTTTCATTTTTATGCATTGGTTGTTTTTTTATATTTAATAGTTCTGTTTGCACGCTATCTATTTCACCTTTCACTCTCATGTCAATTTCCTGCAGTTTCTTTCCAAAGGCTTTTTGTATTTGTCCCATATTTCCCGTATTTACACCTTTTTTGGTGATCTCAGTGTCTTATTGGGTTTCTGAATGTAATAAACTTCTCCCGTTTCACTCTTTCTATTGCCTTCATCTGTTGT
Organism: Elmis aenea; assembly: GCA_947652605.1. Lineage (NCBI taxonomy): Eukaryota > Metazoa > Arthropoda > Insecta > Coleoptera > Elmidae > Elmis > Elmis aenea. The sequence continues at coordinate 20,031,524 of OX393578.1, forward strand.
ATAGTCGTCAGATTCATCTTGCTCCTTATAATTTCCGTTCTGATATTTTGCCTTTGCGAAATCTCTCAATCCGACTCTGCCCTCCTTTAATCACCTTGCGATTGATGCCCATCCTATTATCTCCACTGACTGTTTTGTTGCACCGCTCAAAAAGCCAGGTCCCGGTCTACCCTTCACAAACCTGACTTATCGGTGTGCCTCTTGCTTTCACTGCGTAATAAAGTAAATAATTCTTACCAACATCAGATTTGATTAACCGGGTTTTCTTTACGTCCTTTATTGGCCCTCACTACTTAGATTACACTGCACTTGTACTTTAAACTGCTCGAGAACTCTCAAAATTTGAGCTAGGTTTCAGGAGCGTTTTAAACACGTTATTCAAATACCGCCATGACACTTAACTCAAATATTATGTTAGCACTAAAAGTGAATTTTTTAAAAACATGTATTAAAGTGTCACTTTTCTTCGATCCGTAAATATTTCGACTTTACTTGCATTTGAAAAATATAAACTAGCATGCTAAACCCAACATTCTTTTAGACTTTCAAACGTCAATATAATAAAAAAAATTGAAACAATATTTAAATGATTGTTAAAACCTACAGCAACCTCTTTTTTCTCATGATTATATTTAATTTAATATAATAAAAACGTGCATGTTTTTTTACAAAACGAACGTGATTTGTAAAGGAGGTTGTCATCACCAAAAAGGCTTGAAACGTCGTTTCTAAAAATTGCACAGATTGTGCTTTACAAAACTATAGTCCAAACAGATTCCAGGTTTTGATGGAAAATAGTAATCTAGATTATGTCAAAGTCATGAGCTATAGCATACAATTTAACTTTATATTCACACTAAATTTGTTGAACGAGTGAAATTTCTGCCAAGTTTGGTCAATAAATAACAGATGTTCTGCAGAAATAGTAAATTGTGTGCACTAAACCTTTGGAAGCAGTTTTATTTACGTTCACAATGTATTTTCAGTTTTATACATTAATCTTGACGTAATTACATACATAGCGAATAAAACTGTTCTGCATTGTTCTTTATGTATAAAACATACTATAAATTTTCAACAAGGTAATGAATTCCAACTAACAGTAAAATAAGTAGAGATGTGTTTTTGTTCTTAATTTATATTTTGCTTGTGTCATTTACATCAGATTGCATTAACAAGAACAAAGAGTTTGTAAAGTATTGTTTTCCATGAAATTAACAGTTTTTAAGACAAAATTAAAACGAACAACGTTCTAATTTTAAATGCATCACCAAAACAATGTTCAGTTTAAAATAAACCTTACTAGGTACAATTTTTTTAACGACGTACATCATACCAATAGTTAAAACGATTTTTGAGTAAATCAATTCTTAAAATAGCAATTTTTTTGTTTAAATTCCAGATATTAGGTACGTACTACCTACAATCTGTCCCATATGAACATTCAGTAATATTTAAGTAAGAACTGATACATTGACATCTAGGAGGTTGCCCTTTGGCGATTTTCTTTTAGTTACTTAATGGTTGGTTAATGATAAGCTTCTGGGGTTTCATTTTACACTAAATTTTAAATTAAAATCTAGCTGTAAGTAACTTGGAGCGCAGCGCTTAAGCCTACGGCAATCAGTCATTCTTCTACGGAGCTGAGCCACTAGTATGTTTAAAGAAGCAGATAACTGTTGGTGGTAGTTTACACTATGGCTCTTTATTTTTATGTTCTTCCAATGATCCAATAAATGTTCCTTAGTTTTAGCCCTAGTTGTTTACGTTTACTAAACACATATTTCCGCAAGGTGAGTCGTCAATGTAAGTGTATTCCTAAATATTAGATTTCTTCTGCTTGTTGCATTAACTGGTTGATAAGGCGAACCGAAGGACAATTATTTTTTTAGAGAGTAAAGGTCACACTTGTGTTAATTTGCCTTCGTTGACTTTTATGCGCCACTTTTTCAGTTATTTTTGTATCTTATCTTTGTTCCTTTCAAGTTGTTTGAAGCTATTGTAGGTATTTTGTGTGAAGCTGTAACTGCCATGTCGTCCGCGAACGTAGTTGTAGTGATGTTGCTGCTGGTTGGAAGGTCAGCCATGTAAAGTAAGTACAATATAATATGGGACCTAGCACAATTCCTTGTGGCACTCCAGAATTGATTAGTAGAAGTGGTGAATGTTTTTCTTGGAATTTGACTTGAAAATGTTGATTGTTTATATATGATGTAGATGTTATTTGGTTGTCTGATTTTATACAGTTAGTTTGTGCATATAACACCTTATCGTACGCTTGGATGATATCAAGAAATGCCGCGGCGCAATAATTTTTGTCTTTCAGTGTTTCTCTCATTTTTAACACAATTCAATGAACTTGTTCCATGGTTCTTCCCTAAATCCAAATTGGTGATCAGGTATGAGGTGTTTTCCTTTCAAAAGCGTTCGAGCTGATCCACAAGTTTTTCAAATAGTTTTGAAGATATAACTGGGAGGAGGCTGATCCGTCTATAATAAATTACTTCATCAGGTACCCGGTTCCATCACCTCTATGGAGTCGACACCGTCGCCTCCGCCATCGAGTATGGACACAATCCATGTCAATTCTGCAAGCATGTTTTTCTTTATGCTAGGATTACGCTGACTTGCCGACCCAAGAAAGATAACGCACTCCGGGTACGATAATTTGTATTTACAGGTTTGTTGAATCAGGAACTAATCAATATAAATAGTTCGATTGAATTCTGAGAGGAGTGAGTGCTGCTGTCGACAAGTGGAAGTCCTTTTAGAATGGGAAGGCCACTGATTTAGCAAGCGCTGATAATCGTAATATTGTTGTAAGTAAGTATTTAAGTTTCTATATGTATTAATTCGGATGTTTTTAGGAATTTTTTAGATTGTTGCGTTTTGTGTTTCTATAAATGTTTTATATGTTTATCCATAGATTATTATTGTCGTATTCTTTCTGTGTTCCATTTCTGTTACAGACTAGTGCTATTGTATTTCAGATCCGGCCATCTCGCTCTGAGCTCAATTAACATTTTCCGCTTAAAAGTTAATGCTTTGGGTCACTGGTCGAGTGACTTTTAGGCGATCTCTAGAAAAGGAACAAAAAAGTACCTAAACTATTACATTCTACATATTGGTATTGGTGGATGCAATAAAATGTGACGTTAGAATCGTGGTAAATTTTGGATTCCCTACAATTTTTTTGTGCACACTTGCGGTCAAAAGTAACAGTCTTACAACCAACCCCAATCAATGTTTTTACTTGCAAATGTTCATTCTTAGCAATATCGTATTTTACAAAAATGTTGGAGGTTAAACAAAAAAATGGTATACATTTCTTGGGCTCATAAAAAAAGTTAACTGATTATTATTAACAAATAAACTAATCAACCTTTCTTTTTTCGATTTCATTATATGTCATATGAATTAAAATCAGTGTTATTTAAATCTATTTCTTGAAATATTAATAAGATGAAGCTCATGTTCTTATTACCTTCAACGATAAGCTAATCATCTTTCAAACTCCATTAAAAAGATTTATAAAATGCTCTCGCAAACTCGGTACATTAAAAGCAAATTTACTTCAATTTTTACTACTTTTTTATCCCGTTTTGTAAAGTAGCAATCTAATATTAATGAATTTTTTTATGAGAAAAATACAGCAGCGTAGCAAGATTCTTCGTTAAGATATTCATCTTCTGTTCCGATTTACAATATTTACAGCTATGGTTATAAGCTTCAAAATTTTTTTTTGTACAATAATTACTTGAAGCTATTAAAATTTAGTAGCTGGACCAAATTTGCATTTATAATGATTTATAACTTTCATCTGGACTACATATGTAACACGTTTTTCATATACACACACCTATAATACAAGGTTGTAAAAGAACGAAACTATTTAATAATGTCATTCTCAACAACCGATTTCATTTAATGGCACAACGATAACTTGAAAATTATTTTCTATGCATTACAACCGTGTATTTTATATTCTGAAATACCTAATCAATACTTTTGTTTTATTATGCCTATTTAAAAAGTGTCTGGATAGACGAGTAAATGTCGAAATAAAACAACGGAAGTCAGTTATGGTTTTTCCCATTGCAATGTTAATTTTTACCTTAGATTTCGCAAATTTTTTAGTTATTTCGCTTATTTTTGTATATAGACATATAAAATATGCTGTCATTGTAATGGAAAGAAAATATTCTTCTTATATAAGTCATCGCCTACCAACGGCCAACTAAATATCTCGCACAGTACCTAATACCTGAATAAAAATTTTACTATCACCATTTTACGGTAAACACAATTTGGCGAAAATTTTCTATTTTGCATTCTTGTATATTAGCAATGTTATCCGGCATATATGAGTTCAAAATTTTGATTGATTTCTTTTTTACCGTTATATTTTTAAATAAATAAATCTAATTACCATGACATCCACGCCGTCGGAGCAAAAACTCAAACAATCACTCACTTGCTCAGTAAATGAGACACTCAAGCGTTGCCAAACGCAACTCAAACAGTTGCCAAACGTAACCCAAACTGTTGCCAAACGCAACCCAAACAGTTGCCAAACGCAACTTACGAACTTGGAGCAACTTTAACAATTGCCAACACACTTAATCTCACTTCCAAACACCCATAGGAGGCCGTTGGAAGAGCAACTCCAACTTGCCCGCAGAACACGGCGTCTGCCAAGCAAGTCCCCATTCAATCTAAAGTTTTCGCAAAACCACCTCCACGTCGAATTCCCTCGCGACCGCTACAAAACTTGGGTGACACATTTCGCCCAATGCGTAGGAAAGTCCAATAACATAAATAAAATCCTCTTACACTTTAACACAATAGGTGAAAACTCCAATTCTATCAATAAAGTTCCCGTACAGAATAGCAACGCACTTCCTGCGCTCGTTTGGCAGAGCTAAACGCTCTTGGAGGTTTATTATGGGTCCAGTTCCGCCCAACATCTCCAATAACTTAATACCGACATACACTTAGCCATCACGTGTTTAAGAAATAGATTTACAAAAATACAGATGTGTGGTTTAAAATACACTTTTAAATAGCTTATTTTTGTCCCCTCTAATCAACCTTGTATCTTCATTATTTACAAAGATAGCAATAATGCTACATGGACAAGTGAAACACCCTGGTTTTTAAAATAATAATTTCTAAAAATAAATACTTTTCATTTAGTTAGGTAATTCCATAGTTCAAAACATTACAAAACAAATGCGTAGGAATTAATTATAAGTGTTATACAGGGTGTCTCATAAAAAACGCCGCAAGCTGTAACTCCGTTGTTTGTGGTCCGATTCTAATGAACAAAAAACTAAATGAAATGGCTTCTCAAATACTATGAACTGAATTGGATTTCAATACTACACCGCCGTTTAAATGACATTTGTTGATAACGATTTTTTTTGTTTTCCACGGCATGCTTGAAAATTTTGTGAAACCTAACCTATTTTGGATAAACTTTAATTTTTTATTTCTTATTAGTTTTGCACTAAAATTAACTTATGATTACTTCATTGAATTCAGAAAAAAAATGTCTACCAGATTTAGTAAAAAAAAATAGATGATGGCATTTGGGAAAAAAAATTGACTATCTTTTGACATTTAAGTTGAACTAGAAAAAAATTGAAATCCAATTCAGTTTATAGTATTTAAGGAGCCATTTCATTTAGTTTTTTGTACACCAAAATCGTACTACAAACAACGGAATTACAGCTTGCGGCGTTTTTTGTGTGACACCCTAAATATACAACATTATTACGTTAACAAATTTATTATTTATCCATTACCATTTTATCTGCAATTTTGGATTGATTAAAAAACATTAGCACATATTGTATCCTCCAAGAAATAGCGGCCGTTGTCCATGTTACCATCTTCGTTCCCGGGTTTGGTTAAAACGTTAACACTTTATATTAGTCATGATATACACTCACGGACGTCTTTGCGTGTTCAGGAAGCCTCAAAACGTGCAAATCCATCCAAATTCCAACTTCGAAAATTTTCAAGATCACTTTATTATTTACTAGGTAGGTATGGCGAAATTAAATCTCGTGAATATTGTTATTTTACAGTTTTACAATCTTTATTATTAACAAGAGCAATTGAATCATTAAGATTTACAAAATTTTAGCACATAATTTTTTTGCATATATTTAGTGTGCCATGCACCTTTTTCCAAATAATCAAGCTTAGCTCAAAATTAAATGATGTTACTCAATTTAACCGAATTTGTATCTCTTACCATTTACTAGATATCGACCATATTGTGTACCCTGTATAAACAATGTTTCATACTAAAATAAATTATTTATACTTATCTCAAAACCACAAAGAAAAAAAATTAAAAAGCTATATGCACACAACAAATAAGTAACATTTAAGACATAAACTTCAATCAAATATTCTTCATGTTTTCAATGATCGTGCACGGATATGCCCAGAAGTACAATCAAAAGACCAACAACAATAAACTTAAATTACTTCTGTCTGTTTTTATTATAACGGTAATTGCCAACATGCAGCTCTAAGTATTTCTTTATTGGAAGACAAATCGCTCTCTTCCGTTCACTTATACAGTAAAAACTAACACTAAAAAGACTTCAACGAAAGTTTACCTTAGATGTAAATGAACTAAAAGTCTATAAAACAATTATTAATGATGCACAGTTCCAAAACCAATACTATTTTGTGTTCTAGATTTCAACTCAAGTAAATATTTACGTGCTCTTGCAGCTAAACTAAACTAACTTGTTGAATAAGACTTTATAACTACATTCCTGTTTGTATTTGAAATTTCCGTTTGGATGATACAGAATAATGAACGTGTTTGTAAGGAAAGCTAAAATTGATGCTTTCGGGTATATATCATGCATGTACGAGTATATTCCGTACATAACAGAGTCGCATACTTGAAAACAATATAACTTACTGCCTCGGCTGTACATTTTAAAGCACTACCTATTATTAATTTTAAAAAAATTGAAAACTTGTACTTTATTAAAAACTCTACCTTGGATGCGGAATTCAAATTGTAAACTCATTATTAAAAAAGATTTTTGTTGTATTATGTCAAATCTTCTATAATATTAAAAAACAAAATGTGCAAGGCAAATTGTAAACATTAAATTTTTATCACGGCATATCTTCTAACCTCAAATAATTTGGTTACCACATCTAAGTTTAAATTATTAAACAGGCATTGCAATTAACTTAATTTTGGAAAAAAAAAGTATTTCTTGATTACGAATATAAAAATGGTTAAACATAATTAAAATTAATTGGAACTAAAGGTGGTAAGTAAAAGCTTTCTTTTGGTAAAAGTATAAACTTCTAAACAATTGTTCCTTAATTAATATTTATGTTAACGGCTAAGTACATAATTCGGTATTCCACAGAATGCATTCTGCAATTTGTTGTTTAAATTATGTAGTTAAATTAATTCTGCTCAACACATTTCAAAAGAATATAAATTGTAACGAGATAGAGAATTTTGTTTAAACCCTGTCACTTTTATAATTTATTTTTACTAAAATAAAATTTTTCTTGAATTAGTTTTGTAAGAGTGTCATATATAGAGGATTTTTAACCCTTTCAATCAAAGAATATAAAATTTTTAATGAAATTTTATAAATATCGTTAATAATACTAAATAAAAAGAATTTATGTTTTTTTAGCACAAAAATTGGTTTATTTAAACAATACAATGTGGTTATGCAGTAAAAACATATTGTATTTATGGTATGTGGAACAAAATATATAGATTAGGATTAGTTTTAGTATTATAATTTATGCTGTACGCTCACATAAAAGCATATTATACAGGGTGTGTAAAAATTGGCGGAAGGGCGATGTTCTTCGTAAAATTCTAAGTCGAAAATCTTAATACGAAAATGTTGTACCATGCTTGCTGTGCCTGCAAGAGGTCCTCAAAGTTTTGACATTTAGTCCTTTAATAAGCGTTATTATTTAATACTTGCAAATGAAAAAGCTGCAATTCGGAATAAAAATAGATTTCGAATAGCATTTTTTCCTAGATATTGTGTTCTTCCCTTCAAAAATTGGTGTTGAAAATATGTAAATCACTGATTTTAATGACAGTAATACATACATTTTCATTAACTGTCATCTCTGTTTTTCTCGTAATTATTTTTTTGTTTTACGATACCCAAAAGTTTGCAGCTATGTTTACGAACTGAAGGCTTTCAGTACGAAAAAAAATTGTAAATACCTAAGTAAAAATTGCTGATAAAAAAATGTCCAAACGCAAATCAATGTATGCAATGTTGCCAATTTTTTTTTTCTTTTAATGGTTCCTGAAGCCATAGGAAGCATGGTACAACATTTTCGTATTAAGATTTTCGACTTAGAATTTTACGAAGAACATCGCCCCGTGTAGCCCTTCCGCCAATTTTTACACACCCTGTATAAAGAAAATTTACTTTTACATGATATTTGAAAAAACAGTTTTTTACGGTCGAAAGGCAAAAACACTGTTTATCGACTAAAATTATGAATAATTTGGTGCCAAAAGGCATAGTGGTTTCATAATGAAACCACGTAATTTTGAGAAAAAAATGTAAAAAGTTTTTTACACATTTATAAGAGGTACTTACTTAAGAACTAATTGAATTGATTCATGCAAAAAATGTCACCTGCAACGGCCTCTTAGTCACGTTTTTCAAAGAAATCACTTTTATTTCATCAACTTGGAAAAGTACCGTCTAAAATATGTATTCCATTGGCTATTGAATGTATTATTTGAGCAAATTTGACGCTATAGATAGACATATGGCGATACTATAGAGCACATTGACGCGTGGATACGCGTAAAAACTCAAGTATACTTTTAGCTTAGGAATTTGTAAAAGTGTGGTTTTGCAGTAAAACCACATTACCTAAGAGGGTTAAAGGAGTGGTTAAATACTTTCTTAAATTATGTCATGATGCGTTAAAAAAAAAGTTATATTTCATTGTAAGAAAATGTTTTATTTAAAGAAAAGATGCACATCCTACTTTGCAAAGAAATAAAAATAATTGTATTACAGATTACAAGGTTTTTTTACTTTATAGAATTCTTAATTCTGAAGTTTTTTAAAAAAAAAAGAAAGATTTGTTTTTGCGTTTATGTTGTATTTTTGGAAATATTGAATACATTGCACTTACACTGATATTGTGTCAAACATTTGATCAGTTTGGATTGTGATCAACTTTCTTATTTCTTAAATAGGACATATTAGATTTTGTATAAAAAGGTAAAACTAAAAATTTCAAATATATACCGGGTGCATGTTTCAGGGTGAAGAACATGAGAATCCCGGAAACCGTTAGAGAAAGAAAGTTGATTAAATCAGCAAAGTAGTGTGTGTTTACATGATTAGTAAGAACCTTAACTGAAAAATTTCTTGTAACTTCGTTTATAAGCGAAATATTTACACCGATACTGCGATTTTAATCGAAAGACCCTGTATATCTGTACTTTGAGAAGTTTATAGTTATTGTATTTATTAAAACATTCGTCAACTGATAGCATAGAAATCCAGTGTAGCACTCATAAGAAATTAGAAAGTTATGTATGGTATCTCAAAAACTAAGCAGGCTGGGTTAATTCTGATAAGGGCAGTCGATTAAGACTATTGTCTTACCTTGAAATACCAAATGTTACATTCCTAATGTTGATAATAAAGAAAGTATTAAAAATCACGTTTTTTACTTTTTTCAGTATATTTCAAGAACTGGACACAATTTGCATGATATCTGTTGAGATTTTTATTAATTACGTAAAAACACACTTCTTTGCTTAATTAACCATCCTAATTAACCATGCTATTGGTGTAGTGTAAAACATAACCGCAAAAATAAAAAAATTGCTAGTTTATGAAAAACTTATCAATAAAACAACAAAAGGTTTGAATTGCGCACCTTTGTGCCAATGTAATCGACTTTTTCTCTCATAGGCGTGATTCCCTCCCATGTTAAGCCTTGAATTTGGAACACCCTATATTTAAAATTCCTAATTTGTGATCACTCCTTTAACCAAACAAAGTTTAATTTTTGTTTTACTGTGTTTTAATGTCCTTATTTAAAAAAACTTATTTTTACATTTTCCAGATATTTTCCATACATTAAAAATATCGCTTGAAGTTGTAAAACAACAAACTGTTCATATTCCTGGTTGACACTTTACTGTAATATAGTTTATAAACTTGTTTGATTTATTACACTTAATACAGGGTGAGGCATCACTTATGACACCCCCACTTATTTTGTTATTGGAAAGAATTATCAAAAAAGTTTCAAATAAAAGTTGTTTGATGTAGTATTTCCCAAAATATTGTCATGTCAAATTTCGTTTTTCTTTTGTTTTTTTAGGAGAAACGGCGCCATATTTGTTTTTTTTTAATGGCACCATACACATTTTTTTATACGGTTAGAAAGACCTTTTCTTTCTCTTTTCAACGCACTAAAACTTGTATACCCTTACATAACAAAATTTTTAAGAAAATCGCAAAAGAACAATTTTTTATGAAACTTGTTTTAAAAGCGTACTCTATTAATTAATTTACATTAGTAGGCTTTGAAAATGATACTGACAGCGTACCGGTGGGTTCGAGACTATTATTAGACAAAAGTGACATTGGGTTCGAGGCTATTATTTAGTCATACATGAAGCGTGTTGTTGTCCGTTGACTGTAAATGTCGTTTAACGTATTTAATAAAGTATTTTTGTACATATTATGTATTTTATAGTAAATAGACGCCCACAATACAAAACGGTAATGAATTTAAAAAGAAATTGAATTAGGGTACAACGGTAAACACTAAACTACTATAATAAATGTTCAAAATGGTGTCCTTCCTGCTGAAAACATTTTTTTACGCGTTTTTCAAACGAATTTACTGCACTAGAGCCCTTGTTTTCATTAATAATTGTTTGAAATGCTTCGCGTATTCTATTTTTCATAACAGTGGTAGGTGGCGTTTGATAAACAATTTGTTGCACTGTACCCCAAACAAAAAAGTCCATAATTGTTAAATCGGGGCTACGTGGCGGCCAGCTAACTGGTCCATTGCGTCAAATCCAACGATTCTCAAAATGGTTATTCAACACGTTTCTTGCAATTTGACTGTTATGGGGCGGTGCCCCATCGTGTTGAAACCACATGTTGGCCCGTACGTTTAATGGAACATTTTCTAATAGGCCCGGTAATTCGTATTCTAGAAATTCCGAATAAACTACTCCGGTCAAGTTAGTGTCGAAGAAATGCGGTCCAATCAACAAATTGCCGATAAAACCACCCCATACATTTACTGACCAACGACGCTGTGTTGCATTTTCACGCATCCAATGTGGATTCACTGGTGACCAATAATGTAAATTGTGTTTATTTACATGTCCTGAATTCTTAAAAGTACATTCGTCAGTAAAAAGGACGAATTTAAAAAAAATATTATCTTCTGCAATTCGTTGTTCAGCCCATCTACAGAACATCATCCTGTTTTCAAAATCTTGTCCATAAATTTCTTGATGTAACGAGATGTGGTACGGATGAAGTTTATGTTTATGTAACATTCTTAGGACACTACGTTGACTAATACCACTTTCTCGAGATATGTCTCTACTGCTAATATGGGGATTATTTTCAATGGCTGCTAATATCGCAATTTCATTATTTTCATTGACTACATTACCATGTACAACCTTTTTATCCTTAATATCCAGACTTCCAGTATCCTGTAACGATTTCAGTAATCTTTTGAATATCTTCTTTGTAGGATGCCGCTTTTCCGGATATCTTCCTGCATAACACCGAACCGCTTCCGTTGCATTTCTGTGGCATTCACCAAATATCAATAACATTTCTATTTTTTCTGCACGAGAAAACGAAAAAGGCATTTTAAAAAAGTATTAAACACAAAACTGTCAAACTATGATCAAATTGTGACATTACATACATTTGTTTTTGTTTTTTTTTGCAAAGCCTACTAATTAATTTATGATCAATGTTTAACAAAAACCACTATTGTAGAAATTCTTTTGCTTGCGATTTTCTTAAAAATTTTGTTATGTAAGGATATAAAAGTTTTAGTGCGTTGAAAAGAGTAAGAAAATGTTTTTCTAACCGTATAAAAAAATGTGTATGGTACCATTAAAAAAAAACAAATATGGCGCCGTAACTCCTAAAAAAACAAAAGAAAAACGAAATTTGACATGACAATAATTTGGGAACAACTCAAACAACTTTTATTTGAAACTTTTTTTGATAATTCTTTCTAATAACAAAATAAGTGGGGGTGTCATAAGTGATGCCTCACCCTGTATGATTCTATTCCTTGTGTGTGATTTAATTATCATATTATATCCCCCGTATATTGTTTGATACGACTAAGACTTATGAAATATTACAAACACCTTCAAGCTTTGATATTCCACATCAAACTATCCATGGCATGATATTTTAATAGAAACATGAGGAGGACAAAACTTCAATAGTAAAGTTCCAACATATTTTATACATAGCATAAAGTTCAAAGTGTATTCTCGGCTGGTTGTAAACGTAATACGCGACATCACGTACCGGTGCATGTTTAAAGTTAGTGCAATGTGTGGCGCCGATGTTTAGCTTGATAATATAATACGAAGTTCCTAGACTCGCGTCGGTAATCAAACATTTAGCACAACAAATGACAATTAATTCTCCACATTAATTCTTGATGTTTTCTCCGCAGTCTTTTTATTTTATTAGAAATAATTAAATAAAGGTATATTTATAGTACTGCCTTACAAACAGGACCCGGTTATGTTAAAAAAATCAGTTTCAGGAATTTGGCCCTTTCGCTTCAGTTTGACGCAATTAAACCGCTTTAGAAGATCAGTTTGATTTTGTTCAAATTTGTCTTTTAGTGTATAGGGTGGTCCAAATTCGATGGGATTACATGGGCATCTCGCTTAATAGTCAAGATAGAGAAACGGTTAAATTATCAAAAATGTGCAGTTTTTTGAGACAATTTCAATTTTTGAGTTATTAAAGAAAAACGGTTTTTTATTTGTTATATTTATAATGTGTCATATCTCCCTTATTGTTTAAAGTATCGAAAAAGTTAATGAAGATAATTTTTAGATATTTTTATGTAGATTTTGATAGCACTAAAAAAAAGATTTTACGCTCGTTGTTAAACAGTTATGACCCAAACTCACCTTTTTTTAAAGGAAGCTATAATTGGCTATGACCTATTTAAATTTCTTATTTTATTCCCTTTCCAAGTTTACAAGGGTTGATGTATTTATTTTTAATAAGACTCAAGTTACAAGCGTTTATAAATTTTTAAAGATGAGAAACAAAAAGTAGGTTGTGAAAACGAAAAAAAAACAAGTAAAACCGGCAGTTATAAAATATATTTGAGAACTGTTCTGAGTTTGTCTCAAAAAACTGCACATTTTTGATAATTTAACCGTTTCTCTATCTTGACTATTAAGCGAGATACCCATGTAATCCCATCGAATTTGGACCAACCTGTACCGGGTGTTTTAGTAAGATAGATCCGGCTCTTTACTTTTTTATTTTGAGACATAGAACTTCAGTGTTCATTATAATATAAGTTAGAGCAGATTATTTTTTAACGATTTTAACTATCATATTTAATAGCAGAGATTTTAGGGAAAAAATAATTTTTTAGAAAATTATCAAACTAATAACACCCAAAGTACTGCAATATGTTCATTTAATTTCTTTAAATTTGGCTAAAAATTTTTGAATGTTTTTAAGGGAGTTATGCACAAAATAGAGAATTAGGAACTAATTTGACGATCTTCGTCCTAAAAATAATTCAAAAAACAATTGACTGCATTTATTTGATCAATTTTCATAGGTTCCGCATTAAAATCCTTAACTAGTCTAATAATTTCAACAAAAATGGAATAATGTTGAACTTTTGAATACGTCTTACTACTTTATTTTAATTTATTTAGTATATTCATGGCACGTTATTAAATATAGATAATTATCCTGAGAATGTACAATTTTTTAATTTAGACATTGTTTAGTGGGCTAATGAATGTTTTGTTTACATTTTATCGTACCCCCTCTGTAAATGACTACTACTGTACAGGGCTGCATGCATAGTAAGAGGGTCTTTACGCACGGTAAGCAAAAAGCACAGTTGTCTAGAAACGATCAAAGTAGATTCACGTCAAACTTGACAGTTAACAACGCACGGTTAAACGTGTTCACTGTTAGCCAGAAAAACGATGGTCGTATGTGATGTGATCGTAGAAAAAATATAGTGCAAAAATCGAGTTGTAAAGCAATTACGCACTCGTGGAAATACGCAGTCGCCGCTACGCGACAGTGCGCAACTGTTCCACTCGTGGGTAATATGCTTCTTACAACTCTTGTTATGTAATATACTATTTTCGGCGTTGTGTTAAGTTTTCGGTGTATCGTACAGTGTCACTTAAAAATTTGTTGCCGTTAAACGACTCGCAAAACAGTATGCGCCTTTGCTGATCGTATTACCTCGTTGCATAATGAAATGCCGCTACTATCACAGAATTCGTGGCCTGATGATCTCTATCTCAACAAAAACTAGCGGGTGGCGTCATATTGATTGTCTCAGCACGCTTTAGACGTCACTGACATTCTCGGAAAACTCCGAGATTCAAGTTGTTGAAATCCGACTTTAGAAGAAAATAAAGTCGTAGACGACCTAGATTTTCTAATTTCTCTCGAAATATCGCGCGAGTGCAAGTTTGGTGTTCCATTACACTGAAATATTTAGGACGTAGCACGAACCGAACACTTCTTACATATGAAAGCTCGTTAAGAAAAATTGCTTCCATTTCAGAAAAAAGCGCTGGTATTATGTTAAAAAAGATGGACTTGGCAGTTTTGCATTTTAATTGGAATGATTTTTCAAAGAAACAGAATCTCGGTTATTTATTTTAATAAAAAGAGCCTCTGACAAGTTGTTATTATAAGGGATTTGCAGGAAATGGCGTGATAATTAAGTCACTTTCTAAAGAGCTTACTGCTTTTAATACTGACACTTTTTAGATTTAAATAATAAAGTTTGTAATGAATGAACAAGCATTTTTTATAAAAATGTAAATAAATAATAGCACCTTTAATTAGACTCAAAAATATTTTAATACTCTTACAAGTTATATAAAAATACATAATCTACATATATGCGCCAGGAAAACTTAAAACAATGTAAAAAAAAACCCTAATTTCAACGATGTTATGAATAAATAACATACATTTTTAGGACTTTTTAAGGAAATGTCATAAAACTATTTTAACTATCGCTGCGATAGCCATAGCAACTGATATAACTGCTGATTTTTCCGTCTTTTCCTAAGGTAGCATAAAGTGCAACATTATAGTATTTGGACTATCCAGTGAATAGATACAATAAAATGTCCGTTTATTACAATTAGTAATTATTACTTTAGGAATGTACCGATTAATCAGTAAATAATCAGTAATAGGCAAAATCGGCTTTTTTGTCGATTAATCGATAATCGATCTTTTAGCCGATTAATCGGTTCTTATTAAATTTAATTATGTTAAGAGACTAAACTACAGCAAAAGTTCGACTTTTTAACTATTACTTCAACTTTTAGTGTACTGCATAATAGGGATTCTGTCCCGAGACTTTCCCGGTACGTAAGTCCCAGGAATTCCCGGGACATTCTTAGTCTCGAGTCCCGGGACATTTAGTTCGAGACTCGAGACGAGACTAAATGTTACAGAACACTGAAATTAATTTTTTATACTTCTAATTTTTCAACAAATTTTACTGCCACGAGTTTAACAAAAATGTTTTGTTTCATAATTTTTTATGTTTATAGTTTATACTAACAATCAGTATTTACTTAACTTAATTTAAATTTTTTGCCTGCCATATTTAATTATTTATGTTTATTTCTTGTCTGCTTTAAAGCTAAAGGATAATTGTTAAGTTTATTAGTAAAACTATATTTTACTTAAGCTTGTTATGTTTTAAAGTTTAATGAAAATTGTTAAGTTTATTTAAAATAGGCATTTACTTGGAAATATATACTTTATTTACTGTAGAATGTAGGTTAAATTATAATACTACTCCTACTACTATATACTTTATTTATAAAATAAACGCTTCAAAAACAAAATCCGTGAATTTGGTTTAATTTTAAAAAAATATTCTGTCAACTGTCACGACCGATTCACGATCACGATACATGCAAAGAAGCAATTTTAAATATGTAGCAGGTGCTTTCAGAAATAATGTCACTATCAAGAAAACTTCTTTTTTACAGTGAAAATAGTCGACGAATTTTGAGTACATAAATATATCATCATTTTTCTTGCACCTTATAAAATCTTCCGTCATTTTTGACGGGTTAAACCACTATTTTTTAGTATGTAAATAAAATTCGCAAAAGTCTCGAAGTCCCGGGAATTCCCGGGACTTTGATAAAAAAAAGTCTCGAGTCCCGGGACTTTAAAAATTGTCGAGACTCAGAATCCCTACTGCGTAATAATCGAAAATTGTGCAATGACCTCCATAATTGATGAAAGTGTTGAACATACTATAATCAATTAATATCTACCATAAATATAATAATAATAATAGCAACCTTTTTTTTAAATTTTAGTTTAAATCAAATTTAAAATACTTTTGTCTCTTTGTTTATAAATTTCCAAAAATTGTATACTGTACGACATTTATTAAAAAGATGGTATACTTTAATTGTTGTTAACAGAGGATCATAAGTTAATAAAAAGAAATAAATGCATCTTTCTATTGTGAATAGGACTTTTGCCTGCAATGTGTTTAAAAGAGATAATTATTGCTGTGTTATAGAATGAACAAAAAATACACAAAATAAACGCCAACCTTCAGACGATCAATATATTATTATATTGTCAATATTTCAGTATTGTCAATATTATTGAACGTGTGACGACATATTGCCATATTGTCAATATTTCAAATATTGATGGGGTGGTTTGATGAAAAGCAATATATTTTTAACATTGGCAATAAATATTGACCGTCTGACAGTGATTATTGACAATACCTCACTTTGCATCGAGAAGATCAAGTATGGTAATCGTTTTTAAAAGTATCAAAATCATACTTTTCCATCAACACCCCTAATCTTGTTCCATGATGGCTGCTTCTACTAAATAAATAGTTACTTGAAAGACGTGCTAGTCATGCAAAAATAATTTTGAAAATCTTTTGGGGTGGTAGTACAACTTTCATTTTACCATTTCTTTGCTCATAATTTTGTTTGGGTTTTTACCGATAACCACCAAAACAGCAACACAAGCTTTCTTTTTTGACACGACATCGTTGACTGCCAAACTTAAACTAAATGTATTGTCAAGAACTGTTGATCGTGTGAGGCAAATTCAGTTTGTCAATATTTATTAATAGTAGTGACAACATTCAATTGACAATATATATTGATCGTCTAAAGCCCGTTTTACAGAACATCTGATACTAAAGTTATTTTCTTTTTACTTATTAACTAGGTATGTTGCGTGCATTTTATGTGCATAAGTATACCAAATTTCATAATTTTAATCAATAGCTGAACTCAAATGATGAAAAAAAAGTTTAAGTAAAGGCTTGATAACAACATTAAGGTTAAAATAAGAGATTCATGTAAAATTGAACATTTCCTGAAAACTTGCAAAATGCAAAACTCAAATTGACAGATTTTTAGCATTACGAAATACCTAGTAATTTCAAAACTAAAAAAATACTTCTATATCGTAACGTTACGTTGTATTTGAAAACTGTCACATGTAAAAAACAAGTAGGAACAAGAAAGCTTTTTCGTTTTTAAAGCGTAATTTGTTTCTTGCGTTTAAATGTTTTGTCTAAATGTTTAATGAATTTTAAGTAGGATCTATGTTACGAAGAAACTTATTAAAATCAAAATCGAGGTTTAATAAGCACACATTATGATTGCATTGTTCATATATCCTAATTAATTGTAATCGGTCGATAAGCTAATACCGAATAATCAATCGGTGATCGACCAATTTGCTTATCCCTGCATACTTCATTTTTATACATATAAATATTTCTGATTTTATAATTATTTTTTTCTACTCAGAATGTAAATATAAAGCAACTCTGCATGAATTACCTTTGATACAA
Organism: Elmis aenea; assembly: GCA_947652605.1. NCBI lineage: Eukaryota > Metazoa > Arthropoda > Insecta > Coleoptera > Elmidae > Elmis > Elmis aenea. The sequence continues at coordinate 20,049,701 of OX393578.1, forward strand.
AATCCACACAACTATTCCTTAAAAGAACCTTAAAGAAACCTACATAAAATAATTATTTTCCTTATATAAAATGAACGAGTTGCACGATTCAACATTAAAAAATAAGGCCTGAGCTGTACACTAACAGAATAAATCTCGTGTGAATGTAGAACAGACACTACACGATGGATTTCCAATAAATCAATGTGTAAAAGAGGGACGTGTTATGTCTCCGAGGTGTTTTCTAATTCATGCATGAACCTGACCAAAGTTGAATTTGCGAAAAATACATCGAGCTTTCAAACCTTAAACCAATATCTCCGTTAAGTTTGAATCAAATAAACTCTTTATTTTATAAAAATATTTCAAAACAATTGTAAAATGTCTTTAATACTTTTAAAACTTGTATTCAATTAATATAATACATAACTTTTATTACATATAAATTTGTATATAAATGATGAACCACTCATGTTGAAAATGCAATTTTTTCAGCTAAAATTTAATAGATAAAGTTTCATGCCCAATAACGTTTAACTTAATTATTAGAAAAATTTAGTAACCAGGACAAATTATAGAATTTTGTAATAAACCGGTTTATATAGATTTTAGACCCTGCGTTTTGAATTTTATTTTTGTCACATTTTATGGTATTTTTATTCATCAATTAACTTTATAGCACTTCATAAAAATTTTGGTAATGATATTAAGATATTTAAGGTTTTATAGCAAACACTTACTCAGCTTAATTTGGAGATATTAATAAAGGAAATAAAATTGGGTATAGTTTGCCTAAAATAAGGCAATCAAAAGAACTAATAATTTTATAAAAGAAAACCTAATTTAAAATGGTTAAGTAAATTAATATTACCATTTCTTTGTAGTATTTTAAACAGTGAATTTAAAAAATTATGTAATACACTTATAAGGTTAAGAAACAGAGTATCATATGGGTATATTGATTACTTTGAAATATACACAGGGTGTCCCAGAGATTATGGCACCCTAGATTAAGGCTCTTGTTTTTAGAAATTACATCACCACTAACCAGGGATGGAAAGCGTAACGTAAAGATTCCCGATAACGTTATATAGTAACAATTCAACCATAATGTTTAATAAAATAACGTAACGATATTTTAATAACGTTATAATAACCAATAACGTTTCATTAAAAGTTATTTTGTATCGTTATTTTCTATAAATTAAATGTTTATATGACGTTTTTTTTATTTTCAGAAAAAGATATATTTTATTTGTGTTTTAAAAATAAAAATGAAGATAAATATCTTAACGTAATTTTGTACTACTTTTTACATTCACATTTTACAGATCTCAATAATAATTTTAGAGTTACAAAATAAAATTATGTTTATAACTTTACCAACTTACCATAATTTATGTAACGTTATATAATGTTGTACAACATAACAATTATTTTTTTAAATGTTATTTATAACGTTATGTAACGAAAACTAATAATAAATAACGTTATACAGTAACGTAACGATTTAAAACGTTATTCCATCCTGGCACTAACCTTATATTTTATTAAATGACGGAGAAAGCTACTCTTAAAAGACAATTAATTTTCTCTACGTATCTTGTTACCACATTATTTGATTTTTACGTTCTTGCAAAGTTTTTTTTTATGTTTAAATTATTGAACAAAATACTGTAAAAAAATAGTTTTGACACTGTTAAGATAACTCCTATCATTTTTATTACTTACTGCTTTTTTCTTGAAAACAATAACGTAATATGAGACCAATGAAAAAAATGAAAATGGAAAAAATATAAAATAAAATACTCAAAACAAGTTGATCAAAATTTGGATCATTAATCGTTAATTTAGCGGAACTTCTTCCCTCATTATTAGCATGCTCTGTTATTAAAAGCTGCAAAAATCGGTAATTACTTCTTTATTTCGAACATTAGCGACTTTTTTAGATCGAATTTATGAGCTAATTTTTCGCGAGAATAGTACAATTAATCAAATTCGTCGCCAAACGGTGGCAGATACGAAAAAAAGTTAAGAAACACTTTTTGTTTAGAATAAAACGCCTTACCCAAAAACTAATTCGAGTTTGATTTTGAACAGGGGCGTACTACTTTTTTATGAAATTTATTGAAACTGTACCCCCACAACTCCGCCACTGGTTGCTTGTAGGGTTTGCCATTCTTACCGAATGTGGTAACCTGTAAGATGGTGCTGTATACCAAATTTGGTTTAAATATATCTACTCGTTGGGAAACGGTTAAAAATTATCGATATTTTTTCGAAAATTTTAACACACTGTATATTTAAAATGAAACGTTTATGGACCCATGTTGATACGGAATATTAGCTTTAAAATGGGTTTTTGTATCAAAAAGTGGACCATGAATATGAACCAAATTGTAATAATCGTAATAATACTTCTTTACTAAAAATAAAATTGTGACCTTTAAACTTTTTAGCGATAAAGCTTTTATGATTTGTTTTCCGATATTAGCCAGAGGCTACGCTCCGCCCAACAGTCAAAGGTGCAGGAGTTAGGTAATACAATATGATATTGCATCCTTAACTTTCAGGAAACTCACCGAATATATATCCAACGCTATGCCGAACATGAGGAAGCGTGGAGAATAGAAGCAAAACTAATAAATTACCGGTAGGAAACATACACATATCCTACGGACTATATTTCGCCCACGTAAAACAATTGCTCATATTACCTTCATTCCGTTTTATTGTCTGCGGCTTATAATACTGAATTTATAATGATTTATTCGTTACAAAATATTAAATTAAAGAATCTGTAACACGTTGATTAAATGTAATATATTACAATAGGTATTAGAAAGAGTTATCTACTTAATTGACGCTCCTTGTCGAAAAGTGTTTTTGTCATTAGCAGGGCTCGAAACCGAAAAAAATTTTGGTTAACGGTTAATCGAAATCGAGAACTTTATTTTTATAACGGTTTTTGTTAAAAAACCGGTTTTATTCGTAAACTAACCGGTTTTTAAAATTATTTAGATCAGGAATGCAAAGTATGAAAAGATATTATTTATTTATAATTTTATAATAAACAAGATGATTTACCCGGCGTTGCACGGGCGATTACAATTTTAATTACTTTTTTAACTTGAATAAGCCCAATAATTCCAAATCATACACAAATGACATACTCTGACCAATCATCTTTTCATTTTCTTATAATTCATTAAAAAATCACTATTTATTGCTTAAAAATCGAATAATAACTCAAATTTATTTTCTTTCGTCGTTTCAATTAAAAATGTACTAATAAAAATAATACTTCATGTACATTTATTACTAATTGTATATACAAAACAATCTTTACTTGAGAAATACACCGCGCCGTATCGTGTTTTGACCAGGTATTTGCCGACGTAAGATCGAATCCCGTCCAAGTAATTTTTTTTTTTTAAATTGGTAATATGTGCTTGTACTTAAAGTTTGGCGTTAGATCTGCAAGGTCCTAAATAGTAACTGTGCAAAATTTGGTCCCGATCGGTCAACGGACCTAGGATTCTATAGCGAACAAACAAACAAACAAACAAACTCTTTTATATATATAGATAGATGTACAATCAAGAGTTCAGTAATGACTTTTGGTAAACTAATCGCATTTACTACAGATTTTGTATTTTTCATCGTAATTTTTATTAAAAAAAGATGTTAAAAAAACCGGTTTTTTATTATTTTGGTTAAAGGTTACCGTTTTTTTTTGCCTTTAAAAATAACGGTTTCGGTTTCGGTTAAAAATCACTTTTTCTGACAAAAAATAACGGTTAACCGGTTTTTTAAACCGGTTTAAAAAACCGGTTTCATGCCCTGGTCATTAGCGGGATTTGTAAAGGTATAAATATAGGGCAAAAAAACTTGCAAAATTTCATTTGGAAGGAGATTGGAGTAAAAGCTGCCGTGACAGAATCATATAAGGTTGGGAAAAATCCGAGATAACAGGTTATAGTAGCTAGTATTGGGAGTATAAATGACTATGAGCAAAGAAAATGGATAGTAAATATAGAAACATGGAATACAAGAAGCATACAAGAAAAAGAAGTAGAACTAGTAGAGGAAATCTACAATAGAAAATTAGTTATATTAGGATTATCTGAAACGAATATGATTATACATAAAATATTATATTAATATATAGTGGAGTAAAACAAACGGAATTTGCTAAGGCTGGGGTAGTCTGCGTAGTAAGAAAAGATTGGGGTGAAAAAATAAAAAGATAAAAACGTAATATCAGAAAGAGTAAAGATACATTATACAAATTAAAAAATTCGAAAAAGCCTAGGAGTAACAGATATTAAGAAAAATATGGAGACGAATCAATTAAGATGGCTTGGACATCTACTACGCATGCCAGAAAGTATATACGCGAAAGTAGGATGGAAAATGAAGATGGAGGGAAAAAAAATTGAGGAAGACCAAAAATAAATTGGGAACAAGAAGTGAGGCAGAGACTATAAAAAAAGGATTAGTTGGAGCGATGTGCAACGCACAACAATTAGCTAATGATAGACAGGAGTCGAAAAACTTACAATATAGAAATAGAAAAGCATACCTCCACACCGAAAGGTACAAGAGCAACCGATTCAGAAGAACAAGAAGAGGGATTTGTAAAATTGTAAGCCTTTAGCATTCGTGAAATTACTTTGTATTTGATCATTGCACAAAAATGGTAAATCACACATTATTGCAATAATCCTTCGCCCTTATCCTTCATAAACTTGTAGATACGCTGTAAAATGAATTGTTTATAGATTTGTTCAAGCAGCGCATTTTGTAGTAATTTACGCACTGATAATACACGAATTGGTTTTAACGCATGTGTCAACTATGGACTAATAAATGTATTAGCTGTTGCCGAAACGCTTCAACGACATGCTAAACAATAAATGAAGTGTATGCAAATTAGGCTCATAAAAACTTGCGCGTCGCAAGTGTAAACACCTTAAAGAATTCAATACTAAATGGGATTGGAAGGGCGATGCATAGCTACCAGAGCTCACGTTAGTTGTGAACGCGCATGCGTGTAAAAATTCAGTGACAGTTCTTACCTTCGTTCAAAAATTGTGTTTACGTCCAAAAACTAAAGGGTGTTTCAACAAGAAATGTAGGATTTGAATTGCAGAACATTTTTCGTTCGACGAATTTTTTAAGGTTTTTATTCGACCGCTGTCATCTATATCCCAGTAGAATTTACCATGAAGCAGTACACAATCGCAGACCACATACAAGTCGTTGAATGTTATGACGAAAATTCACATTCTTTTACGTATACAGGGTGTGTATAAATTGGCGGAAGCGCTACACGTGACGATGTTCTTCGTAAAATTCTAAGTCGAAAATCTTGATACAAAAATGTTGTATGATTCTTCCTATGGCCTCAGGAACCATTTAAAGAAATAAAAAATTGGCAACATTGCATACATTGATTTGCATTTGGACATTTTTTTATCAGCAATTTTTACTTAGGTATTTACAATTTGAGTTCGAACTGAAAGCCTTCAGTTCGTAAACATAGCTGCAAACTTTTGGGTATCGTAAAACACAAACTAGAAATAATTACGAGAAAAACAGAGATGACAGCTAATGGCAATGTTGCCATATGTATTATTTTCATTCAAATCAGTGATTTACATATTTTCAACACCAATTTTTGAAAGGAAGAACATAATATCTAGGAAAAAATACTATACGAAATTTATTTTTATTCCAAATTGCAGCTTTTTCATTTGCAAGTATTAAATAATAACGCTTATTAAAGGACTAAATGTCAAAACTTTGAGGACCTCTTGCAGACACAGCAAGCATGGTACAACATTTTCGTATTAAGATTTTCGACTTAGAATTTTACGAAGAACATCGCCACGTGTAGCGCTTCCGCCAATTTGTACACACCCTGTATACTTCGCAAAATTTGTGCATTGTTCCCAAATAATCGTGTACCAAGTAAAACCGCTATTGGGAATCTAATTAAAAAAATCAAAGAGAACTGTTTATTACATATTAAGACGCCAAACCGCACTCGGCTTTGCTGTTCAATCAAAAATATTGCCGATTCTGGATGGGCTGTTTCGTTCGGTCAATATAGTGCGCTATAAGGACATGTTAACCAATTTTTTGTGGCCTGAGCTGGAAAATATGAATATAGTGGACCTTTACTTCCAACAAGATAGTGCCACGTGCCAAACAAGTGGCGAAACAATCGCTTTATTGCGTTCCAAGTTACCAGGTCGTTTGTTTTCTAGAAATGATGACATTAATTGACCACCAATATCATGCAATTTGAGACCATTGGACTTTACATTTTGATCTATAATAAAAAAAAATCTATGCCAATAATCCACAGTCAATTCACACTCTCAAAGCCAACATCAAAACCGCTATTGCTGAGATAGAGCCGGATATTTGCGAAAAATGACTAAAAACTTCAAGAAAAGGGTGGCGGTCTGTAAAACGAGCCGATGCGGCCATTTGGTCGATGTGCTATTCTATACATAATCTATAACAAAATTTAAAAAAAATAATTATCGTATTTCTTTGAAATGTTATTAAAAAGACAAATCCTACATCTGTTGTTGAAATACCTTTTAGTTCATGTACTGATTCTATAACAGCTAAAAATTTATTTTTTATTTAAGTCAACTGCTCAGTTCAAATGCAACTTAACTATTTGGCTTCATTTAGTTGTGGAATTTCTTTGTTTTTTGTTATCGCCAAATGACATTGTTGGAGTCTTAGAGAGAATGTGGCATGTATTGTCTCTGCGCCATTTACGCAAATCGTTTACTCATTTAGTCATTTCCGTTAAATCTTAAGGTAGAATTGTACATTTAGAGAAGTGTGGCCTGCTTAAAAATTTGCAGCTAAAATGGCTGTATCATATTCGAAAGTACCCATGTAGGTATAGCAGATCTGCAATGTACAATAGATAAAGTAATAGTCCCAGCACGTTCCCTTGTGGAGCACCAACCTGAATTGGGTAGATTTCTGAAACTTAGTCGACGTTTCGTTTGAAAGTAACGATCAGATACTTTCAGTATTTATTAAAAGCCTGGCTTGCGTAAAAAACATTACAACATAGCTTCATTTCATCGATTACTCGGTAGTATTGCTGTGTAGTGAAATGTTGATTCCTAAAACCGAATTGGTTTTGTGGTTACCAGTTCTCATGTATTGGTCTTTGTTAATTCGTTTAAGCCTTAGTTTCTCGAGAAGTATAGATTTTGATGAAAATTACTTATTGGTCGTTATGATGTTACTCCATTCACTGGTTTACTAGATTTTGCGGTTAATACTATTTATGCAAACTTTAATAATGTTGGCCAATATGTATGTATTAAGACGAAATTGTATGTTGCAGTCAACAGTTTAAGTCCTTTGCGACGTAGTTCTAATAATACTTTACTAGTAATATAGGTATTTACAAACAAAGTTTTATATTTTTCAAACACTTTGATATAAGCAACAAGTTTAATCAAATGGTGAAAGAAATCACCTTTGTATAAAACGTTATAATGACTTTTTATATTTTTATATTAAAAAAGCTAAACATTAAATATTGTACAAATATAGTTTTCAAAACTGAAATTCAATTAGACTTTAAACCAGAAACCTATACGGCAAATCAAATTACTTTCATATCTGATACATGCAGGTAATTTAATTATCAAAGAAATAAGGTTTATTAAATATTAGAGTAGTTTGTTTTTATTATTCAACTTATTTCAAAGAAATGCTATTCTAACAAAAGTGGTTGGCTATAAACTGTAGGATTAATCATATTTTACGAAACAGTTTATTAAAGGTATTTTGTATAAAATTCCAGTTACTTGATTCAGAATTTTGTAATAATTCGTTAAGACTCAAGAAATATGTAATTTCATTGACATAACTTGATTAAAGTTATTGGCATTCAAAATATCGTATATGTAACCGTTAGACTTAAAAATATTGTAGTTGTCAATCACTCATATCATCAAAAATTAATTAATTTTATTCTTAATAGCGCCGACTTTCGGTTACAAGATTTAAATGTAGTGCAAATAAATTTGACCAACTCCCATTTACTTATTGTAAAATATATCGTGGGAAAATGTTTCGGATCAATTTAACAAATATTAAAAAGAAAAATCGCCGTTGCATAAATAAACCTAAAGAATATGCCAAAGAATTTAATTTGTGATATACTGCAAAATACGAACTACAACATTTTTGCTTCGTCAGTCAAATCGGCAAAGCGACAACGGAAATGTATTTTATTTGTATAGGCATCCGTAAACTAAGGAAAGGTCCAGTGTGCCACGAAAGGTCTTGATAAGAAAGAACAGTGAATTGTACCGAAAATTCTGCGCCCTGCACAAAATGATAACCCAAATGAAACGTGTAATCCTATTCTACTTTCAGGCATTTCATATTTCGACCGATTTTTCTTTCAAGCTTACGTTGATTGTAGATTTCTTATCAAACTGTTTATACCTGAATTTTAGAAGGTACCAGCATTACAATACAATAGCTTCACAAAAGTATTTTAAGAATCGTTATTTACAAAACGATTTAGTAAGTTTTGGGAACATTTGCAAAATCTAAATCAAAGTTAGATACTAATCAGTGGCGGCCGGTGATCATTTTGGGTAGGGGTGCTCTTTATATGTAATTATGTTTTTAATAAGTAGTATACCGGCTGTAAATGAAGTGTTTCTTTAGTTTTGACTTTAGATAAATGAAAATTTAAACATATAGTATCTGCAAAAAACGGGTCTTTTCGAGCATATGCACGCAATTGTTTCACTTCCGGTTTCGCCGAAAATGACGCCAGCTTTAATTTTTTAAATGGAACTCCCTGTATATTTTTGCATTTTTGAAAAGAGGAAGCAATTTTGGATACACAGCACTATTTTGGTTAATTTTTATAACCTCAAATAATTTTTGAAACAAGATTTAATTATTTATTAAGTCTGCCGTGGCCTGCATAAATTTAATTTTGTTATGTCAACAATTGTCCAAAAACCATTTTGTAAATTTTAAATGACATATTGCCAATAATATTGGTTACTTTAATCGGCTTTGAAGGTTGCGGAATCAGTTTTTTGAAGCAAAAATACAAATTATTGGTATGGATGGATTCGTTAGAAGATGCTTAATTTAAATAATCGCTTGTATACCACCATAGTTCCGATTTAAAAAAATGACTTTTTGTCAAACAACTGATTCCGCAACCTTCAAAGCCAATTAAAGTAACCCAAATGTCATTTAAAATATATTTTTTGGACAATTGACATAATAAAATTCAATGTATGCAGGTCACACTTAATAAACAATTTAATTTTGTTTCAAAAATTATTCGAGGTCATGAAGATTAACCAAAATAGAGCAGTTGTATCCAAAATCACTTCCTCTTTCCAAAAATGTAAAAGTATAGAGGGTGTTCCATTTAAAATAACAAAGTTGGGATAATTTCTGGCGAAACCGGAAGTGAAACAATTGTGTGAATGTGCTCAAAAAATCCGGTTTTTGCACTATCATATGTCTAAAATTTCATTTATCAAAAACCAAATCTAAAGAAAAAAGTGGGTGTTCCACACTTCATTTACACCCGGTTTAGGCCGAAACCATGCTAGTATTTAGCGTATACTTTCCCGGCTGCATGGTTTCGGCCGAAGGTCGAAACCTTGCTACTATCCATCGCTTATATAATATATTAAATAAATTTGTTATTTGTAAAAAAGAGATACCTATACAAAATATTGATGAGAAAATTTAGATGTGTAAGAGAATTCGGAATTTGAAAAAAATGTATCGTTTCAAATTAAAGTCCTACTCTTGCATTAACAAAAAAAATTATTTACTTTTTCATTTAAGTTTATGATTTGTGAAATAATATTTTTTTAATTGATATTAAAGATATTGCTGTTAAACGTTTAACTTTTAAATTGTAAAAAATAAATTATTATATGTTGGTTATAAACAAAATAATTTTAATTAAAACTTCGTCTCTTACTGCTTTAAGTAGCCCAAACAAACAATGTAGGCAACTGGCGCACTCGTTTGCAAGCACTTTGGACAGGACCAACTGTATTGGCACTGCTAAATTAGCAGTGCTGGCGACGAAAATCGCCGAATCTAGCCCGAGACTAACCGAATATGGGAAAAGTGGCACCGCGTAGACTGGCAGTTCCACTGTTTCGCAATCTATCTATAAAATGTTTAATCGTTTAAACACGATGTCCAAATGCAATTTATGTCTGAAACATGTTATATTGTATTTATATAATGTTTGTTAAAATTGTTTTCAATGTCATTATTTAAAAAAAGTTTCATTTTTTGCTGGAGCTGCAGTGCCACAGTGCTCATGTACGAACCGCCACTAATACTAAGTAAACTGCTGCGTTTGTGGAGTACTTTACGTTTGTTTTATTTAAATTATTTAATAGGAACATGCAGTTTAACGCTTCAATTAACTAAATTGGAATGAATTGTAGCAAACCCACAACATTAATTATGTAAAACTAAAATAGTATAACGAGCACCACTACAATGAAATCGATGCGAAATTAGAGATGTCAGTTCGGTAAAGCTAATTGACGTTTCGTTTCGCTGCTGGCTCACTGCGATGGCGGTTTAAATGCGTTTCAATTAGACGAGTTATAGTAAATGGATTTTGTTTCAGTCAGTGCAATACCAGGTTGTGCACTGACCGATATTTAATTAAAAACTTGTGCGACTGCTGTATCAATCACAGACAGAAACGTACAAACAAAGCGAAAACGGAACATGTTTATAGCTTCAGCTAAATTATAGTTATTGAATACGATAAGGCATTAGAGTTTGGACATTAACAAAACAGAACCAAGCTTTTGTAGTATTTTAATGTTAAAAATCAAATTATAATCCCAGGAATAATAATCTACGTGGCCAAGTACAGATTACATACAGTTGCCCTCTTTCATTTTTCATTTCGCCATACGTAGTATGAAGAAAGTATTTCCATTTCCATGACAAAAATAAAATATTTCAATACAAGATTTTGACGAATTTACGTTTCAAGGTCTCCTGAACCCGTTTTGACTTTTTTGCAATGAATTCCGCCCATCCGTCCGTGTGTACATTTTTGAATTTATTTGTATGTAGAGCGGTAAAAAGTATCTTAGAAATCGCCTAGGTTTAGTCGATATTGCAAATCATAACTAATGTGCAGGATGTTACTTGAATCCAAAATTATGTAAAAAAAAAAGGGACAAAGACAATTATTTACCATGCCGATTAGGAATTTTCCAAAATAATTTATTTGTTTTTGCTATTTTTTACAATAATTACAAAAAAGTGCTAAGTGTTATACATTGTCGAATTGAGAATAAAATCCTCTACAAATTGGCGTTAAAATCAGATATAGCGTCCATAAGAAACAATTGACCTGATGATGGTTAAGAAAAAGCGAAACGTCGTATGTAAAATATAATTGGGGATTTTGATTCCTTGCAAAAAGTGGCCATAAAAAAGTTTTAACAAAAATGAAATTCGACATCAAATGAAAAAGTTGCAGGCATAAAACAAAAATCCACTTTTTTACTTTTTCCCCCATATCTCAAAAACTAAAAAAGCTAGAGAAGTTCTGTTTCGTCAAATTATTAAGCACCTGAATATACAACTTTGCCCTAATTTAACCGAAGTCGTAACTCTTACCGTTTACGAGATCCCCATAGTGGCCCTCGAAAAACGAGAACCTGTATAGGGAGACCAGAAAGTGGTACTTTACTGGACGAGTAGGCATTTCTGAGACGAGCCGTAGGCGAGTCCTGGAAGCATAAGAGTTCAGTAAAGACACTTTCTGTGTCCGCCAATGACATAGAAAACCACCATCGTCACCATCCATAATTAAACAGTAGGTTTACAAACTACAGGTGACAATCAACAAAACAACCAATTACTTTCCGTCCTAGGCCGGTAAAGACAACTCACCCCTATACTGATTTTCTGGACGGAATTTTTGTTGTAGTAGTCCTAATGTGAGAATGTATGCCTGCAACTGGAATTGCTAGGCTTTAATTTGAAAGAGGTTAAACATTGGTAAATATGCGTTTTGCTTACGATTTAAAAAAATGCTGTCTAATGACGATGGGTGCATTTTACAACAAAACGGTGCACGGTGCTACATAACTTATTCCAAAAGTCATGTCAATAATGGCTGAAGTGAAATTCCAGTAGTCGTGATTTGTCCTCAATAGAATTGTGTCGAATAAATTACCAGAGTAATGACACTTTGAGCAAGTTCTAACATAAAAGACCAAATTTAAGAAATTCGGTATTCTAATACACAGCAAGACTATCAGAACCTGGTGGACACTACTACACAAACTAGTCCTGTTTCGCCAATTCTTATTTTAATATACTCTTAAAGTTAAATTAATTATGTAGTAATTTATAACAAAAACTTATAAGTATGTTTGTGCCAGCAAAGTTTAATAAACATGTTTTTAACAAGACGTTGAAAAATATTAACGATGAAACTCATCTGATAATAATTTTGACCAAATTTAGTAAATTAGAAACAATGCCAGTTAAAATGAGTCAAATTCAAGAACAACAGTCGCTTAAACTAGGACAAATATTTAAATATCAGAAAACAACTGAACGATATATTTTTTTCTATCCATCGCAACGATAAACGATTTTATTATTTTTTTCTTATCTTATATTATATCTTCGTTGAAGTTGTTCACAAAAAATACTTTTTGTGGAAAGAGTTGGAAGTAAATGTAGGGTGGATTAAAGTAAAAGCTCTGCGAAACACTTCAAATACATCACACTTAACTTGTAAAAAATCGTACTACCTACGAATGTTTACAACTAAGATTAATGTCCCCTTCTGCGATGTCAACACTGGTGGGTTGCAGTTAAGCTATAGCACATGGCAGTCAACATTGAGCTGTTTGTTTACAGTTTAATATCAAACAACGTATATTATCCCACAATGGCACGTGCCAATTTTGTAGCGAATACATAACCATCCCGTTAATTAATCAAATGATATTGCGACGCCCAAACTTAATATATTCGAGACATTATTTATTACCCCACATCTTAAGAATATAATTACAGAAGGTTATTGTAAGCATAGTAGATGGGTAAGTAAAATAATACATACGGCGATATACGGTCAAAAAATCATTTACCTGCAAACTACAAATTGAATATTAAAGGGGCTTCAAGTCAAAATAATAAAACGCTGCAAATTTTAAGCTGTGAGGACGGTTTCAGTTTTGAAATAGCACACTGAGAGAAATGAAGCAATTCAAGATGAATCCAGCGTTTGTTTTTTAACAAGTAAATGCGATCTCTTCATTTTTGTTATTTGTATTAAATTTCATGCAATACGTATCTAGGAATTCTGTTACGATTTTTAAATCAAATGCACCCATGAAAAGATACTACGTGGAATAATTTTTTACCTTAAGAATTTATTTATATATGAAAGCTTTTTGCAGGCCGTATAGGCCCAGAGCTTGGTAATGTTCTTCCACATTCTTGTTTCTTTCGCTTTCTTCCTCCAATTCATTATTTTTTCTCTATTAGTTCTGCCTCCACAGCTTCTCTCCATCTTCTTCTGGGTCTTCCTCTTTTTTTTTGTATGTAGGCTCTTTCCACGCTATCTCTTTTATTATTCTGCGGTCTTCCCTTGTCTCAATATGTCTTAGCCATTGGCCTTCTGGCATTTATTACTTTGTCTATGGTTGCTTCTTTGAAAATTGTAAATCTCCTCGTTTGTTCTTCTTATATATCCCTCATCTGTTCTCTTCCCTCCCACTATTCTCCTAATTATCTTTCTTTCCCATCTTCTTGGGGCTGCCTTTGCATTTCTGTTCAGTATCAAGGTCTCACACCCATAGATCTCTGTAGGTCTTAGTATTGTTTTATACAAACGTAGTTTGGTGCTCCTAGATAACTGTTTTGCTCTTAATAGGTTATTTAAACTCCTGCACTTTTGTTGGCTTTCAGAATTCTCATGTTAATTGTTAATGTCCTTTTGTTTTTCCATTGTGTTTGTGAGTAGTGTCCCTAAGTAAACAAATTTATTTACTTCCTCAAATTCCCCTACCACTAGCCTCTTTAATTGTTTGTTGTCCTATTCTCATTAACTTGGCCTTATCTTCGTTTATCCTTAATCCCATTTTTTGTGCTGCTTCTGCCATTCTGCCTGTCTCCCAGTTCCTTCAAAGTTCTTGCCAGTATAGCCACATCATCGGCATAACTTATGAGTTGGTGACTTTTGTTTAGGATTGTTCCCTCTCTGTTCAGTCTTCCGTCTCTTACTTTTTTTTCCAGAACTACGTTGAATATGAGGGGTGATAAAAATTTATTTAACTGCAATAAAACAATTTTATTTACTTAATTAGAGAAAAAAAAATTCGTAGTATAGGCAAGATTTTGTCCTCATATTTTCTTAGCAAAGAGCAAATTATTTTGTAATAGATTTAAAAACTGCGTGTTACCAAAATTGTGTTTTAATGTATAAATAAGAATATATGTAAAATAAGAATTTGAGAAGACTGCAGCAAAAGAATATAGGAGGTATTTAATTCGGTATAAACGTTAACAATCACTACATTTTATTACGTTTTTGCCCATTTCTGAGGTTTCTTTAGTGACTGCCAGTAAATGAAACGTCCCAAGAAGTTTTATTGCTTCATTGTCCACGAAAATTAGTTTAGGACTCTCACAATTGATCTACATAATAATTCACTCTTATTGAAAATTATTGAACCGTACGCAAAGAGACAATATTTATTACTCACAGCAAATTAAAATGTTGAGCTGAAATACCTAAATCTCTAAAATTAAACAGTGTTATTAAATTTACCAATGCACTGTTTTATAAAATTATAAAAGTATAGAAACCTTAGGTGAAAAAAGTATGTTTAAATAGGGGTTTGTACGATCCAATGTAGAAGGACTGGGGCTAGTTGTCACAAAATTTAGGTTTTATTTTTTTAAAGTCTTATTTTCATAATTTAAGATCAGTTTTTTTTTCTGTTGCATACTTATATGTGTCGTGCTTTATATTCTGAATAGTTTTCAGCAAAATCGAGTTATTTATGTGCAAAAATTTTTTTATCGCGCCCAAGCAAAGGGTGACAACTTACCCCAAGGCCGGGGCATGTTGTCACAATGAGCGGGGTAAGTTGTCACGGGTCAAATAAATGTAGTAAATGATTAATGAAAAAACAAATTGATGAACAAAAAACTCAAATATAACTTCTAACGATAAAAATAGAAACAATACAAACAATCGAAATAAATAGAAATAATTTAAATGCAGATCAAACACATGAAACCCGCCTAGATATCATCATCTGAATCATGTTTGTGCAGCCGTGATTAAAACGTCCGCAGGTGGTGCAGAGCGATTTGTTTTGTTTTAATATGTTCTGACCATCTGTACAGAAGAACATTTTGAGTAATTTTTATGCGTTGGGGCAAGTTTTCGCTTGTGACAACTTGCCCCGTCAACAATGTGACAACATGCCCCGACGCCACTTTTATGATAAAAATCAAGCTATTTGTCTCGAAATAAAAAACCGTATGCATCACCCTCTCAATCCCATCTAGTACTGGATTGTTAAGGTGTTTACCCTTGCCATGCGCACATTTGTATGAACCCAATACACAAATGTCATTTACAGTTAGGCCAGTCGTAAAAGCGTTCCAACAACGGCTAATACTGGCCAATACATTTATTAGAACATAGTTTACGCATGCGAATAAAACAGTTCATGCATTCATAAATGGATTCGCACCGCGATAAAACTATTCTTATGCCCGACGTTTCGTCCTCTTTTGTTAGGTACATCTTTCAACGCAATTCGAACCCAAACATTGGCCGCGGAAACCTACAAGATAAATTAAAATATAATACTTAGTTTTTACCTCCCACTACTGTAATTTTTAAAGGTATATTTAAAACTTTTAACTCTTATATACATCTGGATTGGGAAATCGGATAATAAAAATACAGTTAAGAATAAAATAGGCTATTATCCAAAATTTTGTTTTAAAATTTACCAACAAAACTGAAGAAAATAAGAAAGACATTGTTGCTTTATATCTATTTATTCTTTCTTTTATGCGATCTGTAAAAACCAGCAATAGCCACCTATCGTAGCAGGGTCCCATCTTTCTCGGTACCGTTCTTTTATAACTCGAATGTCTTGATAAAATTTCTTTCCTGGCTCATTCCTTGCGTCGCCCAAAATCTGTCGAAAAAAGACTAGGTGGGAATGCAGGAAGTGACATTCTGCATCCTGATTTTTTGTAATTTTGTGAAAGATTTTCTACTACATGCCATTATTTTCCTTCTTTCAGCTTTTCAAGGAATACTTTCTCTACTAATACAAAAGCTTTTCATGCAGCGAATTTTTGGAAGAACGTGTAACATTAAAATTTATATTATTCAACAGTTTCCTGATCTGAGGCCCAATAAAAGTTCTTATCTTCAGCTTCAGCAAAAATTTTAATTAATGTGCTTCAGGGATTCAATTTTTTTCCTATCTTGTTCATTACTTTTACGAAATTTTTCGTTAGTCCTGGTCTAATATGCAGCGGTGGTTTGGAAATATTTTGTGGGTTAATTATTAAAGGGCTAAAATTGGTGTGTTTCTTGGAGTATTCATTCTTCTTCATTCTTAGAATTCATTCGTATTATAATGCCTTGCTGACTTGCTGTATATCTGGTGTCCCATAAACACATATAGTAGCCACGTGTTCTTGGTACACACTTTTCAGAATTTTTTCAATATTTTCATGTTTCTTTGCATTAAAAAAAAAACCTTCGGAAACATGAAATTTACTTGTTTTGAAGATATTGGGATAAATAACAAAAAAATCGTACGTGATGGATAGTTTTCAAGGCTTTATTTGAATTCAGCTCAAAAAGTAATATAAGAAGCACATATTTTTATCGGTTTGGTGAAAATTGCTCGAAAACAATTGCTCGAAGGAAAATTGCTCGAAAACAATTGCTCGAAGGAAAATTGCTCGAAAACAATTGCTCGAAGGAAAATTGCTCGAAAACAATTGCTCGAAAAACAGTTCCTTGAATGGAACATTCCTCGAAATGAAAATTGCTCGAATAACAATTGCTCGATAGGAAAATTACTCGAAATAATGAAAAAATATGAAATTTATATAAATACGAAATAATTAAATGTACTAGAAAAGTTGTTTACATCTGTTTACATTTAGAAAAATATATAAGGGTTGATGTAGTTATTTTCAATAATGCGCAAGTAAAAAAAATAATTTTACTTTAAAGATTAACATAGTAGGCTGTGAAAACAAAAACAAGGTGTAAGACCGTTTAAAACGCATTTGGTACATGTTACGAAAGTTTCTTATTTGTTGTTGAGATAAACTGAATGAATATTTGAACATAAGATAACAACAAATAATCAGAATCAGCAGTTATGTAGTATATAATATTTTCAAATATTTATAGTATTTATCTCAACAACAAATTGAGTAAGTGTACATGTATTTGTAAATAAATTTAAATACATTTCTCTAAGTGTAAACAAATTTAAACAACTTTTCTAGTACATTTAATTATTTTGTGTTAATAAAAATTTAATATTTTTTTATTATTTCGAGCAATTTTCCTTTCGAGCAACTGTTATTCGAGCAATTTTCGTTTCGAGAAATTTTCCATTGAGGAACTGTTTTCGAGCAATTGTATTCGAGCAATTGTCTTTCGATAAATGTTTTCGAGCAATTTTCCGCACCCCATAATACTAAAACACTGTTGATCATTATTACAAATGTTTATGCTAAATATTGGTTGTTTCCGAAAGGCAGCATTGCTTGCATGTACAAGACTGTATTTCAGTTTTAATTTACATGGTAAGATTTTTTTAGTGAGTATTTGAGAATAATGTAACTTTTTATAGTGATTTAGGATTTAAATAAGCTAATACTAAGAAACTTTTTGATGTAGTATAATCACTAAAAGAAGCACAAAGTTATAACTAATTCCGATAATAAACCATTAACAATAAAAACACCAAATTGTGTACGTATTACTGTTGATTCTACTTTGTTTATTATGTTTTTATCACTAAAAGTTTGAGGAAGTTGCGAATATTTTTTATGGCCGCCTGTACATAAACATTTTCTGCACAACTTTTTTTATATCTAATGCAGCACATTTGCTAACAACAATAACTAAGATAAAACGCGCCATGCGACGTCTTATTTAGGACCCAAGGTAGATGAGTTTTTCTCTCTAGGGCCTGTTTAGTTCAGCGCTTGCTGAAGAGGTCGCTGTTTATCGCGCCCCTCGACGGTCAATTACATGCGTATCAGTGTCCTGCTGACGCAGTACGTTTACCCGGCGAGCTTCTCTAATGTTGTAATTGTGCCTGGATTGGACAGAAACCACTAGAAAATGTACCTTTTTTACGGCGCTTCGCCCACCACAAGGTCGAGAGAATGGAATCTTTTTTTTTGCTCTGATAACATTATGAAATCGCAAACTACTTTGTAATAACGCCTTCGCATTCAACCTGAAACCCACATTTTGAAATATAATTACGAAAGAGATTTCCAGTTATCGCAGTACAAATGCGTTTAAATGTGAAACAATAAATTACTTATGCAAGCTCCAGTGTCCATAATAAATATGACCACTAATGGTAAGTTACAAAGCCAATTAAATAGACCAAAGCTTTGTAATTTACAATAAAAAATGTAAAAATCTTTCTTAGTTTTTAGTAATGATATAGAAAAAACAAAGAAAAATGTGTTGGCCTTTCTATCCAATTTTTACATTTTTTGAGATGTCAAAAAATTAAAAGCTTTAGGTATATCGAGCACTTTTTTATTTTCCACGTTTTGATGTTATTATACGAGGCAAGTTTTTAAAGTAAAATACAAGTACGAAAAAAATTTTGTTAAATAAAAGTAAAGGCAAACAATTTATCATTATTGTCATACTAATAATTTAGTCTAAATTTTATACTGTGAACTTACTTTCAAAAGAATTCATAAAACCTGATCATTAGTTATAGTAATAGAATAGCTGTAGCAACGAAATTTTACTACACCATCAATAAATGTTTGACAAGTAAGAAGGGGATATCAAAAGAAACTAGGACGCCAGTTTTTAATACAGTTTACGTACCCATACTTACTTACAGTTCAGAAACTTGATCACTAACAAAAACGCAAAAACAAAGACTAACACAGGAAATGAGATTTTTGAGAAGAACAGAGGAATGTAGATCGATAAAATCAGTAAATATTAAGAAAAAGATGAACACGAATCTATTAAGATGGCTTGGACATCTAGTACGCATGCTAGAAAGTAGAAACGCGAAAATAGGATTAAAAATGAAGATGGAGGGAAAAAGAAGTAGAGAAAGATCAAAAATTAAATGGGAAAAAGAAGTAAGGCCGAGACTAAAACCGAGGGGTAAACCGCTCTTGAAATTTGTACACTATACTTCCATTTTAATTGATACTTCCACTAACTTCCACTAACTTCCGCTAACTTCCACTAACTTCCACTAACTTCCACTAACTTCCACTAACTTTCACTAACTTCCACTAACTTCCACTTACTTCCACTAAATTCCGTTAACTTCCACTAACTTCCGCTAACTTCTAATTAAATAAAACGAGTAAATCATTGTTAAAATCATTGATGCGAAGCGAAGAACCAATGCACTACAATAAATATAAACAAATCACTATAATTTCTATTTAACTTGGCGAATAATTTTAATATTATGGAAATTATTACAACGAAATGCGTATTCAATATTTTTTTCAAAGTATAAATCATATAAAATTTGGCCAATAAACCAATTTTCGTCGTAATACACTGAATAATATTGTTCTAAAGCTAGATCAACTTCTGCAGAGTTTCGTTTCCAAATTCAGAGCTATCTGATATAACTATTAAAAAAATTGTGTCTGTACAGGGTGGTCCAAATTCGATGGGATTGCATGGGTATCTCGGTTAATATTTAAGATAGAGAAACGGTTAAATTACCAAAAATGTACAGTTTTTTGAGACAAACTCAAAACCGTTTTCAAAAATATTCTATAATTTCCGGTTTTCGAGTTATCGAATAAAAAGTGTTTTTTTGTCATATTAATAATGTGTCATATCTCCGTTATTGTTTTAAATATCAAAAATATTTATAAAGATTATTTTTGGATATTTTTATGTTGAATTTGATTATACTAAAAAAAAAAAATTTACGCTCGCCGTTAAAAAGTTATGACAAACTTACCTTTTTTTAAATGGAAACGATAGTTGGCTATGACCTATATAAATTCCTCATTTTTTTCTCATTCCAAATATATAAGGGTCAATGTATTTATTTTTAATAATACGGAAGTTATGAAGGTTTTTTAGTTTTTTTTTCTAAGCAAATCATAGTAGGCTATGAAAACAAAAACCAAAAGGTGTAAAACCTTACAAAACTCATGTGGTACAAGTTACCAAGGTTTTTTAATTTGTTGTGGAGATAAACATTGTAAATATTTGAAAATAAGAAAACAACGATATAGTCGGTATCAGCAGTAATGTAGGATATTGTTGTTTATCTTATGTTCAAAAAATGTCGTATTTATCTCAATAACAAATTAAAAAACTTTGGTAACTTGTACCACATGGGTTTTATAAGGTTTTACATCTTGTTTATTTTTTGTTTTCACAGCCTACTATTATTTTCTTTTAAAAAAAAACTAAAAAACCTTCATAACTTGCGTATTGTTGAAAATAAATACATCAACCCTTATATATTTGAAATGAGGAATTTAAATAGGTCATAGCCAACTATCGTTTCCATTTAAAAAAAGGTAAGTTTGTGTCATAACTTTTTAACGGCGAGCGTAAAATTTTTTTTCTTAGTATAATCAAATTAAAAATAAAAATATCCAAAAATAATCTTAATAAATATTTTAACGATCCCTCCTGACTTTTTCGAAACTTTTATTTAACAACCAACATATATTGGATTTTTTAATTATAATTCCAGTAAGAAATCATTTGAATGATGACATTGTTTATATTTTCATTTTTGTTGCTGATGTTTTTACAATATTACCCTCAAATGTAATTTCTTCCAGGACTTTTAAAGTATGCTCATCAATTTCAACTTCTTCATTTTTATCTACGACATTTTTGTTAAAAAGCATTTT
The DNA here is from genome assembly GCA_947652605.1 of Elmis aenea. Lineage (NCBI taxonomy): Eukaryota > Metazoa > Arthropoda > Insecta > Coleoptera > Elmidae > Elmis > Elmis aenea. The sequence goes on from OX393578.1 coordinate 20,070,908, forward strand.
TACGGAGAGTCCATACCATGACTTGTTTTCTACACACATACCAAGATTTTTAGTTCCATCCAATTCATCCACAGCGTCATTCAAAAAGTCTGCAACAAATGGGAAAAACTTTTATTATTGACTTCTCAAAAAAAAACAATTCTTGTTAAAAGTTGGTGCATGGTCTAAAACTAATTTTAAGATGAAGAAAAGTCATAGGATACTATATTTTAAAGATTTTTGAAATATTCGCAAGACTAAAGTTCTTTTAAAATAAGGACACTACTCTTGCAAATATTTCAAAAATCGTTAAAATCTAGTGTTCTATGACTTTTTATCAATTTTTTTTTTTTTTTTTAAATTGGTTTTAGACCATGCACCAACTTTTATCAAGAATAAAATTTTCTGAGAAATCAATAATAAAAATTTTTCCCATTTGTTGCAGACTTTTTGAATGACGCTGTATAAGGTTTTTTTTCTACGGTCGTTTCAATAAGTTCATCTGTGATCTCACTCACCATACTTGTACTTATAAATTTAATTTTCTTTCCCTCCGTCAGCAGAAAATCCTAAAACACTAATTACAAAGTCACTGGCTAATTGTTTTACAGTACTTCATCTAAGAATAATATCATTAAAGTTAAATTTATTATTTGTTCCAAATGCGTCTAAGCAAAACGCAGGCGCTGTATCACAAAGTGGTTGTACCATCAATACGTTAGCAAATTTGGACTTTTCACGAGTCAAGAAATAATCCTTTATATTAGTTGCAGAACATGCTTCATATGGATTCGTATTGGGTAGACCGTCACTTTTAATGGGGAGACGCATTCGTACATGCGACGACCTTGAATGAATTGCTCCAGTAACTTCCAAATACTTCCACTAACTTCCAAATACTTCCACTAACTTCCAGATACTTCCACTAACTTCCGCTAACTTCCACAGTTTTGTACACCATACTTCCACAGCGGTATACCCCTCGACTAAAACAAAAAAGTCAGCTGGAAAGATGTGCCACAATTAGCTAACGTTAGGCAGGACCGGAAAAACTTATTCTAGAAATAGAAAAGCATACCTCGACACCGAAAGGTACAAGAGGGACCGATTAAGAAGAAGAAGATATATCCAATATTTACAAATTACACATTGCTTTTAAAGCAGTAATTCTCAACATGCGGGGCGCGGCACCTAAGGGGGGCAGAATATACCCGACGGGCGAAGGGACACGAAGTAAAAAATAATTGATGGAAAAACTATTTGTTAAAATAACAAAAAACTACTCCCTCTGTCCCATAATAACAGTAGCAGTAGATTAATTTAATTTGTCCCATAATAATAGTAGCAAAAAAGAATAAATATAGAACGCAAAATTTATTATCAAAAAACTAGATTAAATTAAACATTGATTTTGATTGAAGACTTCGCAATCTTGCGCTACAACATAACTTACAGCTGTATTCGCCAATAATTCCCGTTTAAATATTCACTTGCTACTATTAATATGGAACAGAGGGAGTATGACATAAAAGTCATACTAAGAGAGACAGCTGACAGATTGGAATGGGATATAATAAAATTTGATATGTAGAAGGTAGGCGCAATAGAATTTGATTTGGAAAAGGAGAGCACAACTATAAAAAGGTTTTGAAACACTGCTTTAAAGTTTTTTTTTGTAAACTCGCAGATTTTCGATGATACGGTTTTACTTCTTATCTTACTTTGTGTTTAATTCAACTCGAACCATTTTTACTATAAATGACTACGCAATGTCATTTACAGCCGAATTTTTTATTGGTCAAAGATTGTGAATATTTTAAAATACAAACTGTAAATTATGTACAGATAAAAAGTTTACACTTAATTAAAAGTAAGTTATTTTTCTTTACATTCAACATAATTTTTTTTATTTTCTTGAACTTTATTTAGCATATTTACAGATCCCTAGTACACCTTTAAGCGGAAGCGCTTTATGCTGTAGGCTTTAAGAACAGCTTTTAACAATAAACAAAACAAAAATTATGATCACCATTGACTTCCAACAGTTTTGTATACCTAGACCTAGCACCAGCATTCTTACACTCATATCGCAGAAGTGATTTGGCCAATCAGTCTTTACAGCATCGGCTGTTGCTATAACTTGAGTTTTAAGTAATCAGAATGTGGCAAAAAATTCATCTCCTTCATTCTTAGCATGTCGCACAAATCACTCAGCTGCTTCCAGGCGGTATAGTTTGTGTTACCATATTTGGCTCTCATCCGTCATATAGTTTCTTAAACTTAAAGCTTTGCTGTCACTTTGTCATAAATCACTGAGCATGAAACTTCTGGAAATTCAAGACCAATTTCTAAAATCGAAACTATAATTCTAGCGAATTTTCGTGTCATAATCGTCTGTGAACCGGACGACCTTCATAATGAATATTAAAAAATTGTGCACAATTGTTTAAGGCTTGGAATCTATAATTGGGCACTAGGCACTCCTTTACTGCATTAAACAACCATTTAACCATATACACTTGACAAATAAAGTACTAGTAACCACTTAGTACGCATGACAATGTCCCCTAACATTATTCAACTAATTACAAATCAAAACTTACTTTAAAAAAACGCCTCATATTTTATTTCAACAGCTTCGTCCGTTTGTGGCAATTATCAACTTTATGATGAGTATATTTTATGAGCGCCTTATTGGCTATTTTCATTGGTAAAAAGTATTAAAAATTGTATAGTGAAATAAAAAATCTAAAATTTCTTGTTCTTTTGTTAAATTACCATTGCCTTTCGGTTGTAGTCTTGAGCCTTAATTATACGTCATTAACATTTATTTACGTAATTTTTTATTCAAAAATACAATTTGATTTTGTTCCACATAGAATGTTAAGACTTATTATGAGCATACAGTGTTAAATTAAGTTATTTTATGTATTGTAATTGTATAGATTATTGTATTCGGGATTATTAAAAAAATTGTTGCATTGGCTTTTGACGTGTTTTGCATGCAAATCCGAAAGTTATACGTTTTACTTGTATTTTACCAAATTTAATGCATACATTGAATAATAAAATAAATAAAACTACGCTATACCATTTAGGATTAAAAGGTTAAAAACTGGCTGCATTAACAATTAAGCCTAGTACATCAAATATTTCATTTAAAAGCAAGCAGCAGGAACTACTTACTCGTTATTTTATATCAGCAACGTTGCTATGATGTTTACGAGTTTTAAATAGCAAAATATAATTAAATTACCTGTACAATATAAATTTCTGCTTTTACAAAGCTATTTAGATCCAATGAAAGCCATATATATGCAAATAGTATACTCACTTGCTATTAAGTTGTTGCAAAATGTATACTTTGCTTAAACATTTTACATTATGTAGAATTTTACCATTAAAATATACTCAGTTACAAAACGACAAATTTCTGACTAAATATTGGCTTAATACAAATAATGTGTACAATATTAAACAAACGTACAGTTAAATATCTGGTAACGTGGTAACCTACATATTTTCCTACTCTACTGAAAAATGAATGCAACTTTTAACAAACATCTGCAACTGTAACATTCGAAAATACTTTTTTAACTCGAACAGTTTTTTTTTCACTGAAAACTAATGGATGCATGAATTCCTGGCGCATTCACCATTTTTGTAGACGTGTTCCGAATAAGTTTGTAGGTTACATTGTTTTTATTTAGCTTGCATGTATTTTATTCATCTCCTTTTATAATTTGCTAAAATTTTTGTAATATCGCTATTTATTAATTACTACTTAAATAACTTAAGTCAGTGTTTTTCTAACTTTTTTAAAGATTGCTCTCTTTCATTCCTTTTATGCGGTGGTAACTAAAAAAAAATTTGCTCCAATTTTTTTTAAAAGTTATCCCGTTCACACCGGCGACCAAAAAAAAACTCTTTAACTGTTTTTAAATTCGTTCTTTCATTTCTTCGCGCCACTTTCAGACATGTGTTGCGCCCCTCAGATTAAGACCACTGACTTATGTAATTCGTTTTTCTTTACAGAATGCTCTTCTAATACATATGTATTTATTTTAAATACACTTTTTAAATTTCCTTAAAAGCAATTTAAACAATAAGTTGTTGAAAATAATCAGTTACATACCTTCAAATATTTTTAGCTATACCAAGTGTACCAGTAAGCAACATGATTACCTTAAATAGAGCACCCTGTATATTTCTCACTTATGGAATTTTAATTGAAATATATCAAATTTATTAAACGTTTTTTAAATAAAATTACCTATTAGAGGTTTATTTAATATTTTATTTGATAATATTAACACATGCATATCCTTTACAATATACAGGGTGTCCCAGATAACATTTTCAGAATGGGGATCTTGCTTATTATAAAAGGTTTGCTTAAATTAGATCAGTATAAGAGAAGCTACAATCCATTTTTAAAAGTACAAAATTTCTCGTACTTCAGATGTTATAGCAAAAAATATGAAAATATGTTGAATATCTTTTTTCTCTCATAACTTTTTTGTTTTATTCATAAGAACAAGCTTATTAGTTCTTTCTTCATTTACTTTTAAATGTAGAATGTAACTGTTATTTTAGATATTTTTTATTCCTTATCATTTTTGAGACATTACCCCAAACTTAATTTTTTCTCATTAGCCTCAAAGTTATTAGTTGAATAAGTAATTGTGCTTTATTTTTTTAAATGAGATCTTACTTGCTTTATCTATAAATAAGTCATTAACTTAAGAAAAATCGTATTCATTTACAGACTTTACGACAGAGCCCACGCTTTGATGTTGTTCCTTTGCTAATACTAACGTGTCGATTGGATAAATAAAGAAAGCATTTGTTCTTTTTTTATTTGTGACAAACACAGTTAAAAATGGTTTTGTCAGATGGTATGCGATGCTATAACCATATTTTATTGATGCCATAAAGCGAAGTATTCGTTAGGTCATTGCCTTTTGGAATGTGTTAGATCCACTATTCGTTTAAAAGTAGCAGGAGGATTCATAGGTCCTTAAAAGGGTGAAAAGGATAATGGTGCTATTAGTTTTATCATGGTCAGAAAATTTTCCGAGTACGTTAATAAAAGATTAGCAACAGTTTTAAGAAGATTTCCGAACGATTTGAAGCGGTTTATAAATAACAAAGTACAAAAATTAATCAAATATATCAGAAGTGATCATTGTTTAAATAATGAAATTTTGTAAATGATTTGCAAGTCCTACGTGCCACCTTTTAACTGGCTAAAAGTTGGAACAAAAATAAAGTTTAATCGGAAAGACTTCATTTTTCCGCAAACAAATACTGTATTGTAAAAGTACAAATTAAAATACTTATTGTGTTTTCCATCTCACGTAAAGACGTACAGGGATTGTCTGTTACGCCCTGCAAAACAATTTTTTTTAAATTTTTATCCGTGCGCCGGTTTCTTTTCGACTTAACAAAACTTCCATTAATACTTATTAAGTTATCATGTAATCGCCGAAAACTGGCTGACGAGTATTTATTGAAATACATTTCTGCAGCCATAATATCATTTCTCCTACAGGGAATAAAGCACTCCAATCTCCAATATTTATGCTTATTTGAAAAACGATCCATTGAAAACCTGGAAATCACTAACTTGTTTGCACTACAGAAAAATATGTAATATTTGACAGTTGTTAGAAATACTCGTTGCAATTGTTATGTCACGACACAAGACCTACTCTGGTGAAACCTTAATTTTCATATGTTTCTTAGGTTAAACATACGGATGCTTTGCATGGTTAAAAAGCATTTGTTATGGAGATTTGAAAAATGCAAAACGTAGTAGTCTAGAATATTTTTAACGTCATTTTTAAAATCCTTAAAAGTTACTACTCCGATCCTGAAAATTTGGCGCACAAATCTTTTCAAATAAAGGTAATATGGAGGTTTTAAGAAAATGTACATTTTTCGTTTTTATCGTGGTACTACGTAACAGGACGAATTATTGATAATGTAAAACTGGATTATTGTTACGCATGTAATTGCGCAACTTTTTCCCCATTTAACCAATTTTGTATTTCTAACGGTTTCCGAGATATCCATGTACTTCATTTTAAACTGGACACCCTGTATAAATATGTATAAGAATATTTATATTTATAAGCACACAAATAGGTTTTTAAATATGTACTTACTTTAGTGCAATAAACTTTGTTTATCACCAATTTTAATTTTTTACCCCCTTCAACGCCTCACGCCACTAAAAATGCAAAAAATATACTCCTATCACACTATACCTTACTATTACTTTTCTGTAAAAAAGGATTATTTTTGGTCTAGAGCGTTGAAGGGTTAATTTTTTTAAATCTTTTGACAATTAATTTCCTTTTTATTTTACGACTTCGACTGAGATTGGCTTACGTTTTAATAAATAATTTAAAGCAGCAATTTAAAATTTTATTTTTAAAACTGACAAATACGTTATTTTCTGTTTGATGTTCTAAACTTTTTCATTTTAAAACATGAAAAGCGAATAAACAAAACGAATGTATCGAGATTGTATTAAATGAAAAGTCAATCGTGTCGAAAAATACTGCCCCAAAGCATGACCTACTTGTTCAAAATAAGATACACAACCATCGGAATATGCATTTCAAGATATTTTCTTTGCTTGAACAGTGAATTTTCATGTCTTATTTTGGAATTCTGCGGGACTTTTTATGGTGAATGAAAGAGCCTTCGCAGAAAAATTGTGCCTGATAATCAAATAAAATGTGAAGTATTTAATTAAATAAATAATACCTAAAGTTAAATTTGACACACTGTGTTAATTTAACTTAATCTCAAGTTATTATGTACGTATTCGTTTCTCTGCCATAAAGCTATAAGTAAAAACATTTAATTTTTACGATTTCGGCAACATCAGCGTTTCATTTAAGAAAAAATCAAGTAAACAATTTTCACTACGCTATAAAAACTTAATATTAAATTAGTTATCAACGAAATAAATTATAAAAATAAATTATTGAAGTGATCACCATAAAAAAAACTTTTTAACAATGAAGTGAATTAAGCTTATTAAACAAAAAGCTTTATTTAATAGCCAATATAATTTTTACGAGCAGGACTTATCGGAGCTAAAGTTGATTTAAATATAAAATACGCAGATTTAAATCTTTATATCTCATAAATTCCAGCAAAGAAAGTCCACAGCTGAAACACTGCCAAGAAAAATAAGAACTAACCATGGTACAATGATAAAGACATCGTAAATCTATTCTGACTTTCAAATTTATTCGTTTATGCAAATCAGTTGAGACGTGGGGTGTTGAACTTTTATTACTATTATAGTTCGTCGTTTAGAATTGATACTCGATCATTTGGAAATAAAACATATTGAATAAATAAAGAGCTAAATAGCAAACACGTATTTCTATAGAAAAGTAAGTAAACAATTATTTAAATAAGTTTATTGACTACGATAAAATTTAATAAATTTATCAATTATGCAAATAATTTTTTCAAAATAAATGCTGTCGTTTTCAACAACATTACGAAAATGTGTTATTATTTGAGTTTTTTGTACAAGAACTAACTTCAACACAGAAAAAAAAGATGTAGCAAATACAGCAATACAAAATAAATTTACCAAAAAATTAACTAGTAATTCTTAAACTCCTTAAATCAGTTAAACATGTCATATCAGAAGATAAATATTACAATGGTACGGATATTTTAAATAAAATTGGCTAACAAATTATTACAGTATTAAGAAATAATAAATGTAAAAGAAATTAAATTTCAAACAAAATCAAAAATAGTCACATCGCTTATAATAAAAGTATCTATTAATAAGATTTATAACAGAAACAAATATATTTACAGATCTTGTTTCCCTTACAAATAAAGTAAACCCAGAACTTAAAAAACAACACTAAGTTTTGTCTGAATAAAGAGCCTTTCTGATTTTATTGGGGACGAAATTGTAAATGTTTTGATTGAAGAAACTAACTTACTACCTGTTGCGAAAAACAATGCGGCTACTAACGACCTCACAAACAATTTAAAAGTGTGCACCAGGACTCTCTGGAATTGGAAATAGATGACTTTGCAAAATCGTCAAAAACTCACTGAGCCTAATCCATCCTGCTTTACAGAAAAATATTCCATGCGTTACATTAAATACCGTTACTGGGCTAAACCATGGTAATTTTTCTTACCCCCGGGCATGACCATGTGACGGGACCTTAACCACTTGTTCCTCTCGTGCAACAAACCCTCAACATTTACAACCAAATTATAAAGACCTAGCGATGATTAAACAAAAAATTTGGAAACAGAGAAGATGTAACAAAAAATACCAACATAGACACAATATTGAACTACTTAAAAAAAAAACACTGATAAATACAGCTAGAGAAATATGCGGATGTAGCAAAAAGATTAATAACAGAAAGCATAGAGAGATAAATGGGCAGTATTTGGTGTTAAAATTAAGAATAATAGCAAAACAAATAAAAAATTATTTTATAGAATGCTAAAATAACTTAAAATAGAAAAATTAGATGACATAGTCCGAATAAGAAACAAAAACGGAGATATGCTCAACAGAAGACGATCAAATAATGAAGGGTTTTTTTTTTTTTTAAATTATTAAGTAAATCCCCTCGGGGTATTTGCTAATATTATTATAATCTGATCAAAAATTGGATCAATGAATAATTTTGTTCTAACCTAATTTATCTATGGTTTTAATCCTAAAACTAAGGTCATACTCACTAGCGTACCGTAGGATCTAACAACTTAATTACACTAATTTACCGTGTACTACAAAACTGCACTGTGCTCTGCTTTTACTAACATGATCACTAAACTAACTCAAAGGGCTTCGTCCTTTTGAGTCTTCGCACTAGCTTTGTGTTGTCCAGGAGCTGGATGGCCTCGACGTTCACGTGACGGAGCAGCCGCTGTTCATGGCTACTGGCAAATCTGGTGACGGTTTGATCGACAGTCTCCATTTTGATGTCCCGATGGATATCGGTGTTTCGGCAGTACCAGGGAGCATCAAAGATGTTTCTTAGTACTTTGTTCTGATAGCGTTGTATAACTTGGATGTTGCTCTTGCTGGCACAACCCCAGAGCTGGATGCCGTACGTCCACACGGGCTTCAATATCTGCTTATATAGAAGCAATTTATTATCTGTAGACAACCTGGAGTTTCTCCCTAGGAGCCAATACATTTTTTTGAATTTTATATTAAGCTCTTCTCGTTTCTTTTTGACATGGGCTCTCCAGCAGAGTCTAGCGTCGAGGGTCATACCCAGATATTTTGCTGAATTAGCGTAGGGAATCTGAGCATCATTTATTTTTACGGGTAGATGTTGATTGCGTTTGTTAGTAAAGTTGACATGAACAGATTTGCCGTCATTTAACTTGATACGCCACGTTTTGCTCCAGGTGTGGATCTTGTCAATGGATTTTTGTAACTTTCTGGCAGCTTCTTCGTGATCTTTTCCAACAGCCATTATTGCCGTGTCATCAGCGAAGGTGGCGATTGTACCGTTGTCAAGGTCAGGAATGTCTCTAGTATATAGTAGATAGAGCAATGGACCTAATACGCTACCTTGGGGCACCCCTGCCTTAATTTCACTTAGATCAGAATAAGCCTCCTCTTGTTTTATTCTAAAGTGTCTTTCTGTTAGATAGGATTGCAAAAGTTGAGAATATTGCAGTGGCAGAATCATGTTCAGCTTGTAAAACAGGCCTTCGTGCCATACTTTATCAAAAGCCTGCGCCACATCCAGAAAGATAGTGTAACAGACTTTCTTTTCTTCCAATGACTTCTCAATGATGTCTGTGATCCTATGGACTTGTTCAATAGTCGAATGGCTTTTTCTGAATCCAAACTGGTGGGAAGGAATCAATTTATTTTCTTCGATTATTGGTATTAATCTCTTAAGCAGCAATTTTTCATATAGTTTCGAGATAACCGGCAGTAGAGAGATGGGTCTATAAGATGAAGCTTCATGTGGAGCTTTGCCAGGTTTGGGGATCATAATGACTTCTGCCACCTTCCACATCATAGGTACATACCTTAATCTAAATGAGGCGTTAAAAATATTGGTAAGTTTTATAATAGCTTTCCTTGGGAGCCGTTTCAAAACTTCCCCTGTTATCAAATCAAACCCAGGGGCTTTTTTTGGATTGATGTTTGTTTTAATTTCAGTAAAAATTTCTTTTGGAGAAGTAGGTCTAATGGCAGCATTTTCTTGTTCTGTTGCTGGTTCAAGCCAGTCTTGACTGTCTTCTCCATCATTCGGCTGAAAAGTCCGCTCTAGATGTTCTGCGAATCTGCGCGCTTTTTGAATGCTATTTCGAGCCCAACTTTTATCCGCATTTCTGATGGGGGGATTTAGTAAGATAGGCCTTTTTAACCGCTTGGTAGCTTTCCATATCGAATAATCTGTACTATTATCGTTAGTTAGTTCATTCAAGTAGTCACTAATTGATTCATTTTTAATACGCTGGATTTCACGTTTCAACCGCTGTGTTGCATTATTCAGCGCTTTTTTATCAGCTGGTGCTCTAGACTGATGCCATTTTCTTCTAATTTTTCTTTTTTCTGAGATAAGGTCTCTGATCTCTTTTGGATAATTGTTTCCTTTTGCTCTGTATGTAATCACCGGAGTGTTTTCCCAAGCGGCCTGTTAAATATTTTTGACGAACAGACCAGCTTCATCATCTAGCTGTTCCTCTGTTCTCAGCGGGACCGAGAGATTAATTACTTCTTCAAGCTTAATTGCGAAGCTTTGCCAATCTGTTCTATTGTTGACTAATTTGGGTGAGTTTTTTTTCTGGATTACGCTTTCGCCTAATGTAAGGAGTATGGGGGAATGATCTGAGTTCATGTCCCATGCTTCCTCAACATGCACGTAGTTTGGGGAGATGTTCCTGACTATAAAGAAATCAATGAGGTCAGGAATTTTGCTCGGATCTGTGGGCCAGTATGTTGGCTTTCCGGTTGACAATGTTTGACATTTAAGCTGATTGCATGCTGCTAGAAGTTCCTTACCTATAGTTGTTGTCAGCCTAGACCCCCAGTAAGTATGCTTTGCATTAAAATCACCTCCTGCTATAAATCTATATCCTTGGCTGTCCAGAAAGTGAATATATTGGTCTTTCTTCAAAGCGTGTCTCGGTGGGCAATACAATGCTGTGGCTACAACCTCGTAAGTTTTAGTTTTGATAGTAACAGATGTGGCCTGTATTTCTATTGTTTGGTAGCTTATTTCTTGATGGTGTAGAATCGATTCCTTCACAATGATTGCACTTCCGCCTTTTGCTGTGTTGTCTGGGTGGGTAGTGTGATAAGTCTTGTAAAATAATGAAGAGTTGAAAAGAATATTTTTAAGAGCTAGTAGCAAACGAAAACAATATTGAAGACGAACTACTAGAAGATCTAACACAACGATACCATAGAGAAAACAATAATGAATTTTATATAACTGTAGAAGAATTACAAGAAAGAATAAAATAACTTAAAAATGAAAAAGCACCAGGATGTGACAAACTAACAAATGAAATGAGAAAAATGTTGGAGAAAAGGGAACAGAAATCCTTGTTGAACTGTATAATAAAGTAAGAAACGAAGAATATATACCTCAAGATTGAAAAATAGCTTTAATAACACCAATATACAGAAAAAAAGGTTACGCATACGACTGCAATTACTACAGAGGAATAACTCTATTGTATACAGCAATGAAAATTTAAGATAAAATCCTGGACACAAAAAAAAAACGATAATAGAAAACACACTAGAACAATCTTAAAGTGGATTTAGGAAGGAAAGAAGTATTCAAGATCATATATCCACAATGAAGCAAATAGCCGAGAAAACAGTAGACCAGGATAAAGAAATATATTTGGGTTTAATTGCCTTGGAAAAAGCATTCGATAAAGAGCCAAGAGAATTACTATGAAGAACACTAGCTGAAAGAGGAATAGAGAATAAAAAGATCAGAGTGTTAACAAATATCTACAAAGAAGACACACATATATTGTGAGATACGCCAAAACCTAGCTTCAGAAACCTTTACAACAAAAAAAAGGATTAAGACAAGGGAGAGGACTAACTCCATTATGTTCAAAATCTTCATTGATAAAGTAATAAAGAAGTGTACGTCAAGAGTTGAAAGTCTATGTAGGCTATAGATACATGAGAAGCTGTAGAAGAATAAGGAATGAAACTTAATAAATTCAAAACAAAAGTAGCACTAATAGAAAATAAACAAAATGAAATACAAATAAAAATAGATAGATAATGTACAAATTGAATAAGTCGCAAATTTTACATATTTAGGAGTAGAATTAGATGGGAATGGAAAACGGGAAAATAATAAAGATAAAACATCTACCAATTATCATTCGCCTATATTTATCCAAATTTGAGAAATAAAATAAAAACCTAATTTTATCGCTCCCATTTAGGAGGGTGTAACTCAGAAATGAGACGTCTGAGACAAAAATTTTATATAAAAGACCCCCCTTAATTTTCGAGAAGAAATAACCGTCCTCATTTTTTTGCAATTGTTAAGTATAGAGCGACACCTGTCATCCAGGTTAGACATTATCAACACATTGTATTGTACAACATGTGCTATGTATCATGAATTGTTACTTTACATCAAGTACTTAATGTAACAATATTATATTGTTTATTTTACAAAACAGAAATATTTAGGAAACACCCTGTATATAAACTAAAGTTGCGGTATTAAATAAATAAAACAACTGTATTAAAACAAATTGATGATAACAGACATGTATACACAAAAATGCATGTAAATATAAATAAAAGTTAATCCAAATAGATTAGAAAGTCATTATTTATATATTAAATAAATTTATTCAACTAAATCAATATAGTTTATGATTGACGTCGTTGCCATTAATGTTCGCTGCCACAAGTGCTACATGTAAATAATAAAGTTATAATAACAAAATCTTCTAATAAAGAAGCAAAATCATCAAACCTGGTATAGGTTTTCTTAAAAAAAATATTCTTCTAAAAATACAAGATGAGAGATTCGTTATTAAACCTGAATTTATTTACAAGCAAATCCAATGATCTATTAATAAAATACAATGAAAGTTGTATTAGTACAAAGCAGCAGGTAAGTGCAAAGTTCCTTTTTATCGTTATTAATAATTTAAACTTCGTCGAAGTTAGTTCCTGCCTAATTCCGGGCATCATAATTGAATTTGTTAATTATAAGCTAGACATATCCCCGAAGTCTCGAAACTTGCCCACGGTTAGACCAGTTTTACTTGACCGTTTCTGTGAAGCCAAAATTACAAGTAGAGTTATCTCATTTAAATGAAAATTTGAGACGATTTCAATTATTTGCTAAACCGGAAGCCTTTGATCACTATCTAACCCACACCTACGGAAAAAGCTGCGTTCTATAACCCACTTACAACCAGAAGAAACTTTAATCAACATATAAATGCATTAACCGTGCAACAAATTTATACGAAAAAGGCTAAAAAGTTAGGAAGCAGTAACGTTGTTTTATTAATATTCATTAAATATTGCGAAACACAGTAAGCGCTGCTTATTATGATCATTGATTACCATTACAAATTCAAAATGAATTTAACCAACGACGATACTGACAAACAGATATAGATTTTGGAAGTATTATGTGATTGCTTAGTTTTTTATTTAAACAAGTAGGCTAGATTTATAGTTATTTAACATTTTAAAAGTATATACAGGGTGGTCCACATAGAAGGGCCACTATTGGGATCTCGTAAACGGTAAGAGCTACAAAGAAGTTTAAATTAGACAAATTGTTTGCCTTTTTAAGACCTATTCAGTGATGTTTAATGTTTTAAAAAAGTTCCAGCCTCTCTTTTTTTAGTTTTTTAGATTTTAACGCGGGCTGTAGTAGCGACGGAATGTATCCATACATGACAACGCGGACCGGATAGAGAGCTTCGACCCGCGGGCCGCCAGTTTGCTACCCCTGCCTTACATATTACTCCTTAACTGGTATAGGAACATTCTTCGCCCACAATTCTTCGCCCACAATTCTTCGCCCACAATTCTTCGCCCACAATTTTTCGCCCACAATTCTTCGCCCACAATTCTTCGCCCGCAATTCTTCGCCCACAATTCTTCGCCCACAATTCTTCGCCCACAATTCTTCGCCCACAATTCTTCGCCCACAATTCTTGGCCCACAATTATTCGCCTACAATTCTTGCCCCACAAGTCTTCGCCCACATTTCTTTGCCTACACAATTCTTCGCCGCCACAATTCTTCGCTGCCACAATTTTTCGCCGCATAGAAGCATATCACAAATTTAATTTGTAAATGTGATACTTTTTATTTATTATCTAATTTTTACAGATTATTTTACATGAGCCTAAAGTTGTTTCTTGTATATTAATATTATGTTTAAAAAATGCTACATATATAGCGTATGTTGTGATTTTTAATCTTGTTTACGCTATTATAGTATGAATAAAAATTAAATTAACCTGACCTAACCTAATGTAAACTAATCTGTAAAAATTACGTTATAAATAAAAGCAAACACATTTACAAACAAAATTTGTGATATGCTTGGATGCGGCCAAAAATTGTGGCGGCTAAGAATTGTGGCGGCGAAGAATTGTGTAGGCGAAGAATTGTGGGCAAAGCATTGTGGAGGCGAAGAATTGTGGTGGCGAAGAATTGTGGGCGAAGAATTGTGGGCAAAGAATTGTGGGCGAAGAATGTTCCGGACATGTTAACAAACAGTATTTAAACCGAAAAAGTTAATATTTCTATCGGGCAATGTAGTATTTTGACGGAGTGAAAAATATTTTTTAATTTTTTAGAACAAATGTATTTTTTACCCAGAAAAATTACATTTTTCTTAATGATCAATTAAATACAAGCTAAGGCAAAACAAATACAGTACACGCGTATACGTTTATTTGTCAAAAATTAAAATTTCATTTGCTACAAAACAGCCAACGATTCGCAGTTGACAATTTCTGTTTTCCTGTTGCTGTTTTACATTCCGCTCATCTTTTTTTCATATAAAACAAACTCGTCATGCAGAACTAATTTGGTTACTGCTACACCTGTTAGATGTTCTTTTTATTCGTTTTTCTTTACAAACAAAACCTTTCCCAAACTAATAATAAAGAGAATAATTTTAAAAAATCCAACAACGTAAAGTAAAAACAACTCAGTTGAAAAGTTGTTAATGAATAATGTTATTTAAACAGGTAAAAATTATAAAGTCAACAATGAAAGTCAGAGCAAATTTAAAATGTATCCTGGAGTTGCAGCCATGTGTAATTAACACCAATAGAAACAAATCATTATTTAGGTAAACATTGTACTGAAATGATTAATCTAACCAATTTCACTT
Organism: Elmis aenea; assembly: GCA_947652605.1. NCBI lineage: Eukaryota > Metazoa > Arthropoda > Insecta > Coleoptera > Elmidae > Elmis > Elmis aenea. Next base: position 20,086,294 of record OX393578.1, read on the forward strand.
TGTAAAACACACATTTTTTCATTTTACAGCAGTTTATTTTCATATATGTCATACTAAATATAACAACTAATAAAGCTGTTAGTTTAGGATTAAAGTGATTATACAATATTTATTCAGATTTAAAATAGGACCAGCTTTTTACGCAGATGCGTTTGTATAATTTTTATTACAAATGTTATGGAAACAAATATTACCTACAGAATTTTTAGCTTTCATCCAATAATTTTCCCTTAAATTCCCAAAGAATTTATAATGTTAATCTCCTAGTGAGTGGTATTACGTTTATTATTGGAATATAGGTGCATAAGATATTAAAGTATTTTTTTTATTTAATTACTTTGATTTGAATACTTTGGATATAAGAAAAAACTTTTGAACCAAACTTTTTATTTCCCAATTTTTTATTTAAAACAATTTAGTTTTAAAAATCTACTTCGGCATATACAAAAAAATTTTTGACTAACCCTTTCGCTAATATGAATAAGCTAAATGAAAAATCATTCATCGTCTTTTTAAATAATCTCTTTTCGAAATAAATATCAACGTTTACTGGTTTTTGTTAAAAAATATTTTCTTTAAGTAGTTGTGCTTCTTTTAGTAATAAATGTACATGACTTTTTTAATTTCTTCTGCAGATAATTGACTTTTAAAATAATGCAGTTTGTCATATTAGAACTGCAGTGTTTAGAGACTGTGATAGAATCGATAGACTTTCCTTTGTATAATCCATTAGAGAGTTCGGAATCCATTAGCCCAAACCATGCTTGCGTTTAGCTCTTAATGACTGTTTCAGAGCGTTCGGTTGTAATTCACAACCGATGTGTTCTCTTTTTTTACAGAATCGATGTTCGACACGGATGCGAAAATTTATCAACCAACTTTATTTGGAGAGATTCCAGATCAACTTACCCACTTTGTAACTTAAGTACCTGTGCATAGGAACAGATGTTGGCCTTTGTAGAATAACAGGATATTATATTAAATTTTACAACAACTACAAAATCATTAGCAAAATAGCGATATTCCGAGATCGATAACATTGCAAAGAATGAATTATTTATTGTCTAATACATTTCTTATACATTTTTCATCATTAATATGAGCTAGATAAACTGCAATGTAAATTTAATAATGAATGTATCTCTTTACAAAATCATTGATCATTATTTCCGATAACAAAATAAATGGGAGTGTCATAAGTGATGCCTCCCTGTATGTAATAATTTTTCAATTTTTGGCTAATTTTGCAAATTTTACCGACTTTCGCACATAACAAAGTTACTTAAGCGAAATGTAAAACTTTTATCACCTGGTACATACGTCTTTAGTCAGAAATTCATTATTTGAAAACAATAAGCAACGATCTAGTATATTGTTCAGAAAGGCAGTATGATAAAAAAAACTTGATTTATTAAGTTTCTAATACAATATTGTAAAATGTTAATATACCCTGAATTATGACGCAGTGAACGAAATTTAATATCGTTTTACTATAGATCGCAGATCGTTTTATTTTAGTTTTCTGTAATGTTTAATAAACTTTCTTCAAGTTACGCTATTAATTTTGATATTAGTCTCGAAATTTAATATCCATCGCATTAGCGTAAAAAGTATTTAGTAACTTAAAAATTATTTGTTTTGTATGTTTTAGCGAAGCATCATAAAAACGTAATATAAAGCATCGTTTGCGAGTTTTCGAGACAGGTAACAAAACGCTACACAGATTAACGAGTTTTACATACATTACAGACGCTTTATGATACTATTGGGGAAAATTTGGTTTTTATGTCACTACGGCACCTGTTAGAATGACCGGTTTATTTATTACGTATATCCGTGCAATTTGCTCAAACTACTAAAAATTACGCGTTTTGCTAATTATTATTGGCGCAAATATTTCAAGTGGTGATAGAGGACCTTTTTCTAAGAAAGAATTTCAAGTAAAACTTTTTCCTGAAATCAAATGCTAATGAGTTATCAACACTTACTTGATTTTTTTACACTTCCGCATTTTAAGGACTCTGTCGTCGAAAATGTCAATTTTATCGTAAAATAACTTGCAGCTTTTTAATAGAGCATGAAATTGTCTACAAAATTGGTTCGAATTGTTTTTTGTCTATAGGCAATGGTTTAAAACTTATAAGGCAGTTTTTACAAAAAAAAATGGTAAAAATTTAAAATCTTTAATTGTTTCTTAGACTTTGCAACCGCTGTAACAGATTGTCCACTCCGGATAGCAAATTTTATGGGCTACAACTTTGTTCGACTGAAAGTTTCGGAAAATCACGCCGATTTCCCGGAAGACCTGAAAATAAGGAGCAGAGTGTAAAATATATATTCTGAGATATAACGTTTTGCACTTAAAATTACTGCAGCATCGGCATTATTCATAATATTATGTATATCGTCGTCAGTTTCAAGGCTTTTTATGAAGTTTGAAATTCTCTATAAAACTACCCCTAATCATTTTTTTAAGAAGCTAACTAGCAAACGTAAAAATAAATTGTAAAAATGCATATCAATAAGTTAAGTAAACTTTTAAAAACTTTTGAAAATGAATATCAGCATCGTATTCCTGACTTGAATATATCTTACATGTTTTGACAACAAAGTGGTAACAAAACAAAAGTTAGTAAAACGATATTTGGTGTTTTAACAACACACAAATAACATTAGCACCAGTAATACTGAAAAATTGACACTTAAGTAACACAAATTAAGTTTCCCGGGTAGCCATCATAGCCACCTAACTAGAACTGGCCATCAAAAGAGTTATAAAGTTACATACGATTTTTTTACGCATGCTAGTTGGCTCCTTAAAAAAATGATTAGGGGTAATTTTGTAGAGCATTTTAAACCTCAAGCCTTAAAACTGATGACGATATACATAACCTTATGAATAGTGCCGATGCTATGGCATTTTTAAAAACAAAACATTATTTATAGGATTTTTTTTACATTCTCTTCCTTATTTTCAGCTTTACAGGGAAATCGGTTTAATTTTTCGAAATTTTCACTCGACCAAAGTTATAGCACATAAAATTTGCTATCCGGAATCGGCCGTACGTTTTTTTTGTACAACATTCCGTTTTAAAGATACAGCGGTTACAAAGTCTAAGAAACAATTAAAGATTTTATATTTTTAACATTTTTTTGGTAAAAACTGCTTTATAACTTTTAAACTCATTGCCTATAGAAAATAAAACAATTAAAACCAATTTTGTACACAATTTCTTGCTCTATTAAAAAGCTGCAAGTTATTTTACGATAAAATGACATTTTCGGCGACAGAGTCCTTAAAAAGCGGAAGAGTAAAAAATTCAAGTAGGTAAGTGTTGATAACTGCTTAGCATTTGATTTTGGGAATCAGTTGTACTTGAAATTCTTTTTTAGGAAAAAGTTCTCTACCACCACTTAAAATATTTGCGCCGATTGCGGGGTACAACTCTAAACTTAATTTAAAATCGCACTTATGGAAATGGTCCATCATCATTGCATAATATCTACGGGCTTAATTTGGTCGAGGTTGATGTATTTATTTTCATCTAGAGAAAAATATGCTATCTGTAAAGCCGCGTACAAAAGATACAAACCAGCTGTTCTAGAACAGTCAGTGAACATTAACGCGATCAATATGTGAACCTAGACGAGAGTTCGCGAACAGTTCACGAGCAGCTCGCCATCGCCAGTTCGAACAAAGTTCGCTCTTAAAGCGGTACATCAGAGGGTTCGTTCGCAAACAGGCGCCTAAGATCATTTTTTGTCTGGACATTATTTGTGTAGTTGCTGTAAATGGAATGGTCAGAGGACACATTTTAAATTTAATAGAACAATATCGTTTACAACCAAACTTGAGGGACCCAAAAAGTTCAAACTACAAGAAAAGGATTAAGTTCCTTTTGACACAATTCAGCAAATGTCTAAGGTTATACAAGAGCAACCTAATGAAATCGGAAGTATGTAAATTGTGTAGGTATATTATGGCGCAATATCTAAGAGGTTAAAGCGAGTGGAAACCATTTTCACAAACATAAAATCAGCACAAGCAGTAACCACGACGTCTTCGTCGCTTGATGACATGATTATGTGAACCCTTTGCAAACTGTTTATTATGTCACGAGAGCTGTTGACGAAAACAATATATTTCGGTGTAGCCGTAATGCTCGCAAACAGCTCTCGAACAGTTCGCGAACTGCTCTCGAACAGTTTGCGAACTGCTCGCGAAAAGTTCGCGAACTGCTCGTGAAAAGTTCGCAAACTGCTCGCGAAAAGTTCGCGAACTGCTCGCGAAACGTTCGCGAACTCTTAATTTTGATCTGTCATTTAATTTAATTTACGCGGCTTAATAGTTACTACACAATTTTACAATATTATTAGTTAGAATGCTATAACGATATTTTTTTACAAGGATATTGAAAATAGGCATGCCTTTAATAAAAGCTGTAACGTCTAATATCTATGGAATAAAACAAAGTGTAACCAATAAGCACACAGATACCATAATGCATTGATCTGCGGAATATTTTTGTTTAAATTGTGTTGTTCTAGCAAGATGAGAGTACACCTCATCCAAAATACTCGTTTAAAAAGCGCGCGATGTTGTTGTTTTAAATAACAAATTTGGTATATTTATTAACCCTTTCACTGCGGCACTCGTTTCTGCAAGTCGTGTCCGCTGTGCGGCGTTCGACAGGCAGTGCGTGTTATTACGGTTCCCGCAGTCAGATCCCTGCACCTTGCGTATTAATACGGTTCCCGCAGTCAGAGTATAGGTTTTACGTAAAAAAAAATAGATTACAAATTTTTAAATTTATTTTTAATTTATTGTTACACAATGTCGTACAGTTCTTCGTCGGTGTAAAATTTGTTATTCACACTCATACTTAGGGATTTTTTCAAATTGAATTTAACACTAAAACACGCCTTGACGATTACTAGGTTGAATTATTATAAATTTAACACACAGTAGTTAGGTTAACTGCCAACTATCCAAGTATTTATGCTTACTTTGATAAACATGCAAAAAGTTCTTCTATTACCACTCCGCCCTGGATTATGTATGTAATTAGGGTTTACCTAATTAACTTTGACAGGAGTTGGCCCAATTCGATTATAGAATTCAACTTAATATTGTTCGTCCCCACATCCAAATATTCAGGTTTTTCACATACTTTAATACATATGCACAGATTCTAATTTTAAAGTTCCGCCCCGGTTCATGTGGATTAACACTAATTAACTTTTACAACAGTTAACCCCCTTTAGATATTGTTCGTCACCACATTCAAATATTCAGGTATTTAAGCATACTTTTATGAAATGCAAATATATTTGTTCAATGAACAAGTAACATGTAAGAATACTTGGCGTGCGCTCTGAAAAATCCAGTAGCGCGGAATTTTACGGTTCCCGCAGTCTGCGGCTAAAAAGTGTCATACACATATATCGAGCTAATACCTAGAATATGAAGCACAGTATGCTATAGCATGCTAAAAAATACGGCAGAAGTGATCTGTCGCTTCAAAAAGTGCTTAAAACACGCCCGCGTAATATTCCGGTTTCCGCACATGAGCCACTAAAATTTTATGCGGAATAATACGGTTCCCGCAGTGAAAGGGTTAAGAACTGTTGACGTTTACAAACTTATACCAATAATTATCCAGGCATAACACTTATTTAATTATTGAATGAAAAATACATTCTGTATTCAAGCCACTTAACTATTAGACACCTTAAATTATACGACAAAACGCAAAAAAAAATAAAAAATGCAAAGACTTTTAGGTATTTTTGAGTTCAATTATGTCTAATGTGCATTAACTGATTGAAATTGGATACTTTAGTATAATTTGCTCCAGTTTCGACTCATAGCTTCTACATGTATATACTTATACATGTTAGCGAACTTGGTAATAATATATCAGGGGATCTGTACTTAGTTACCTTTTATACTCCAAGTTATGCAATTAAGATTCCAAAGTTTAGACATCGAGAACAAATTTTGTCCGTCTCTGGAGTATACGAGCTTAGGATTGGTATCTTCTGTCACGTATTAGCAGTTGTCTTGAACGGTTGGCTATTAATTGCCCCCACAGCATATACGGACACGCTCGTCCGAGCTACTTCTTTATAGCCACAGTTAAGATCGTCAACTATAAGGTCACATAATCCTAGGACCAACATCAACTCGAGTATAAGGAAAATATATGTTCAAATTGTTTGAAATCTTCATTGTTGCTGTTCATGCTTATTCATATATCAAAAAGATGTTATAAAAAATATAAAATTAAATTACCGATTTAAAAAAACCGTGGTTGGATCTCTAAAAAAGTTCTCCAAATTTTTTTGCCATACATAGACCATTGATTATGAGAGTGGTGTGGTTAATATTTAGAAATAATTTAAAAGATGTTTATATGTAATTTAAAGCAGGGACTGAGAACGGAACGAAAACGAAAACGTTAAACGAAATTAACCAAATTTTTTTTAAGAACGAAAACGAAACCGAAAACGAAATTATTATTTTTCGTTCAAGGACGAAAACGAAATAAATATTTTCCAAAACCGGTTTTAACCGGTTTTGTCGCTATTTCAATTTTATTTGTTAAACACAAACGCGAATTTACCTTCTGTGCTGTAAGACTCCACGAGGCAGTAAAAAATCTCACTTGAAATAAGTGAGCTTCCCTTTTCTCCATATATTCACGAGAATATGTATTAACAACTTTATTGTTTATACTTGCAATTTCGTGTAACACAATTAACGGTACAGATATTCTCTATTTCTAATTTGTTTTTTAGATCATTAATATAGAATATAGGTACACTTGATTGGATATATATTATTAATGTGTATGTTTTATTTGCGTTTAGACATAATAATAGTAAAATTTATTCTTACTTTGAAAAGGACTAATGTAAAAGAAGATTTATTGAAAGATGTGTTGCTAGTAAGATTTAACGGAATGTGAAAATGTATATTGTATGGTATGTACAAACTATAAAGTTAAAGTATACCTATTTCAAGTGAATATAAGTTTTTTTTAAATATGTTTTTTATTTATAACATTTAGTAAATTATCCACTTGAATTCATTATTTTGTCTTTTTAAATAATTACAGCAGGATCTTATTTAATTCAAATGCATAGATTTTTAGTACTAAAACAAATTTAAAACAGCACTTGCTATCTTTTCATATTTTTAGATAAAGATCGTGTGTCTAATTTAACCTAATCACGTTGTGTTTTTGCACCTTACAGGTGTTAAACTTAATAAAATGGTTAAATGTTAATGTGTTTAACGATTTGGTAAATTTAATATGGCGATGGTTCGCCAGTCTAAAATATGCTGTCCGTGAGCATCAAACCCCATCGTCATCGTATATATTTTAGTTGAGACGCAAAAAAAATGATTTTTATGCGACCAAAAATAATTGTAAAACCGGTTTTAACCGTTATTATTTCGGTTCACGAAAACGAAAAAAGATTTTTTTGGGTTAGAACGAAAAGAACGAAAACGATATATTTCGTTTTCGTTCCGAACAGAAACGAACGGAATTTTCTTCGTTTTTAGTCCCTGATTTAAAGTGAACATTTTATTTGTAGACAATTTACAGTTTACATTATTTATGAAATTATTAACTTATGTTCTTGTTCTAAATAATCTTAACAAGGCAATGAAAATGATTATTTGCAGATTTAAATTAAGCATAAAATTTTACACGCTTTGTCCTAATTTAACCGACCTCATGCCTCGTGTCAAGTGATACATTATTGAATTGAATTCAGGATAAAATGCTCTACAAATTGGCGTTAAAATCTGATATAGCGTCCATAAGAAAAAATTTACCTGATGATGTTTTATAAAAAGCGAAACGTCGCATTGAAAATATAATTGGGGATTTTCATTCCTTGCAAAAAGTGGCCATGAAAAAGTTTTAACAGAAATGAAATTTGACATCAAATGAAAAAGTTACGGGCAAAAAACGAAAATCCACTTTTTTACTTTTTTCCCCTATATCTCAAAAACTAAAAGAGCTAGATAAGTTCTGTTTGCGTCAAATTATTAAGCACCTGAATATACAACTTTTCCCTAGTTTAACCGAAGTCGTAACTCTTACCGCTTACGAGATCCCCATAGTGGCCCTCGAAAAACGAGAACCCTGTATATGTATTTTTTTAGCGACCTTGACATTTAAACTGTGAAGTAAACTTGTATATTTTTAAATAGAAATCCTAGTTGGCCAGCACTTTATATGAAAGAGATTTTTTTCAGCTTTTTAAAAATGCATAGTCTTATACATTTGTTGAAAAAAAGTAACCGGTATATGGCTAATTATGTAAAATATTTCTTATCAAAGTTTGCCATGATTTCGTAAACAAGTGATGTTTGCAATTATTAAACAACTAAACGTCATTTCCAAGTAAATTCTGCAGCAGCCGCTACGTTTTTATCACTTACAATGTAAACCTCTAACATATTAAGCTTTTCAAAGTGTTCAAATTTAGCCATCGTCACAATACCACAACAAACAGTTATAAAATACAAAAAAATATGCGGAACTGTATACAATTAAAACATTTACTGGCACATGACGTTTAGTTGTTTAATAATAATTAGAAACATCACTTGTTTACGAAATCATGGCAAACTTTGATAAGCAAATTTTCACAAAATTAGCGATTTCTCGGTTATTTTTTGAAACAAATTAAAATTAAAATATATCTATATTTTTAAAAAACTCACAAAATTCTTTTTTATATAACCATGGCCAATTGGGGTCTATTTAAAAAAAAAATAAGTCTAATTCATCGCTCAAAAGTCAAGGTCGCTAAAAGAAAATCGTTGTGTTATAAACAGGGGTTTGGAGCGGAGCACGGAGCTGGAGCACGGAGCAGTAGAGCAATGGATTTTTGCCCGGAGCAGGAACGTTTGAAGATCAATAATTTGTTTTTTCAAACATTTATTTTACTTCACTTGTTTGTTAGGGTCAAATATTGTTACTTTTGACCAACTTCTACAGATCCAATAAAATTAAAACTTTGTTTTTAAAAACAATTTGTTTAGTAATCAAAACAGTTTTTTTTTTATTGTTAACAATGTTTGGAGCACGGAGCGGAGCTGGAGCGGAGCCGGAGCAGGCATTTTGATGCCGGAGCGGAGCTGGAGCGGAGCAATTAAAAAACTGGGCTGCTCCAAACCCCTGGTTATAAATCTGTATAAACAAACCCTTATAACATTTTGTTCTATTTTAATAAATAAATAAGTAAAAAAATTTCAAAAATTATAAAGGTGCATTTAAATCAGAGCGAACAGAAGCGAACGAACGAATTCGTTCGGTCAAGCTCGCGCAATTTGCATGGAGAAGCGAAGGCGAGCGAACGAATTCGTTCGCATTCGCACAGGTTCCGTCGCGTGTCGGTAAACAAGCGAATCATCAAAGGAAGTTCGTGCTCGATTTGCATGGTGCATTTTGTAGCTAGCGAATTCTCTATACTCTATCCGACATGGTTTATTTTTCACACTAGCGCGGATCATCGACGAATGCGAATGTTCGTTCACATTGCATTGCGCATTGACGACCGAACGAACGAATACCTAAAAACCCCTTCGTTCGTTCGTTCGGTTCTGTTCGCTCTGATTTAAATGCACCTTAAGATATCATTTTTTGTCTGTAGTGCCAAAATAGAAAGCAATATAAGGAATCTGATTATACAGGTTGATTGATTGAGACCGGGACTTAAAAATATATGAAGAATGAAAAAGGGTATGGATCTGAAATTTTGGTTATCACCATAATGGCATCTGATCCTTTTATTGAAAATATTTCCAATATGGCGACACTTCCGGAAATACCGGAAGTTGACGTCTACTTTCTTATTTCAAATACAATGGTCTATATTTTATTGCGTATTTGGATTTAAAACGTTATTAACGCTATGAATTTTGATACGTTTAAGTCGCATCATTCACAAAATGTTCGAAGATTTGGCCGCCTAACCTTAGAGGAAACGCACCATAAAACATTAAGCGAGCTACAGCAACGCTTTTTGTACCGTAACGTGCTTTATGAATATTTGTCATAGTGGCTAACATCATCCGGTTTCGCTACAGCTACCCGGAACAAAGCCGCTGAATAATAATGTTACCGGAGTTGAAACTAACACAGGTCCATCGTTCCACCAATGGTCATAATAACTAATCTTAGAGTTAATGCCGTTCACTGATAAGCAGATGTCGCTTGATTATTTTGTAAACACAAACACTTCCGTTTGACTAACTACCGCCATTAGCAAGGATCACAATTATGTTTAGATATCCTAGTGTAAACACATTATCGTATCAATTGATGTATTGATATAAAATATTAGGAGAAAAGCTAAAATAACAGAGAAAAAATATTAGTGTTCTCTTTTTGCTAATTGGTTCCTGTTATAATGAAAAAAGGAAACTGTTGTAACAAAAAAAGTACCACGTTAACAACTATTATCTACAAAATCTTTCACAGAAAGTAAATATTACCAGACGCAAAATTAAGTTTTGCTCGACTACCAAGATCAAATGAATTTGTACAACAGAAAGAATGCTTAAAATGAGCTTCCAGTCAAGAAATCAATTTCAAAGAATGAATTTATAAATTTAACTTATTTGAGCAACAACTGTCGTGTCCTCAAACACTGTAAATTTAAAAACAATACATTATCGCTAACATAACTAAACTTTTTTGATTATCACATTTTACTGACATGTTTTTTACTCTAGGTCAGTGGTTCTTAACCTATTTTGCTTCGCTTCACTTTTCAAGTTCTCAAAATGTATTATAACATCCTAAATAAAAAATTTAATTTTGCAACGTTATTTACATGTAAAATGAACGGTAAATGTCATTTATTTAAAAGGGAGCGCAAATTGCACCCCAGGGGTTGCGTGCACTTCTGGTTTAGAACCGTTGCTCTAGGTAATAAATATTTAACTATAAAAAACTTGTTGCTGTAATAAGTTTAGCTGTATTAAAATTACAAGAACAAAAGATTAAGTCTTTTTTTCGACGGCACAATCAAAACAGTTAACACATATTTAAAATAAATTAAAACAGATTCATTTTAGCGTGGCAACCATCGCTTCTTGATGTGCAGAATCTGATTGTGCCGTCGAAAACTTTTAAAATTATGTTTAACATCATCCATTGTACCTTTTATTTATTGGATCTATCCTAGTGATTAGGTGGCAAATTATCTACGAATCCACATGTTGATTTTCTCTTTATAACTTCAATTTTCAATTTTTCAAATTTCAATTTATTTTTTGTCAAGAGAAAACACATGTGTCGACGATTAAAAATTCAAGCAAATTTTAATGAAGAACTTTCATCAATTTTAACCATTTCATCTTCGAGAAATTTTAATGTTCACCTTATTGTTGCTTTCGAACATCCTCGCTCATCGCTACTGATGAAGGATCAAATAAAGATCCGAAATATTTAACTGATGTAAAGAGTTTTCTTTAAAAACCTAAGGACCACTATCCCGTCATTCTATACAAACTACTACATGGTCGTAATTTTTGGTTAAATCTTTTTTAATGTTAAGCTAGCTTTTTAACCTCACTCAAGTGACTCCTCTTCTTGTTACAACTAATTTTACCGTCTCGTTGCAAAAGTGTTTTTGGTCTCACCTTTCGTTTTTTGTTTCTCCAGTTAGCGCCTCGAATGCTCTTATAGGCATCCTATCTTCTCCCAGTCTATGCACATGACCTAGTCATATTAGTTGTGCCTTCTGGATGTGTGGTTCCATTGATTGTACCCTTAGGTTTTCACTATGGATTTCATATCTAATTTTAAACGTACCTTAAATTTTTCTTAAAAATCTCATTCCAATACTTTTGATACGGCTTTGTTGTTTTTTGGTCGTGGTCCGTGATTTACATCCAGTGGCTGATCTTGATTTTGTGGGGCCCCAGACCCAACCTGATCTGGAGGCCCCCCATCCCCTATTGTCCCTATTAAGAATGGGATGGTTCACTAAAATGAACAATGCAAAAAATCATAACGATTTTTATTTTTAGAATCAACAAAAACATAAACACGTAAAAATAAGAAACGGAAATAAAAAAATATTCTTAGGTACTAGAAAAAAAAATCACATTTCCATTTAAAAGAAAAAATCACATTTTCAGATACAAAAAATTACAGTAAAATTCTGCATCATATTTTTAGTAATTTAGTATTACTAATTAATAAATATGAACAGTGTTCCACTTTAAACGAGTGGAGTTCAAATTTTAAGCTTATTTTCAATTATAGACATTCCATGTGCAAGAAGCTATATGCTCATATTTATTTACATTCGGACATTCAGCATTAAAAGATAAAAGCAATCCGAAATGAGATTATTATCGGTATGGAAATGCGTTATCCTATCCTACGGTTACTTTTAATTTCTAATGCGCCCTTTGTTGCTAACAACGCCACCTTGACGACAACCCTAATAAAGTAATTTAATTAGTGTACTTGCCGGTTTAGCTTTACACCGTACCGCTACTAAAATGTAGTTAGGGAAAATTGAAAATTATATTCCGCTTATTTTGAATTTAATTTTAAACATTTGTCACAAACTCTTTCAACCACAAAACTCTTTAAGCTTATTACTAAATATCACGTACATATAGAAGCTTTTTGTCAAACGTAAGTCAGTAGCTTGAATGTAACAGTTTTATTTCGTGCTAAATATAGACATTATTAATTTCTCTACCCGAGTAAGTTAAGCGAAAGGTGTACATACAAATTTGCACCTCGTTCATTGTCTCCTGATTGTTAGGGAAATTTAGTGCCGTGAAACAATAGCTTTATTGTTTCAAATATAAGCTCTCAACATCTTATCGTTTGCAGTAACCGACAAGAACCAAAAAAGGATTTTACATTTACACATTGTAAATAATTATTCAGATGTATGCCAGGTGTAGTGCAAATGACATTTGCGTAAAATATTAGTCACTGTTGTTTTATTAAACGTCTAGACTCTGGACTCTACACGAATAAGTTTACAGTCAAACCAAAGTTTCTATTTAATTTTGGGAAATCTACCTTGAAGAACAGCCGAGAATCAGATATTACGTATTTGTTGGGTGTGAAAGCTATCAATTGACATAGCACTGTGTTTATGAATTTGGTTAAATCTTTGATAGCGTTTAGAAATGAAACAAATTAGTTCAATGCTAACGAAACGTTTCTAATTGGGTCTGTAACATACCAACCATTTTATTTAAATAAAAGTTAATATAGTGCCTATATTACGTAACAAGAGTTGTAAGAAGCATATTACGCCCGAGTGCGTAATTGCTTTACAAGTCCTGTTGTGTACTGTATTTTTCTACGACCACGTAATAAATTTGTATACATATATGTATTACATAACAATCGTTGTAAAAAGCATATAACGCACGAGTGGAAACGTTGCGCACGGAGTGCGTATTTCTGCGAGTTCATAATTGCTTTAGAACTCGTGTTTTGTATCATACTTTTTCTACGATCACATGATACATACGATTTTTTTTGTTTTTGGATAACAGTAAACACAATAGTTGTACGTACGCTGTAGACTGTCAAGTTTGATGTGAGTCTACTTTGACATTTCTAGAATAGTGTGCTTTTTGCTTACCGTACGTAGGACTTACTATGCATGCAGGCTATACAGTAATAATCATTTACAATAGCGGTTGTAGAAAAACGATCTTATCGGCCTTTAGGCTTGTACGTAAGCTATTAATTGTCAATTTTAACGTGAGTTTACTTTGATTTTTAGAAAACCATAAAATTTGCTTACCGTGCATAAGTACTAAGCACCCTTTTACTATGCATGCAGGTCGTATAATAACAGTCATTTAACGAAAAGGTCATAAAACAAAATTGACGGAGTAAAAATCAAAGTAAAACTAGTTTTCCACGTCTGTACTTGGGACGCCAGTATATTATCATTTACATTATTTATTTAAATATACTTTTTAATAAATATGTCTTTAAAACTACGAGTATTCTTTGTAGATCACTTAAAATTTTTAGATTTAGGTTGAACATTAAAAAAATAATTACTTAGATTATTAACCCTGGTGTTCTGTTCGTATTTGCTGCACACTCGTTTCGTTTAGGTCTTGTATTTGTATATGACCCGATACGTAATAATATTACAAAAATTACTGTATAGTACTTGTTGTTTTATTATTAAATAAATAAATACAAAGAGAAGTCAAAAAAAAATTACACTTAATAAAAGCCTAGTAAAAAACAAAGCTTCTGGAAAACTTTAAATAAAGTTTTACTTGTTTAATTTTTGGACAAAGGTAAATTACATGTACCTATGTTGCAGACGTGATTATCACATATAAAACGAATCATACAATATTTATCTTATTTTCATTTTACGATAAACAGAAGCAGAGTCTGGAGTTGCAGTACCTTTTTTTCTAGTTGTACTTTTAATTTTTCACCAGTATAAATTTAAGATTTCAGGACGTATGTTACTGTTACAAAAATCTCTATTTTCTCATATTTTGATAGCTTACTGGAAATATACCCTTTTGAATGGGCACCGGCCAAGAAGTTTAACGGTTACATTTTCATTAGGGTAATATAATTTTAAGAGATGTTCCACACATTTTTACCATATTTCACGTACAGATGCAAATTTATATCTGTGTTTTTTTTTCTTGACCCGTAGATTTATTATCAAACCGTAGTACCAGAGATATAGTATAATACCAAGTATTTGAGACGTTGTGGCATGGTATACGTTACAACCATTTTTTATACTTTCATTGATTCTCCATGCGATTTGTAAACTCCTAATAATAATAATAATACAATGTATCTTTGAAAATTCGTTCTTTCTAAGCTTTCCCATTATTTGTCCAAAAGTCGTTGATCTTAAATATTTGTGATTTTTTATCATTTCATTTTCGATGCTTCAACACCACATGGTTTATATGCACCTTTTACATATCTTTTTATTTTAGTAGCATGATTTAGTAACGCCTACAATATTTCTTGTAACATTTGCTGCAGTAGAGGTTCAAAATCATTCTATAGTATTATTATTTGAAAACATTGATTGACTAGACGAGATAGCAGCACCAGACACTTTAGAAATATCAACATCACTGTCAGAAGTACAATTTTCACTTTCGTTATTGGTGTGATTTTGATATTCAGGCATATCTTCATTGGTGTCAGATAACTTTTCAAGCGGATCAGCGTCAATCAGAGTTCTGTGATTTGCTTTAACTTGCAGTAAACCTAAAACTGAGAACATCAGGTATGGGCAAATTCGTTTATTTTGTGACTACGGCTAACGAGCAAAGACTTGTCAAAACTTTAACGTCGATGAATTAGCCTTGTAAAACACAAATAAATATTTAAACTACTTTCCTTACATTTCCACATCAAGTCATACTGACCTTAACTTTTTCGCGTCTAATGGGTAATAAATGTCCCATGCGGATTTCAAACAATTTTAGAAGGATTAATACGTAGTCTACATATGAGTCAGTGTCCCACTCGTATACTTGTGTGCGTACATTTTATGGTTATGGGACATAAGTATTTGTTCCTTTAGTATTTTTCTTTTCCTTTTTTGGCCACAGATGTTTTTTCCAGAAATTATATACATTTTTTACCTCGTAATACATATATGTCCCTTGATCAAATGTTCAAATTTAAACTGGTAAAATTTTGAAAATTGGTGTAGATACTATTAGCAATAAAACGGGTGCAACTGAGTTCTGATAAACCTTTGTTTTTCTTCTTTAGTTTCGATTTTAGATAAATGAAAATTTAGACATATGATATGTGTAAAAAAGCAGATTATTTGAATAGATGTAAACTATTGTTTTACTTCCGGTTTCGTTGGAAATTACCCTAACTTTGTTATTTCAAAGGAACGCCCTGTATATTTTGACATTTTTGGAAAGAGGAAGCAATTTTGGATACAACTGCACCATTTTGGTTAATTTTTATAACTTCAAATACTTTTTGGAGAATATATTTTTTTTAATAAAACTTAAAATATTATAAAATTCTATTAAGATATTTTGTTAATCGTGGTATACTGTGGTTAATTGCAACAACTTATTACGAAAAACGTAAGATTTTTTAAATAATTAAACTATATTAGTTGAACATAAAAGAACAATAATTGTTTTGTTGCTTTTAGGCGTATTGTACTGCGATTAAGAGTCACCGCAGACTACAGACTTTTAATCGGCCGACAGTTTGATCGTCTTCGCAAATGGCATGAGTGTTTATGAGAGCGCGCACACATACCGATTAAAACATGATCTCTCTTATTAAGATTTTATAATGTTTTGTTGAAAAATATATTTTCGTCCAAAAATTATTTGAGGTTATAAAAATTAATCAAAATGATGCAGTTGTATCCAAAATTGAGGCCTTCCAACATAAATATAAGTTATTAGTATTGTTCAAGTCGTCATACAATACTTTATTTGAATAACCGCATATCTCTACCGTTCCACTAAAAAAAGTAGTCTTTGTGTCAAAAAAACCTTTAAAGTCGATTAAAGTAACCTAAATGTGAATTAATATTTAGTCAAACGTTTTTCAAACACTTTTTGACACAATAAAAGTAAATTTATAAAGGTCACACTTAATACAAAAATTAATTAATGTCTAAAAATTCTTCGAGGTTATAAAAAATAGTCAAAATAGTGTAGTTGTATTCAAAATTGCTTCATATTTCCAAAAATGTCAAAATATATGATGTTTTTCTTTAAAATAACAAAGTTAGAGTAATTCCCGGTGAAAACGAAAGTGAAACAATAGTGTACATCTGTGCAAATAATCCGATTTTTTACACATATCATAATGTCTAAGATTTCATTTATCTAAAATCACAACTAAAGAAAAAATTGGAGGTGTACCAAAACTCAGTTACACCCGGTTTGTATGTATAAAGGCCAATATTACAAAAATATATTTTCATAAAAAAATAAGTAGCGCGAAAGGCTTTACGTAACAAACAGTTAAAAAAGTATTAAAAATAAGAAGCATTTCTCCAAAATAACAGTTTTGAACTGGAAAATAAAAAAGTCATTATAACTTCAAATAATGACCCCATCGCATTTTTATAATAAACAAATAAAATTCGTTTTGGGTCAAATAGACCCGAACAGGACAACAGGATTAATTATTTCACTTAAAATAAATAATTTTGGTCCCCTAAAATTAAAATTTTATTTATTTTAAGATAATCTTCAAATGTGAATCCTTGGCGCTTGCTGTTCAATTAAATTAAAATGTAACTTGACGAAAACATGATGTAACGCAGTCTTGTAGCAAAGTTTAACCCTTAATCTTCAGGTTATTCACCCTAAACATCAAAGGTGTGATTAGCGAAATAAATAAATAAGTAACAACTTAGAGAACAAGGTAATGAAGAAAATATGATTAACATATAAAGTAAGTTATACCTCTACCCTCGATTTTTGGTGCGATTTCTAAATGAAAACCAATCAGAATTTAGTGATAAATAAGTTTTGAATTTAAACTAGGTACCTTTTGGAGATTATTGTTATTTATGTCAGAAATAGATCAACTTTTCTACGAGAAATTTGTGTCTGATAATTAACAATAATAACAAAAATAAATAAAATAATCTTACGACATTCAACTGGTCTTATTAAAAAACAAATGTTTTCATTCTTTGTAAAATGTAAATGAACTGTTAAGCATTTGATAAAACTATATAATTTTTTTCTGTGTTTACAATTCCAATCAACACTTATTATTACACAAAACGAATTTAATCTGGTGCATCGTTTATAATTTTTCTAGATTGTTAGTCAATAAATAAAGAACTAATTGACAATAAAATTCAAAACGATATTTCACTCCCGAATAACGTTAAAGTTGAGTGCTGTTCATTTTTTTTTTCATCCTGTTTTGTTATGGACCTCATTTCTACTGTGATATGATTGTCTGCCAGAATACAATACAGCTGCAGTAATGCGTTGTTCTATTTACAATGAACATGCGAATGACGTGCGCTCACTGTCGACGTTCTTCAATGGCCTCTATTCCCGCATTCTATCTAGATTACGGTTATAACGAGGCTTTCGCGTCTTCACCTCGCTGAACATCTAAGTTTTGTATTCAAATCAAAATGTTAGAAAATCTAATATATACTAAGCTTTGCTTACGTAACTGGAATACATTGGCTCTAGTTTTTAGTACGGAATCATACAAATTATAAAGTGCAAATACGTTACCGTGTCTTTAATATTGGAAATATCAAATAGTAGAGTAGACGTTAAAAAACTGTCTCACTATGTAATGAATTCGATCATCACAACGTGATTTACTGTCACTAACTAAAAGTATTTGTTCAAGGAAAAATTGAAACGCTACAACACATCCCGCGTAAGGAGCCTTTAATAAATTATTTGCTACTTACAGTGGCGGATTACCGCACAGGCGCATGAGGCGCGCGCCTCGGGCCTCGGCAAAAAGGGGCCTCAGAATCGTTGGGTTCATCATCCTCAAAAACCAAAATTAAATTTTTATTGTCTGTTAATATGAGAATTATAAAATAATAATTGTAGGCAAATTGTAATATCTTCTAAAACCTATTTTCATAGTGGGTATTGTGTAATAGTCATTGATGCCAATTAAAAAAAAAACCTGTTAAATTAAACAAAAATGATAGCCAATTTGGTTCCAAATCGCCAAAACTTGCAACCCTGCTAGCATCTGATTACAGTGCACTGCAAGCCGATGTACTGTACAGGGTGTTCCAACTTCGATGGGATTACATAGGCATCTCGCTTAATAGTCAAGATAGAGAAACGGTTAATGTACCAAAAATGTGCAGTTTTTTGGGACAAACTCAGAATTGTTGTCAAATATATTCTATCTTTTCCGATTTTCCTTTGTTTTCACAACCTGCTTTTTGTTACTCATCTTTAAAAAAATTTAAAAACCTTTGTAACTTGCGTATTATTGAAAATAAACGGCGAGCGTAAATTTTTTTTTTAGAACCTACTATCAAAATCTACATAAAAATATCTAAAAATAATCTTTTTAAACTTTTTCGATATTTAAAACAATAAGGGAGATATGACACATTATAAATATAACAAAAAAACAGTTTTTCATTAATAATTCAAAAACCGGAAATGATAGAATATTTTTGAAAACTGTTCTGAGTTTGTTCTAAAACAACTGCACAGTTTTAGTAATTTAACCGTTTCTCTATCTTGACTATTAAGCGAGATACCCATTGTAGTCCCATCGAATTTGGATCACCTGCACTGTATGATGCAGAATTTTACTGTGATTTTTTTACCTGAGATGGGATTTTTTCTTTTAAATAGGAATGTGATTTTTTTTCTGGTACCTGAGAATATTTTTTTGTTTCCGTATTTGATTTTTGTGTTTATGTTTTGTTGGTTCTAAAAATAAAAAACGTTATGATTTTTCTGCATTGTTCATTTTAGTGAACCATCTTAATAGGGGGCCTCCAGATCAGGTTGCGCCTGGGGCCCCACAAAATCAAGATCCGCCACTGGCTACTTATGATGTGAGGTTACAATAAAACATAAGTGAAAACACATTGAATCAAAAGACATTTTCTAACAAACTTGTTTTTTATAAACAACAATGATTTTTCTCCTAAAATATGTAGGGGAACTGTGGCTTAAGGGATAATCAGATAAAATGGGATACTTTAACTATTCTTCCTGTCATAAACGCCATCTATTTAAAACTTATGTAAAACATTGTGACGGTCCGTACTGTACATAGGCCGAACTGTTGGAGAAGAGTACTTATCACTCATTTGTTTATTGTTGTTAATTATGGCTCGTGATCGTCTTTGTATGATGGTTGGACCCTTAAACGTTGTTTTACGTAGTACACAGGTCTAGAGCAATTATTTCACAGTAAGAAACAAATAAAACACAACAATTTTTACAACAAACTCCTTTATTTTTCGAACGGCTGTACATTTCTCAGTGGTTGGTTTTTAACTACCCTAGCGCGACTGTCCCAAAATTTTAGGTTCCCTGTTGCTAGACCTTTTTTATTGTAGTTGCATGTTTGTCATTCTTTCTTATAAACACATATTTGTGCGAGTAGTTTGTTCTACTTATGATGTAAAAATTTATCAACGAATCTTTTGTTGATTGACGAAACCTAAATACTGACGTTGTAGGACCCAAGTTATGACATATTTTAACGTAAATGGGTTTTACTAAGGTTGAAATCATCATAACTTGGCCCTTTTGAAGTGTTACATGTTTAGTAACTGATGCATCAGCATTTGTTGCAATGTTATTCATTTAAAAGTAAATGAGATAACATTGCAGTAACATTAAATAATTGATCTCAGGCGGGGTGTCACAACATCTTATAGGTTGCCGTGATTTAGGGGGAAATTTTACAGGGCTGTGTTGTAAGCATAAACAGTAACAACCTTACAAAGTGCATTTTTTTAATTATTCGTGTAAAAAGAACACTCAAAAAGGCAATTACTGTGCCTGTGTTGATTCATTGATCGTAAATATTTTTTATTTTATATAACTACATGTATAGACAAGTCATGCACTACAGCAGTTTGCAATACTTTCAAAGGTTAGCTTTATTTTAGTTTTTTTCCAGAAATTTGTTGTTAAGGTTTAATGGGATTCAGTGTACACGGTAAAATGGGATAGGTACTTATTTAACAAGCCATTTAAAAATTACTATTTAATTCGTTTATTTTTGTTTTAAAGCAGCATAGGATGGGAAACATATATTAGAAAAACTAATCGTCAGTTATGGAGTGAGAAAGCAATGATAAAAGCTATTGAAGCAGTTCGCGACAATAAATTTGGTTACTTAAGTGCTGCAAAATTATTTGGAGTGCCAAAGAGTACCCTGGAAAGCTGATGAGGAAGAGGATAATTTCATTTGTGACATGTTTGCAGATTTAATGTTTTGCTAACTTTCCTATTTTACCGATACCTAAACTGTATCGTGTATCCAATTTTACCTATTCGGTGTCTCCCATTTTACCAACACCTCAAGGTAAAATGAAAAATTTTGATGTAAAATAAATTTTTTCGTTTCTTTTTAACTTTTAATTAAAAATACCTTTTCTGTTTTACAGAATAATAAAAATTGTGTGCCTTAACCGAAACTTGAGTTTAAATATCTCACATACACCTTAAAAGAATGGCTCAAAACGTTAAGTATCCCGTTTTAACCATACTTCCCCTAAAAATCTTTCAGATTATTTTTTGATAAAAATAAAAACTTTAAGGCTAACCATGAAACTAAAGTTAATAAATTATTTGCATTAATGTACTGTCCGTTAGGGTTTCTCCCCCGGAATCCGGGTTTAAACTATTTCATTTTTCCCGAGAATTACTTATTGTCTTGAGAAATCCCGGGATATTTGAAAAGATCTTTGCAATACTACTTATGATAATTTAGCAGAATATATTATAATATTATAAATATATTTACGAACATCAACTAATAAATAAACTTCATTCTTCTTTTAAAATAGTTTTTCTTCTTTATATTAACAAATTATCTAGAGAGTGGTCCAAATTCTATGGAATTACATGGCTTAATATTAAAGATAGAGAAACAGTGAAATTACCAAAAATATACAGTTTTTTAAGACAGACTCAAAGCCGTTTTTAAAATTATTCTATAATTTTTGGTTTTTGAGTTATTGAACTTATTATTACTTATTGTCAACTTTATTATGTGTCATATCTCCGTTATTGTTTGTAATGTTAATTTTTTTTATGGTTATAGTATTAGATATTTTTATGTAAAATTCAAGCTTTGACACAATTATTGTTAAATGTTTTAGTTACCTAATTTAAACAAATCCTGTGCAGTTTAATTTCAATTTCATGGGTTTGTGTTGGTATATCGATTATTATTTAATGTAGAGAGTTGTATAACTATAAAAAATATGATATGTTGATTTTTAAAAAACATACTTAACTATTTACAAAATTGTTTGTACCTTTTAAACTTCAAGTGTTATTGCTATGATTTTTTTTACTGTCTACTTTAATAACATAATTGTTAATACACTTATATAGATATAATTTAATAATTTGTTTCCATGACATTTAATAATATTAGTTCGTTCGTCCCGATAAGATGATACTTTGTTTACTAAAATGTCGTGTATAACCTTTAACATAAATCTTGATACAAAATCTGTTAATCGGATGAAGTTGTAATGGTTTTGGTAGTTGGCTCATTGTCTTAACAACCCTGTGGTTGGTTGATCAAGTTGTAGAACAACTGACAGTTGCGGTTTGTTAAGTATTTACTGGTAAAAGATTGTTGTCTGCTTAATTCTGATTTTAGATGAAAGCATCTTAACTAAAGTAAATAAGAGGTAACTTTAATTATGGTCAATAGCGAGAATAAATGACTGAAAATTTAAGATACAGATATCGTGTTTTTGGATTTCGTGGCGCAATTTAATATTTAAAAATATGTTTTGACATACATGTTTAAGATTAAATGCGAATTAGTGTTATAAATAAATCAAATGAGATTCTACTTTTGGATGCTGCACTCGAATACAACGAATATCGATATTGAGTGAGGTCGTGCAGACAAATCCAATTCATTTTATCTGGTAAAAGACCACAGCAAATGTTCTCCTTAGGGCTATGTCCTACATAATTGTAAAACGAATGGATTTACACGTTTCCATTTCCTGTAACGGTGACAATTCCCTCGCGCAAAATGTAGAGACAGCCAATAACTTAATTCTGAAAATTCTTGGAACTTAGTTATAAGTCATAAAACTTAGCTAACCCAATTCTTCATTTTAAATGTATTTATTTTTAATCTTTAACACGGTTTAATCTCAAAATCTAAAAGTATATAGAAAAAATGTAACTTTAAGGAGTCGTGGCCATAAAATACATCATAATTTCAATGTTATACTTACTTATGCAATTGATCAACAACATAGACTATTTCTTAAAGACGTTTCATTTGTTCAAATACGTTCGTACTTAGGTATAATTCAACTTTCATAAATACCAATTTTAATGGCAAAATTAAATATCAACTAATGTAAAAGTTGGCTTTTACTTTTGAATATACAGGGTGGTCCACATAGAATAGCCACGTTGGGATCTCGTATACGGTAAAGAGCTATAAAGAAGTTTAAATTAGACAAATTGTTCCCCTTTTTGAGACCAATTTAGTGATGCTTTGATGTTTTAAAAAAGTTTCACGGCACGCTACATAATAAACCAAAACGGGCATTTTTTTAAATCCGTTACATCTGGCATACCTGAAGGTACAAAAATATGTTTGTTTTAATACTATTTGAATTCTTAGATAAATTACAAGCTTGCATTATTTTAAATAGTTGGCTATGACTTCATGTCAAAGCATTTTTATCCCTTTTTTCAATAATATAAGGTTTATGTAATTATTTTAATATTCAGGGTCAAAACAAATAAAATTCATCAAAAAGTCCCTATAAGCGTATAAGCATTAGAGTGCCATGAAGTTAAACTAAATTGAAACAAATGAATGCTTTTATTTTATAATGCGTAAAAAAGCTACAACCTTTTCCCCAAAAATATTTTTTTACCATCAAGTAGGTATAACCAAGTTATACACGATTTAAAAAAATGGCCTTTTGATTTTTGTGTGTTATCTAGCATACCATAAAACTTTTTTAAAACATTAAAGCATCACTGAATAGGTCTCAGAACGGGAAACAATTTGTCTGTTTTAAACTTCTTAGTAACTCTTACCGTTTACGAGATCCCAATAGTGGCCCTTCTCTGTGCACCAACCTGTATATGCATGACAAGCAGTGGCGGACTGGGCCGGCGGGACACCGGGAGGAATCCCGGTGGGCCGGTCGCTCTGAGACCGCGACCCACAGTACTTGTTATGATTTTTATGAACAAATTATGCAATATTAATATTTCGGTTAGTAATTAATAGAGAATAAATTACAACATCGCATAATTTTTGTACCCCTGGCCCTCCCAAGCCTTATAAGCTGACTACGTCTCTGATTTGTGTCTCTGCTATGCCGGCGTTAAATTTTACCGTCCGGGCTGTGTTTTTGAGCACCAAGTGATATCGATATTATACCTTATCTACTAGAATTTTAGTTTTAATATTTTAGTAATTAATAAACAATTATTAAACTTAATAAATGCAGACTGATTCTTTACATTCATTGTGAGATTGTGAGATTACTCTGGTTATAGTTTTTAATCAAGGAAAAATGGAAAAAAGAAAATGTGCTCAAAAAGAGAAAAATAAAAGGCAAAAAGTACTTCACGAAGCTGCTAAAAAAAGTTTCAAGTTAAGTGACTTGTTTGCTTTAACTTCTAAAGTTGGTGCACCTGATGTTGAAAAATCTAACATTGATCAAGATTTGCATTCATCGAATTCGACAAACGAAGACAATATAATCTGCCCCGTTGAAACAGACAAAATTGAAACGTCGATTATCAACGCAAAGTCTTCATGTTCAAGTCTAACTTATCAAGTAACAAAACTTTCGAATGCTTATCAGCTAGTTATTTCACAACACCAACAAGTCAAAATTTTGAGGATTTTTTTAACAAACATCCTTATCAGCCAACTATTTCCAACTTATTTGCCATTAAAGCCAAATGATATATTTTACAGAGATGATAATATAAATAGACGATGATTATCATTGTGTCCGGAACATTCTTCGCCCACAATTCATCGCCCAGTCTTCGCCCACAATTCTTCGCGTCCACAATTCTTCGTCCACAATTCTTCGCCTACAATTCTTCGCCTACACAATTCTTCGCCGCCACAATTTTTAGCCGCATACAAGCATATCACAAATTTTGTTTGTAAATGTGATTATCTTTATTTATAACGTAATTTTTACAGATTATTTTACATTAGGCTAGGTCAGGTCAGGTTAGGTTAGGTTAATTTAATTTTTATTTATACTATAATAACATAAACAAAGTTAAAATCACAACATACGCTATTTATGTAGCAATTTTTAAACAATATTAACAGACGAAGTATTAATATACAAGAAACAACTTTAGGCTAATGGCTAATATAAAATAATCTGTAAAAATTACGTTATAAATAAAAACAATCACATTTACAAACAAAATTTGTGAAGAATGCTCCTAGACCCGATTATCATATTGTTTGGAAAAAGAATCTCTATTTTGTTCCGTGTGCTTGGCATACATAAGAACGAATGTTCGTTTGTAAATGATGGAATGAAAGACTGGAAGCATATTCTGAAAATAAAGAACATGAAAATAATACGATCCATGAAAATTGTGTTTATAGCCATATGCTTAAACTTAAAAAAAGGATATTTATGGTTTAATGTTCTCAAATGAAGGAAGCTTTCGTCAAAAAAAAAGCTCTTGAACGCAAACATTGGAAAGAATTATAGATGTTGTAAAACTAATTGGAAAAAGGGGTGTAGCTTTTCGGGCTCACAGATCGGAATCTGCTAATTCATTCTCATTAGAGAAAAATGACACTGAACATGGACATTTTTTAGAAATAATTTTATTATTATCTAAATAGGACAACATTTGAAAATTAAATTTTTTTGGGGGCTAGGTTTTTCCCGGGCCGGTTGAATTTCCCAGTCCGCTACTGATGACAAGTTACTAGTTCGTTTATTTTATTGACATTTGCGGTTACTATGTCTGAAATAAATTAGAAGCGTTGCTTTACATACGAGGGGGAAATCAAATGAAAACCGCAAATTTATTAATAAACATCGCAGGCTTGGCAAATCGGTGTGGTTATGCGGTACAGTTGTCTCTGATGTGTGGCGGTGTCACAGCAACTAATAGATCTACCAATGCTGCTCTAAATCAGAACTGAAGAAGTGTTAAAGATAGCCACCCTTTTGAAAGTATGCACCAAAGAAGAAAAAAGTTCTGTCTTCAGTTTTTGACCACTAAAGTTGTAAAACCGTTGGAAATTTTACTGTCAGAAGACAAAGCACTACTTATAACTTATCATGCATATTCGTGACTTGTGGTGCAGGTGTTCGAGTAGACTAAAGAGTTTAAAAAGTGGTGTAAATAATGTGGCGGACGCACCCCGTCCAGGCCAGGGCACAGAGTCTTTACTCCGGTGAAGATTGCGACTGCTAAGGCGTTTATTTATATGAATCGACGGCAGAGTTGGCTTAAAGACCTCCTACATGCTTACCTGAAACCCACAATTTGCCGGAACCGCTGAGATTTGTTTACTGATGTTGTTTTGCTTCAGCTTGATAATGCACGTCCTCATTGCTCTCGCAGGACGGTCTCTGCCGTCCACGATCTCCGAATTGAATGTCTCCCATATCTAGCTTATTTCCCTGACCTGGCTCCTTCAAATGTTCATATTTTAGAAGTCCAAACAGGCATATACTTCCGAAACGTCGATGAAGTTAAAACAGCGGTTCATGATTGGTTGCGCACACGTCCGATTTTTTTTTTCATAGGCTATTCACGGTTTAGTGTACCGTTGAGGTAAATGCATGTGTTTATATATGTCTTTTGTAATGGATAACTTTAGTCTAACTCGGCCGATTTTGTATTTCTCACAGCCAATGGCCAGCCTCGAAATTCGGCAAATTGTATACAAAATGCTTTAAAGACAAAGCGACCATACAAAATAATGTTTTGCTATTTTTAATTATACTGGTTTAAAGTTATACGTATAATAATTTTGTATTACATCAGCTATACAAAACAGCAGAACAAACAAGAAGAAGGAAACGCACATTAAACAAATTACTTCTATTTAATTTAATTACGTGCAAGTTAATTAAATTTAAACAAGCAAATGTAGGGTGTGCAAAATAAAAGCGCTGTGTTAATACATAATAAAAACATTAATCATACAACTAATAAAAAATAATTAGAAATACTAATTTACTGCTATTTTATGTAGAGTTACAACAATATTTTTTACGTCACAATTTTCTTGTTATCGGTGAAACGAAAATTCAAGTTAAAGCAGAAATGCAAATTCGTGCTTCATAGATTTAAAACAAACAAAAATATTTACACGGCTTTCAGATATACAATGTTTTTATCAAATAACGAAACTCGTATTAAAGAGAGCAATCAAGTTACAAAAAGCTGTCCCGTGAAACACAAAAAAAAACACAATTACTCTAACTTTGTTGAACCAACGCATAAAAAATTAAGTTTACTCAAACAGATTTGACCCTATAGTACTAGATTTGCATTATTTATAAGATCACTAACGAGAAACTTCCAATAAGCAAATTTTCCAGTCTTTTTAAAGAGAATTTGCGGAATTCAGTCAAAGCTCGACTTTTATCGATACAAACACAAATAGTTGAAACAAAATTTATTTAAAATTTTACAGTAGAACCAACTTTTCAAGTTTTTAATTTTTGTTAATTTTTTAAAGACAAGGCTTATCAATTTTAATCAATCAATTAAGTGATGACGTATTGTTGGACCCACAATTAATTTTTTAAAACCTGTTGAGTATCCATCAATCACACGTGAATTTAAATACTTTTTAACGGAAGTGGGTGTCAAAACCGACGTTAATTACGAATGCATGATATGTATAAACATGAAGTCTCTAGCGAATACTATGTGTGATTAAGTTGCTGCCTCTTTAACAAACAGACCCTCGTAATTTTGGAAAACGTTGGTAGAATAAAAGTAAAAATGTATCATTAAAAATACAATTGACAGTCGTTCACTTTTTGATAGTTAATTTTTCCCTATAGTGACATTAACAAACTCCAATTAACGATCGATTTAATTTGTGTGTTGTCGTTTATGAACAACTGTAATGAGATATGCCATAAATCTAGCATGCAATTTGTGAAAATTTTTTGTATATCCAACACCGTTGAAAATGGATGAACGTAGGGAGTGGAAAACGGAACGGTTATCTCAATTTATCGGTGAAAAGTTTTGTAAGTAACCGGTTAAGCGGTTATTAACCGGGTGTAACAGTCAATCAAACTCCACGAAGAAACGTTTGTTATCGCCATATATATTTAGAAAAAAAAAGACAATTTGATTTCTCGAGTAGATTTTGTTAAATGTTGTTCTTATATTTTTCGATTGCAGAAATTTTATATTAAGTAGGTAATTACTAGGTACATATTTTTGACATATAGTTAATTATTTCTTTTTTTGTATTTCATTTATTGTAACAAATAGTTGTTAGAAATTTAAGTGGTGAATATTTAGGAATACTTGAACCATTTCTGATTGCTTACCTAAATACAAAATTTAAGGAAAACTATAGGTACTTAAGGAATGTTTGCTCTCACACTTAATTACTTTTTGCAGTTCGAGTGGTACTTAACTACAAGGGATTGAAATTTTTGCAGTTCGAGTATGCCCTAAATAAAATAATTTATGAACACCAAAAACCGCATACTAAAGTACCTACTTCCGAAAATATTTTAAAAATATATTTTCTGTAAACCAGCGGTTCTCAATCGGTGAGGAGGGCGGGAAGAAATGAAAGAGAAAACTATTGAGACAACAAGCCACCAGCTAAAAGGGCCGGATTTAAAAACAACTGAGGGTTTTTTTTACTCACAATAATTGTGAAACAGGAAAGATTTTTCAAAACAATTAGAGAGCTATTTTTTTTTCACCAGTGTGACACAGAAGACGGGTTTCAAAATATTTCTAGGTCTTTCTTTAGTACTCATCACTGCATAAAAGCATTAAAAGGGGGACGCCATAAAAATTGATATGGAAAAGGGGATGCAAGTACAAAAACGCTGAGAAACACTCAGAGGCGTCGAGAGACTTCGCCGGGCCCGGGGAAAAAATTTACATGGGCCCCAAGTAAATAAATTATTTGAAAATTTATTTTTACAAAAACCAATTGTGAATTATGAATATTTAATACACCATGATTAAAAAAGTAAGTGGACTCCTGGGCCCTTAAATTTCCTCCAGGCCCGGGGCTCAGAGCCCCCCCTGCCCCACCCTCTCATCGGCCCTGGAAACACTGCTGAAACAATTAAATCTAGTAAGTAATATTTTTAAACCGTGTCATCGTTTTTTTTTTTTGTTTTTTGTAAGTTTTGGTAACATATTGCAACATTATGCGAGAAACACTTTAAAACTAAGATTCTTTTATGACACGCTCTAAAAGTTCTTAAAGAAACCAACTAATTGAAATATAACTGGCCAAACCTGGCAACTAAATGCAAATTATGCATTAAAACTACTTAATTTCAGAACTGCACATAAAGAAAGCAATTAGTGGAGGTGGTTATCCCAGCTGACTTGGATAAATCCGTTTTCTTTTATTTCTTTGCATTTTCTTGAGCTCTAATTGCGAGCAATTAGCATTTTCAAATACCTTAGCGAGAAGCAGCAAAAAACTACGAATGAGACTAATGTTAAGTAAAACTTTATAGCCCGCAGATTATTAGATTTCGCTTCACTAGAAACAGCTTTGCGCCATTAGTATTCAATATGAAAATAAATTCATCCTTGCAAAATCAACTAATTTCTAAAATTTTAAGTTGATGCAGAATTCAACAATTCAAAAGATATAAAAGTGCCGTCTGCACAAACCAACTTTCTGCTTCCCTGGAATAAAAGTTGCCAGTCGAGAAGTATCACTTAATCTATACTTTTTAAATAAATTATAAAATTTGTTGATACAAGGATACAACGAAAAAATTTGGGGTCATTGCAAATTTTCAAATTTAATATTTATTACCAACAAATCATTTTGATTTGTAAAAATAGAGTCATCACACATTTTTTACAAATTAACCTAATAACTTAAAACTACAATAATAAATCGAATAATAATAATAAACCGTTTGTTTATTTTCCAAGAATTATTAAGATTTCATGAAAATCGATAACGTCAACTAAAAATCTTCAATTTTTTATTCAATTATTTAAATAAACAATATTTCAACATAATGCGTGTAGGTTTTAACATAAAATATTTGCCTTTATATTTTTCCATTTCTTATTCCGGAACCCAAAACTATGTATTATTTTCAAAAATATTGTTTTCACGTTAATTGTATTTTCCTGGGACAAATTTGTCTTTTAATGAAAATGTTATAGTATTTAAAAGTAAATCAACTATGAGTTTTAATTAGTTTGTCAAAGTTGTATTTGTACTTATAAACTTCTAACAACGGGTGTTAACCCTATCATAAAAGTTTAGACTACAAGTACTACTAGCATTATTTCATATTTAGGGTGTATCCAGTCGAATTACACAAATAAATAATTTTGGATTCATTTGGTTTCCTCGATATACAAGGTGACAATAATCTATTTGTGCTGTATGGGTAACTTTGTTATTATAAGAGTAACATAGACGGTTAAATTAGCAAAGTTGGGCAGAATTTCAAGACGAATTTAATATCATTTGACCTACACCTTAAACTCTTTTTAAATATTAAAAAAAAGCTTTTATCAACAGTAATTACATTCATAACTAGCTACTAAAATCAAAGTGTGAAATGATTCCTGTAGATATTTTTACGAAAAATTAGAAAAAATTATCTAAAAAGTCATGACACACTTGGTTTTTAAGATATAAGCCAAACTTGACTTTTTTTAAATGTCAACCATGGTTGGCTATGGGTTCATTAAAATAGAATTTTTTCTCGTTTCATTGATGTATGGGTTCCTAGGTTTATCTTTAAAAATAAGTAAGGTTTTACAATATTATTGTTTTCGTTAAGTTTAATTAAAGTTGCCATTGAAAATAAAAACAAAACATTACATAAATAAACTAGCTGTACTTAATTGAACACACAAAAAAACTTGAAAACTTAAATGGTTTTAAAAAAATTTCAAATTACATAATAATTTATAATTTTTTACTTACTATTATTATTAAATCATAATTATAACATGTGTTGAAGGTTTAGCAGTAAAAATTTGAGATCTGCACTTTGTAGATAATAATGTTTTCTTATGCATATTTCTTTTTATCTAATTTTCCTTAAAATAGCTAGTGTTAATTCATCAATTATATTTAACTGCCTTTTTAAGATTCGCTATTTTATGAACAATTCATCAAATAAAACGAAATATACCTAACAGCTAGCTTAATTATGCTATCTTTTGTTTGTTTTTTTTTTAAATTTCCACTTTAATAAGTACATCAATATTGCTATAACTTGCTTATTTTTAATTAAAGATAAACCCAACAACCTATACATCAATAAAACGAGAAAAAAATCTCTTTTTAATGAACCCATAGCCAACTATGGTGGTCATTTAAAAAAGTCAAGTCTGTCTAATATCTCAAAAATCAAGTGTGCCATGTCTTTGTAAATATTTTTTTCCAATTCTTCGTAAAACTATCTACAGGAATCATGTCACATTTTGATTTTAACATTGAAAAAATCGTGTTTTTAGTTTTTTCAAATTATTTAAAAAAGTTTAAGGTGTAGGTCAAATGTCAAAATGATATTAAATTCGTGTTGAAATTCTGCCCAACTTTGCTAATTTAACCGTCTATGTAACTCTTATAATAAATAAGTTACCCATACGACACATATAGATTATGATTATTGTCACCAGTGGTCTCCAACCCGTCGATCGCAATCGACCGGTCGATCGCGACGTCCTTACTGTTCCATGTAAATGATTTTATATTTTTAATAATTAATTTTGCCCCATATTTACCTTGGTTATGCTATGCAATACATTAATAAACAACAAAATTTTGCTGCAATAATTTTATAATTTTTCAAAAGTACCTAGATCTCCGGTACGAATTTGACTTAAAAAGTGATCCTAGACCACAAAATATTCGAGACCACTGCTGTATACTATCGACCCGACTGCCTCTAAATCAGGGGTGCGCAAACTTTTCAAGTCGCACCCCCATTTTTTTCAACATACAAATTTGCGCCCCCAACATGGCTGGCAAGATCTTTATTAAGATTTGGTATTGGGGGGGGGGGGTATGCGAAGAAAATTTGGAGAAAAAACATGTTACAATAAATGGTATGTTTTATTTAATCTGAAAATAACAAAATAATATAAGATAAATACAGAAAATTAACATTCTTAAATAAAATAAATATCATTAACATTAAATAACAAAACATAAACAATTAATAATTGCTTTTTTATTTAATGGGATTTGTGTGCTTGTTTCTTACTGGCAATTTCGTCCAGCCTCGGCCTAATCGGAGAAATCGCAACTCTTAATTCTGATTCAACATCGGTTAATCTTGATCGTAACTTTGTCTTGATAGTGGTTAATTTTGAAAATGTAACTTCACACAAGTACGTGGAAGCAAATGGCAAAAGAATATCCATAGCTTTTGAAGCCAGTGCTGGATATTCACTTTTTACTGAAAGCCAGAAGTTTGGTAATGCTCGCTGCTTAAAAATAGATTTTAACGTTGAATCATTTGACAATTCGATTAAATTTTCTTTCTCAATTATCGTTAAATTTGTTTTGATGATATCACAATCAAAGGGACTGCGTATCCATTCAAAGCCTTTTAGAAAAGAAAACTGAAATCTACTGGAGAAATGGTAATAAAGAGATGTAAGGTGAGTGAGTATGACCTTTTTTAGTTTTTTATCATCGAATTTTGTACCACTAATAAAATTATCGAGGCACGGAAACATTTCATACGACCCCCCTTCTTTATTCATCTGTTTCCACAGAATTAAGTTTTGCATAAAACTGGAAATTTTATTTTCCGTCATAAAAATTTTATTTGCTTTTCCTTGCAAACTCACATTAAGGTCATTTAATTTTTCAAAGATATCCGTAAGATAGCAAACAATTAACATCCAGTTTTCATTGTTGAAATGTTCGGCAAGAGTTTCATTATGTTTCATTAAATATAACTGGATTTCATCCTTAAGATCAACGAAACGACGTAAAATTTTGCCACGCGACAACCATCTCACTTCGGTGTGTAAAAGTAAATTGTCATATTCAGATCCCATTTCGTTGCACAAGATAGAAAACAATCTACTTTGTAAGGGTCGGCTTTTAATAAAGTTCACAATAATTTTTACCACGTTACAAAGTACTTGATGTATTGTAGGTTCTAATTGTTTTGAAGCAAGAGCTTCCCGGTGAATAACGCAATGCGTGAAGTTAACATGTGGTGCAATTTTTAAAACCATTCCTTTAAATCCTTTTTTGAAACCAGTCATGGAAGCTGCACCGTCAGTGCACACACCAATGCAATTTAACCATGAAATATTGTTCAAAATAAAATACTCATCCAACAATTTATAGATCCCTTCTCCTGTAGCATGTCCCTCAAGTGGTTTACAAAAAAGCATATCTTCCATAATATCATTTTCATAACAATACCTTATAAAGACGATAACTTGAGCAAAGTTAGCTACGTCGGTACTTTCGTCAAGTTGTATCGCAAATTTTTTACTTTGTTTTATTTGCATTAAAAGCTGTACTTTTATGTCGTCTGCAATATCAGTGATACGTCGTTTAACAGTATCTCTTGATAAAGGCACTTGTTTCAAGTCTTCGCCGTATTTATTACCATGCATAATTGTGCACATTTTAATAGCAGCAGGAGGAATTAGACTTTCGCCAATATTGTACGGTTTCATTGAATTTAAATGGCGAAAAAGTTTTGTCGGTTTCAAGATTTCATTTGCGAGAACTTCAGAACAAACGACACATTGTGGGCGCACTTCTTCATTTACATGTGTCGATGTAAATCCATATTTTATAAATTCTTCTTTATATCCTCTTATTCTTGCACGTGAACCAGATGTACATGGCACCGTAGTTATTTTTTCACTTAAACTGACGTTCTTGTTTGTCTGAGCGGTTTGAGTTTGCCGCTCATTGTTAGAAGAGGTGGGGCGTAATAACCAATTATCCATGGTATTGTAATTGCCAATTACTGTGATACATTTATTTGGAAAATAATTGTAAATCTACCAGTCTAAATAGAACTAAACATTGCACATTCCAATAAAAACGGGCGGCCTTCGTTCAACAACGTACTGCAATGCAGTGCGTTAATGCGCTGTAAACGAAGTTGAGGTTGTCTGAATACAGTTACTGTCGTTTTGAAAAAGACCAAGACACAATGGTCGAAACGTCAACTACTTCTAAATATAGAAGACGCGGTTTCAAACCCGGAAACCAAGATTGTATTAAAAAATAATTGAATGTACTAGAAAAGTTGTTTACATTTGTTTACACTTACAAAAATATATAAGGGTTGATGTAGTTATTTTCAATAATGCGCAAGTTAAAAAAAATATATTTTTATTAAAGATAAACATAGTAGGCTGTAAAATCAAAAAAAAAAAAAAAAGGTGTAACACCTTTTAAAACTCATTTGGTACATATTACGAAAGTTTCTTATTTGTTGTTGAGATAAACGTTATGAATATAAGATAACAACAATATAGTCAAAATCAGCATTTTTCTAACCTGTTGTATGGGTAACTCCGTTAATATTAGAGATACAGAAACGTTTAAATTAGCAAATTTGTGCAGAATTTAAAGGGAAATCTGATGCCATTTTCAAATTTGACCTACGTCATCAACTTTTTGAAATATTTTGAAAAAACTGAAAAAGGTCGATTTTTTCAAACTTGAATAATTCCGTAACCATATGAGTTAGAACATAAATAAAAATTGGTGTTTATAGATATTTTTACGTAGATTTTAAATATGTTAACGAAATTTTCATAGCACTCTCGATTTCCGAGTTTTAGCACAAACTTGCATTTTTTTAAATGGAAGTCATAATTGGCTGTGGTCTTATTAAAAAGGTTATTTTTTTCTCGTTTCAATGATATAAGGTTTGTTATGCTTTACTGTTGTAGTTTTTCTTTAAATAAGCAAAAATCATTTTACATGTTCACAGCCTACTAATAGATGGGAGTTATCCCGTGTTGATGTTCTTTTTTTTCGATGTGACATTTAAGAGTTGTCTCTTATTGTTAGTGTAGCAGTTATTAGCCAGTTACAAATTAAAAAAAAAAAAACTCATAGTTTGTCAAATCTAATTTATTGTTTGTTTTACGTATAAATCTCTCTCGTGTTGATCAAAATTTATGATTGAGTTTATTGTAAATTTCAAAAACAATGTGTTCTAATGAAGAAAAAAACCACATGCTTTTCTATTACTACGCTTGTAATAGAAATAGTAGAAATTCAAGTGAAATGTATTTGCAAAGATTTATGGAAAGGAGCCAACCAAGAAAGAAACTATTTTCGTTATTAGAAACCAATTTAAAAAAATACAGGTATACCAAAAAGCCTGATAATATTTCTTTATTAAAAAACATTGTTTTTGAAATTTATAATAAACAAAAATTTTGATTAACACGAGAGAGAGACATACGTATAACAAACAATAAATTGTATTTGACAAACTATGAGGTTTTGTTTATAAAACTTGTAACTGGTTAATAACTGCTACAATAACAATAAGAGACAACTCTTAAATGTCACATCGAAAAAAAAAGAACATCAACACGGGATAACTCCCATCTATTAGTAGGCTGTGAACATGTAAAATGATTTTTGCTTATTTAAAGAAAAACTACAAGAGTAAAGCATAACAAACCTTTCATCATTGAAACGAGAAAAAAATAACCTTTTTAATGAGACCACAGCCAACTATGACTTCCATTTAAAAAAATGCAAGTTTGTGCTATAACTCGGAAATCGAGAGTGCTATGAAAATTTCGTTAACATATTTAAAATCTACGTAAAAATATCTATAAAAGCCAATTTTTATTTTTGTTCTAGCTCATATGCCTTTTTCAGTTTTTTCAAAATATTTCAAAAAGCTGATGACGTAGGTCAAATTTGAAAATGGCATCAGATTTCCCTTTAAATTCTGCACAAATTTGCTAATTTAAACGTTTCTGTATCTACAATATTAACGGAGTTACCCATACAACAGGTTAGAAAAATGGGCACCCTGTATAATATTTTCAAATATTTATAGTGTTTATCTCAACAACAAATTGAGTAAGTGTACCTACATGTATTTGTATTCATTATTTCGAACAATTTTCCATTCACGGAACTGTTTTTCGAGCAATCGTATTCGAGCAAATTTTCTTCGAGCAATTGTTTTCGAGCAATTTTCCGCACCGCTTTTGTTACTACTTACCTCTGCTTGTTTGGTAAAACTTTTAGCTGTTGTGAATGTTTGATCATAAAAACTGAAACACCTTTATTAACGTAATCAGAGTAAATTATAATTAATTGTGAACCATTTACATGTTGTTACTGTCGTGACGAAATAGGTCAAGCTAATTACAAGTTATTTATGTCCGGCACGGTGCCCATTTATCTCTGTCCGTTTTATTATAACGCCAATAATATTTGTTTAAAATATGCATCTATAATTTTGCTGCTGTCACGCTTAACATTCCCGATAACTTTGACATCAACAAACTTATTCGAAGTCACGCACCAAAATCAATTATAAAATTCGTGTGCTTATCCGATTTGCTTTGGTAATTTGTCCCCCATCTGATAAAATAAGATTAACGACGCCCGTAAAAACGCGACACCAGTGAAGAGTTTATATTTTTCAGGAAATGCATTTATGGAGGAGGTGGACACACAATTTTCCATTCCATTAATCAAACTGGCCATTCAAGAGCGCACCATTGTAGCCCAGACCTGCATTAATGGGAAATGAAAGAATAGATGGACGAGGCATCCCCGGTATCTGTGGCGAAACACCCTCCTGCATTTATAAACTGGTCAGATTTTGACAGTTTTTAATGACAAAATAGTGATGGATAGACTTTTTGAAATAAAGAACGATAAAGTCATTTACGATTTTAAGCTCTAATTTAATCGGCGATATTTACGGCAGTGTAAAAAGGGATTTAACGAGACAGGAATTTTAATCTATTGACAAGATTTATACAAAACTAATTTACTAGTTAATCATTTTATGATGCAGCTTTCAACATCTAACATAATGTTGCTAATTTCATTTGGAATATCTGTTACCTTGCAAACATTTATCGATTCAGTGTATTTCGACATTGTTATTTGATGAATTTTTTGATCTTGTATTTATTTTTATGTGTAACGAGTAAAATTGATAATATTGTAGCAATTAATTTACACAGGAATTGTTAGTTTATACTACAAGTATGATCAAATGCGGCGATTTACAACCTGTGGGGCACCACCCCTAGTCGGGAGGTGAAATATCTAAAGAAAAGGGTGTGTGAAGAAAAGTTGAAGTTAAAGGAGAAAATATACAGTGAGCTCGCGTTATAAGCAACCCACGATATAAGCAACTCGCGTTATAAGCAACACTCGATATAAGCAACTATCGTATCAAAGTACACGATATAAGCAACTGTCAGTGTGACAGTTAAAAATACAAATATCTAAAATACTATTGCAGATATAACATTGTATCTGAGCGTTATGGTATTTTTCGGATTCGATGGAAATATTAAGGTTGCAATACGACTTCCGGTTCAACCGGAAACGGACTCAAACTTTGAAATTTTAAACAGAACATCTGTATATTTTTACATTTTTGAATTTGTCTTAAAATTTACTTTAATAAATGTAAAAGGTTTTATGGGTCTAAAGTCAACAGTTTTCAAAATATTTACATTTTTACGAAAATTTTGAGTGATATAGCACTTTCAGTTTTTTTTTAATATTCAGGTTATTTAAAAGGGCAGTAAAATATCGTGTGAAATCTAGATTAACAATAGATTTTTTAACAATCATTTTATTTTTAGGAAATTATTAATAATAAATTTTTTTTAAGAAACAAACATTAAAAAAGTGCAACAAATTAAAAAGTAAAAATTAGAATGTGACGATCTAAATTTAAATTTAGGCCTATTTTTAGATTCTAAATATTTTTTTTAAATAGTTTTTTTGTTTCTCTTAAAATAAGAGCACTTTATTCTTGCGAATATTTCAAAAAGTCGCTAAAATCTAGCGTCCTATGATATTTTATTGAACTTTTTTCATCTTAAAATTAGTTTTAGACCATTTACCAACTTTTATCAGGAATAAAATTTTCTGAGAAATCAATAATAAAATTTTTTTCAATTTGTTGCAGACTTTTTGAATGACGCTGTAGAATAATATAATAAACTCGTAGGTTAAATTACTAAAATTTTTTGGCTTTATATAATTTACCAAAGACCATAAGTTCAGTTTATGATTGTCGGTGGAATTAGCACACGGTATAATAGTACCTAACTCGTTGCTTAGATATTTTACTCCCGGGAATATTTTTTTTACGTGTATGAACAAGAGTTTTGTCCGGTAAACACTTGTAAAATAAGGCCGTTTCATCCGCTCTGTATACTTGCCATGAAATCACATCATATTTTTTTATTTGAGAGATGTATAAGTACATAGATCACGACTAACGTGGCACGCGCGTATTTCGTTTGACATAGGTACGTACAGATCACCATAGCAACGCGACAACGACCGCGTTGTTATGGTGTAAACTTTTATTTTTAGTTTTATTACTAAAAACAAGATTTATTTATGTTAAAAATCGAATCGTAAAAAAAAAGTCGAATCATATAAGCAACTTTCACGTTATAAGCAACTTTTAGATCGGAATTGGCCGCCGTTAGTTGCTTATAACGCGAGCTCACTGTATATTGAAAAAACAAAAACACTAACATAAAATACATTCGGAAAATTACAGCAGTCGCACATTGGATATGTTCTTAGTTAGCCTTATAAGCGGTGTTCTGGACAATATATTTTTAACTTTACATCCTCAAACAAAGGTACTAACAAAAATTACAATAATACACTTAGTCCAAAGATGGTTGACAGAACGCAAATACAAAACGTTGAAAAACACCGATCTAAGTTTTGTAATTTCTATTATAAAAATACCCCAATTATTATACTTCGAAAAACATTAACGATTAAGCCTGGTTCACATGGTGACACTAACGTCGGGTGACCATATATTGAAAATATGAAAACGATCAGTAAACTTTTTTTGAATTTTTTTCCCGCAATTTTTTTTAAACACTTGTTTTTACTTGTCAATATTAGGTGGGACCCTAAATTTTCAGTTTCAGTAAAACTAAAATATATCTGCAATTCGTCTAAATCTAATTTCCGAAAGTTTTATTTTTGTAAAAGACTAAAATGACTGGATTTTATCGTTTTGAATTAGGATCATGATAAAACGGCACAGTGTGGTTCAGGGGCGGATTGATGAAAAAAATATGGAACAAATGATTCCTTTTTATTTCAATTTAATGTAGTTGTATTTATTTGTTGCAAAAAATGATCGAGATAATCCTGATTTCATAAACAAGTGAAGTGTGCAATTAATAAACAAAAAACAATCATTCTGAAGCAACATCCACGTTTATACCACTTACAATTTAAACTTCTTACATATTAAACTTTTCAATATGGTAAAATTTAACCATACAAGTATTTACAATACCACAATAAAAATATATTAAATACAAAAGAATACTTTGCTTGAAGATTTTAAACTTTTACTTGGATATGACGTTTAGTTGTTTTTTAATTGCAAACACACACACGCACGCACGCACGCACGCACGCACACATACTGGTTAGTTTTTGTAAAATCATTCGTTTTGATAATTGAACCGACTTAATAACTCTAAAGCTGCGTTCACATAAAAAAGTATTGTATTGTATTGTAGCGTAAGAAAAGTTAAGTATACGAATATCAAATGCTAGCGTTCACATAAGCAGCAGTGGCGTGCGGTGACTTTTCAACCAGGGGATGCTGTCCAAAAAAACGAACAATTTATTTTTTTTTAAATTAATTTTATTCTATGATCTTTTTTACAAAATTCGTCTATAGCAAAATCATACAATCTTTTTTCATTTTTCATATTTAGCAACAATTTTTTTTCAATATTAAAGCGAGAGCAGACAGTCTATCGTCATTTTGGCTGCTTCTGGTGAATGTTTTTTTCTTTTCATTGTCGAAAACGATCGTTCAGCCGATGCGCTCGTGGAAGGTATAGTGCAAATTAATTGTATTAATTTAAATACTTCTGTCAAAACATCTTTTAGCTCATCTTTCACAATTAATTCTTTTATGCAATTTATAGATTTTAAATGAAAGTCGGGAGTCGAGTACAAGTAAACTAATTGACTTTTTAACTTCATAAAATCAAAGTATTTTCTATAAGTTGGCTGAAGTGATTATAATAGAAAATCCGGAAAATTCTTTTCATATTATTTAAATTTTCAATCAAAATTTGCAATTATTATTAACCACAGTTTCATCCATATTATGGGTCGTATTAAATAATAATCAAAATTCTAAGTAGCGAAACAGGGCACTATATATAGAGTTAAGCTTATTTAAATAGAAGAAGCTTGATTTAAAGAAAGTAAACAAAAATCAATTTACTCGTACAACGGAAATGATTATTTTGTAGCATGCGGTAATATCAATCGAGTGCAGCTGCCCTACCATATAACAGTTGCCCCACACAGAGGAACCATGAGAGTAATCGCTTCCCGTAGCTGTTAAATAAACCAACGATGCGGGTAATAGACTAGGGACTGCATCGCAGTGCGCATGCGCCAAGAACGCAAATTTCGAATCCACAATCAGAAACGCATCCCTCAGTCGGGCTCACAATCGCTAGCGTTGTGCATCGCACACATTTAGTCAGCCGCTCGCTGGATGTAGATTATATAACGCAAATTTTCGAGCAGGCAAAACATCGTATATAATAAATAAAATTTTCACGTAACAAAAAATAAAATCCAAGCGAAATAAAGCTACACGAAATTCAAATATGATACGGAAAAAAAAATTCTTGACGTGAATTTTAGGGGATGCGCCGCATCCAACGCATCCATGGACCGCACGCCACTGATAAGCAGAGTAGTGCAATTGCCTTGCAACCCGCGTTGCAACACCTTGCAAACCCCAAGCTTCTTGCAATACCCCATAACAAGAACCAATCACAGTGATCCACGATTTAACCCTGCGTATGCGCAATGGGAATCGCCATTAGTGTACAAGTAGCTGGCGCTGCCACTATAAAACCTCTATGTGAACGCTACTCTTGCAATACAATACAATACAATGCAATACTTTTCTATGTGAATGCAGCTTTATAGTAGGTAACATAGTTTGCCATTTCTACGCATAGATTGTTGTTTCCCTGTAAATGTATGTTACTTCATACTATGAGGCGGTACCGTGTTTACTGTTACTGTTGCACAGATGATGATTCTATAATCGTTGTACACTATATGTGTACATTTCCTTCACAGCATTAACCAGCCCAATAACAAGCAATTTTTTTCACAAAATGATTTCTGTATAATTTAGAAAAAAAAAATGAATTTCGTAAATTGGTATTTTTTTTCTTTCGATCTAAAACCATTTAAAACTAAAGATAAACGTAGTAAAACACTTTTAAGATATAGGCAAAACTATAAAAACCAATAATTTTTAGATTGCTCAATAACAAAGTATACTTAGAAAAAGAAAACGAAGCATCGCTTGGAGATATAATATAGAAAATTAAAACGATTATAATACTGCACACGTATACTATATGATATATACTGTAAAAGCATAAAATTAATCGTCTTAAAGCTTAGAAACGCGCTTTCAAGTATATATACATTTTCTATTATTGTTTGCAATCAACTCACAACGATTGTCTAAATTACAAAAGACACAAAGTTTATTTTCAATTGCTCTCGAAACTATTATTTTACAAAACAAAAATAAAACAATTTTCTTGGAGTCTACCATTTCCCACGCTACTTGTTAGAAAAAAACACCATCTGACTGTTTTTATTCGGTAATTGAAACGGAATGCTAGGATTAAAATACAATTTCTGAAGGAAATCCTTGGAAGAAATATATACCACTTTTTATTTTTTTAAAGTCACTCCTCGCGCTCGGTAAAGCTCGCTAACTGTAAAGTCGGCTGGCGAGGCTCTAACTGCAATATATTTCCCGCAAGTGACTGACGGTCATATACCTAAGAGGCTACAGCTCTATAAAAATGATCGATCAATAATCTAGTTGGCTTTGACAGACAAGGCATTAACATCGTCGGACTTATTCTCGTAAAGAGCAGTAAAAGCGAAAGATTACGTCAGTGGTAATGTTTGAGCGAATGCCTTGCGTCTCGCAAATTTAGTGAGCAAAGAAAAAGAAAAACCTAGAGCGCAGTTCGTAGTAGAGCACTTTACTAGCTGACAAAGTACATATAATGGTCAACAAGAACAAAAGTAAATTTATTCCTATTACTGTTATTTTAAATTATATTATATATAATCCATTCCCTCTTTTACCCATAGAATGTAAGGGAGAGGTTTTGTTTTCATACATCTACAATGTTATTCCTAATAAAATTCTTCCATTCTCCTCTGTTCTTTGTTATATTCTTTGCCTCTCCCCACGTTTTTCCTTTTTCATTTAG
Organism: Elmis aenea; assembly: GCA_947652605.1. Lineage (NCBI taxonomy): Eukaryota > Metazoa > Arthropoda > Insecta > Coleoptera > Elmidae > Elmis > Elmis aenea. The sequence continues at coordinate 20,128,769 of OX393578.1, forward strand.
GATTTTTCCGATTATGTTGTCCCACGTTACGTTTGATTTACCTCTTTTTCTTTTACCTGGAATTTTACTTTCCCATATTTTTTTGACTGGTATTGAGCTGTCCAATCTTTGTAGGTGTCCCCACCACCCAAGTTGTTTTTGTTCTATGAACTCTTCTATGGATTCTATCTTTAATTCTTCTCTTATATGTACATTTTTAATTCTATTTTTTTTTTTACTCCTTTTACCCTTGTTAAGTATTTTCTCGGCTGCTCTAATTTTACTCTTCTTTTTTTGAAAGCACCCATGTTTCGCAGCCATATGTGAGTATTGGTCTGCTGGTTGATTTATATACATACCTACTTTCTTTTGAGATTTCTCTTTTGTTTATGAGTCCTTCAGTGCATAATATACTCTGTGTTAACATTTTGTATTCTATTATTCCGTTCACTTTCTTGTTTTCCTGTTTTCTTTAACATACTGGCCAAGTATTGGAAGCTGCTAGCTTTTTCTATTATTTCTCCATCCACTCTAATTTGTATTACTTCTTTTTCGTTTGCTACTACCATGATTTTAGTTCTATTTTTTAATTTTCATTCCACTTACCATTAATACTTGGTTTCAGATATTTAAGTTTTCTTCTAGGTCTCTGTTTTTTTTTTTTAAATTAAATTATAATGATTTTCCCAACAGATAAACATTAAAAAAATATATTAAATCTTTATGAAAATGTATGATCAATTAAAAATCACTAATCTTCCACTGAAAAGCTCTTTTCAAAAACGATTTATAGCAGTTCCGAGACTCCTGTCTCTTCATCTGTAGATTATTTTCTTTTATTATTAAATCGGTTTTAAAACGTCTTGCAGCGTTGTCCTATGTCTTTCCTCCATTCCATTCTGTTGTTCCATTTCTGAACTCTCTAACACGAATTGCTTTTTTAAATTCTTCTTTTCACGTTTTCTTTAGTATTTCTCTTTTGTTTTAAAGTTCTGGCGTCCTTTGTAATATCTTCATAGATAACGTCATATATTTCTCAAGCGTTACTCATGGCCTTACTATATCAGTTGTTTTGCTTTCTTTTTATAAAGTTTGTTTTTACTTCCATGCTGTCTCGAACTTCTTCATTTCTTATTTCATCCAGGCGTAATATCTTAGTAATCTTCTGAATACTTCCACTTTAACTAAGTACATTAAATATTCTTTTTAAACTTCTTTATTTATCATGTTTCTAATTCTTTACCAACTGTGTTGTCGATATTAAATAACAACATCTTCAGAACTCCAAAATAAGCTTTTTAAGCAACGAATTGTTTTTTTTTTTGCTTGAGTAATCCTTGCTCTGCTTTTGCAGCGATCTTGCCGCCACCAAATCTACCGCTGAAAAATCACCAAAATGTGTCTTTTCTCTGACAGGAGCTAGATAAAATGAATCCTTCCTTCAATTTCTTTTCTTTTTCTTCCTCCAGTGCCCAATATTAACCCTATTCTGTTTACTCCCTAATCTATTGGCCGTCTTCTACTTTGATGTTGGTTGATTTTGCACTTACTGATAGGCATTTATACACGCCTGTTAAAATTTACTAGTCATACACACATAGGACAAATTTCTTGTTTGTTAATATCACATCATCATTGGCAAAGATCAAAATTTAATCTGTGTTGAATAAGCTAAATGTTTTAATATTTAAAAAAAAAAGAAGCTAAACATAAAGTTTGCCTATATTTATATCTACACGGTTTTTTTGTGTTTAAAAAATTATATTGATGTCATATAATTATTTTACAAAGATTTAAAATAATATATGCACAATTGGACCGTTTATTGAAAAAGTGGTGTAGATCCATTTTTGGAAACAAATTATGATAAATAATTTACATATAAGGTTTGTTCTAGCAGACGATTATTTATCAATTCATGGACATACATGAACTGGTTTCAGCACTTGAGTCAACTATGGACCAATAAATGTATTAGTCGCTGCTGGAACGCTTTAACGACATGCCCAACTGTAAATGACATTTTTACCTATTGGTTTCATAATACGGTGTTTCTCAAGCTTTTTGTTTTTACGTCTGAATTTAAAAAAATATTTTTTTCGGTATACATTTTTATTGCTTTTTCCTTCCAACTCTTCTGTCTTGCCAAAGCATTTTTTTTTTTTTTTATTTCTCAACCGCCCTTTAAATTAGTATTATATTAAGTTATATTTTCGTTAGCACCTTTTTTGCAAACTTAAAAACACGTTGAAATTCGGAATAACATTTATTAGGCTCACTAAGGACCCATATCGTTTGTGTAAGTGCTGTAATTTTAAGTAACTATGTATTTTATGTTATATTTTCTTGTTTTCATAAATAGTTTTGCTTTCGGTTTTCAATTTTTTTCGTGCTCCGGCTTTAAATATTTCGTAACTCTCTTCCAAGAGGACGCGCCACAAAGTCTGAGAATCAATTCTCTAATTGATGTAACGTTTTGCTTATCTAACTAATTATCTACCTTCTTTATTAGCCTGAATAGGAAAGTACCTCCTGGACAGTAGTTGGAATTATTTAAATTGAATAGTTTTAAGTTGATGGTACAAAAGTACGAGGTCAAAAACCTTTTTTTTGCAATTTAATTGTTGTACAAAGAAAACTAATACAATTTTTTTTGTTTATATTGGTATTTTGGTGACGAAAGTGTGCAATTATCATATTTAATGAAAAAAATAATTAAATTTAAGGCTTTTTATTTGAGCAATGGCTACTTTAATATGACACACCTAAAAAATTGTGTTACAAAAAATCGTACTAATTTTTAATATTTAACAATTTAATCCAGTTCAGCATTTATTTTAATTTAGGTATACTTTTCCCCTTTAGTGCAATTAGTGAAAATTAAACAATAAAATGAATTTTAGATATACTACTGTACTACTGTAAAAATATACAATTTCGAACACCGTGCTTAAATTTAATTAATTTTCGATTCACTAATTTTTTTATAGGTTTTAATTTTAAGTACTTTAACAACCATTCAATTATGAAGCTAATAATCTGCCGTTGCGTAGCAAATTAAAATCAGTAGAAACTCCTGATTGGACAAACAGCGGGTGATAATGAGTAAAACTCATTTAAGTTTTAATTAACTGGTCCTACAATTTGTAATGTTCGTAAGCTTACCATACCACGTATAGTGAGTGTACCAATGAGCTATGCTATACTGCCACAACAATAAAATTTATATTTTTTAACATAGATGATTCGTATGAATAATGTACCTAAATATGCACAGTGAAGCGCAAAAGTATGGAAACAGACAAATAATGTCCAAATCTCCATAAAAAATGCTTTTGAACCATGTAAGGCATCCGTATGTTTAACTTGGGAAAAATATAAAAATTTGAAAAATAAAGGTTTCATCACAGTAGGCTTTGGTGTCGTGCTTAAACAATTGCAACGAACATTTCTAACAACTGTCAAATAATATATATTTGTCTGTAGTGCAAACAAGTTAGTGATTTCCAGGTTTTCAATGAATCGTTTTTCAAATAAGCAAAAACATGAAAAGTTGGAGTGCTTTATTCTCTGTAGGACAGATCATATTATGGCTGCAGCAATGTATTTCAATAAATACCCGGAAAGACGTCAGATATTATGTTTTCTGATGAACCTTCGACAAAATTCCATGCTTCTCATTTTATCACCATTTTGAAGTCATTGACAGGAGCGTTTACGATAGGGATGATACTTAAAACATCTTAAAATTGTACCGACCGTCAATCGTAAAGACGAACGGGGACGGTCAGTTACGGCTTGCAAAACCAAAATTTTCTTTATTTTCATCCGTGCGCCGGTTTCTTTTCGACTTAACAAAGCTTTCATTAATTATTAAGTTATCACGTAATCGCCGAAACATGCTTCAACCTGGCTGACGTCTTTTAGGGTATTTATTGAAATACATTTCTGCAGCCATGATATCATTTCTCCTACAGATAATAAAGCTATCCAACATTTCATATTTATGCTTATTTGAAAAACGATCCATTGAAAACTTGGAAATCACTAACTTGTTTTTGCACTACAGAAAAATATGTATTATTTGACAGTAGTTGTTAGAAATAGTCGTTGCAATTGTTTAAGCACGACATCAAGGTCTACTGTGGTGAAAACTTAATTTTGTAAATTTTGATATTTTCCCTAGGTTAAACATGCGGATGCTTTACATGGTTGAAAAGCATTTGTTATGGAGATTTGAAAAATGCAAAAAATCCAATAAGAAAAACAAAAGTTAGGTATGGCCGCGCAAATATAGTAGGCCTAGAATCTTTTTAATGTCATTTTTAAAATCCTTATTAGTTACTTCTCCGATCCTGAAAATTTGGCGCACAAATATTTTCAAATAAAGGTAATATGGAGGGTTGAAGAAAATGTACATTTTTCGTTTTCATCGCCGTACTACGTAACAGGAAGAATTATTGAAAATGTAAAAGTGGATTATCGTTACGCATGTAATTGTGCAACTTTTTCCCCATTTAACCGATTTTATTGTATTTCTAACGGTTACCGAGATACTCATGTACTTTATTTTAAACTGGACACCCTGTATAGTGTAAATAGTTGGTATAGTAGTGTATATAAATATTATTGTTAAGCTTGTGAATATAAATAGTGACTTGTAACGTTATGTCGGTTAATGTTAATAAATTGTTGTATGTGTTAAACCTAGGTTTACCGTTAAATTTTTCACCCTTCGTTTACCGTTAAGGTACCCGGGTACATTTATTTTGTGATGAAAATATAGTATTTTTGAAATGATACTATAATTGTCTCAATTTTCATTTAGAAAAATATTTATTATTGTTTAAAATGTATTAATCTACAACATGTATTATTCAAAAACATTTGTTATTCAACATTTGTTATTCATAAACATTTATTATTCAACTTCTTATTCAAAAAAAATTTTATTCAAAAAAAATTATCTTTCTAAAATATTATAATTAAAATTATTAAAAAACAACTAAAATCAACTATAAAATACCACACTGACGTTCAAATGACATTTGTTAATTAAGATTTTTTTTGTTTTCCACGGCACACTTAAAAATTTTGTGAAACCTAACCTATTTTAGTTAAACTGTTATTTTTTATTTCATATTAGTTTTGCACTAAAATTAACATGTTTACATCATTGAATTCAGAAAAAAAGTGTCTACCAGATTAAGTAAAAAAAAAAAAATAGAAGGTGCTATTTGGAAAAAATATTGACTATCGTTTGACATTTAAGTTCAACTTGAAAAAAATTGAAATCCAATTCATTTTATAGTATTTGAGGAGCCATTTCATTTACTTTTTTGTTCACCAAAATCGGACCACAAACAACGGAGTTACAGCTTGCGGCGTTTTTTTTTGTGACACCTTGTATGCATACCGTTCCCGTAATGCCATACGTTTCGAGTTACCGGGAACGCTTTTGTTGTCACCATCGCCATGTCTTCTTTTACTAATGATGGAATAAATACAAGAAATCTATTTCAAAAAAACAAACAAGTACACAAACAACATACCATGGCAATTGACCTGTTGCGTTTGATGGTCCAGCTACTTCGTTATCCATAATTACAAAACTAATTATTGTTCACTTCACTAATCTAACTTTATTGAAACTGAATTCTTACTCGCGTTACATAACGTTTAGTACCCGGGTACCCTAACGGTAAACGGCGTATAAAAATAATTCAAAATGATTTTACTAAAAATCTAAAAACGCAATTCAATTTAATTTTTTACATTATGTGTACAACATGTAGATTTAAGATGTCAGAGACGTTCAGGATCCCAAATCGCCCCGAACACAAAAAATCAAATCAGTTAAAACGAAAAAGTTACCCTGGTATCTCAATGGTAAACCTAGGGTTAATGGTGTCTTTTGGTAAAATAAATAGTAAATGTAAGCTCGGGCGTATTTTATTGTTTGTGCAAATAAATTATGAACCCCGTATAGTATTATAACTAAGTGCTCTTTGCTTCTTAAATTTAAGTGAACAGTTCCGAAACTTTCTTTAGCGAGTGCCACATGTGCACAGCATTTTTTGTCCAACTAGGTAATTTCAGCACTAACATCAATTATTAATTATTAACGCAATAACAATATAATTTCAGTTGAGAATCGTTTACACACCAACTATGACCTGCGTACGAGTCTAATCTACTTATTGGTCCCAGCAAAGCGAAACTTGGTGAACTAGTTCCTGAAACAGAAATAGTTGCACCAAACACCGCTTGCGGACTTGTTTCGAAAATCACTCGTAATTGCTTCATATTCGTGGAAAAATTTGTTTTCGAAATGTATGAGGATACGATTTTTCCTATTTTGAACGTGGCGCATTTCTCCGTTTGGTTCTTGTAACTTTTGAGGATGTCTTGAATTGCGTCCACTGCGTATTTCGAAGCTGCTTGAATGGCGTTGCTTTTTTTGTCTATTTCCACGTCATTTTCGCAGGTGCACCAATGAGGTTCGATAGCGGCTTCTTCGCATGATCTTTCTGGATCGACTTCTTCAAACAGTGACCTACACAACGGACAGGCTGTGCTTTTTTTCGTAGAATAGTTTGTACCAGATATCGCCAAGATTTCTTGCAGGGTCATATACATATCGTAAGGCGTAGTTAGTCTTCCTGTGTTAGCATTTAAATTTCTTAAAATAAGGGGATTTTGGTTTTTGAACCAATATGGCAGGGAGATGTAAACGAATGGAAGTCTATCCTCGATCCAACCGGTGCGGGTGCGGTAGAACTTGCCGAATCTACTGCCGTGGTCGCTTAAAAATATTGTTACTGTATTTTCCAAAACTTTGCTCGTTGTAAGATCCTTAAGAAACTGCAAAACTTTACCGTCCATTCTAGAAGCTGAGTTAACTTTATTGTGGCTAAAAGTGTTCATCCAGAAGAAACCAAAATATGGTTGGTTCTTGAATGTTTCCGTGAAGTCTTTGGCGATGTTTAAAATTCTTTCGCCTGAAGTCTCCGGGCCTAGGCAATAAGGCATATAATCTGCCCGTTTAATTTTTAATTTCCCTTCCGCAGCCACCATGTACGGTCTAAAATAAAAATCAGTTGGCTGCTTCGTAAAGCCCTTTTTTTTGTGATTGAAAGTGCCAATATTAGGTGCGTCTTCGGCGTAAGCTGTAATGTACCCTAATTTTTGATAGTCGTACCACAGCATCTTGCACCTATCGAGTTTCCCAAAAAGTGTAGGATCACAGACAGTAAAACTATCGTCATTATTCATGCCGGTCAAGATGGCCATGACGTTCGGATACGTGTTGTCCGCGATTTTGTTGTATCCCTTCAACCCTATCCAGCTGTTATTTTCTAAAAATGCGTATGTTTGCGGCATTGTTCTTATCAAATTTAATCTTGAGATGCTATCGATTCCTATTAATAGAACGCTCAAGGGTATTTGATCGTTTTTTTTTAAATTGCGGATTTTTTGTTGTATTTTTTCGTTCACAGTTATAACCGCGTGGATATTTTTGTACACTTCGTATAATTGACTTCGACATTTTACTAAAACGACGTCTTCAGATAAAACTGCTTCATCTTCGAAGTGTTTGCAATTCGATATTCTGTAAAAAAAAATCTTAACTTTGAATTATTTTGGACAATTTTGCCACAGTTTTCTAGAAAACTTTGGTCGAATTTTTCAAAAATTCATCACTAGCCTAACAATCAAACATTTTTCACACTTACTTTATGGCGTCGTCCGGGTATTTGGAATAATTTTCTCGGGTTACGTAGCTGTAGCAACAAGTCACTCCATATTTACTGTAAAATGGTATGGCGCTCTTGTTGATGTGTAGCACTGCTATGTTATTATTTTTCGTCGTGTAAGTTAGAAGTTCTTTGGTACTACATGATATGTACTCGAAAGCTTCGTAGACTTCAAGCGCTTCTGGATTAAATGGATGTAGATTTTTAATTGTACATTTCGAACTATTCACTAAATATTTAGGAACTGAAAAGAAAGAACCATACAGTTATAAGTAAGTTTAATTAGAAATCATTTGCTTTTGCCCACAGAGATCTCTTGTGGAAATGCTGGATGAGTATCAAGACTCTCCTCTCTTTAACACTAGCTACACAGCTAGTGTAGCTAGCACACACTACAATTGCTTCAAAATAAGATCGCTACTGACAAACAGATCAATCTCTTAATACTGGTCTAGCAATTCTACAAGAGATCCTTCACAAAAAATAAGTGATTTTTAATTAATCGTATTTACATTATGAGAAATGAATCACTTAAATAATTAATATATCTAAACGTTTTTTTATATAGATGTTCATGTTTTTTTTTAAATTTAGTTTGTATAGCAAGTATCTTTTTGTTTCGGTGCTGCCTTTGGTTTTGCTTTACATTAAGTTTGAAAATTGTGGAACTTCAACGAAGAAGAATATTAAGGCTTGCTGCGTGAGCTATTTTGGAATCTTCTTACACTAAGTACGTCTTTTTTGCTCGTTTGAAATGAAAAAAACTTATAGCCTGACACAAGTAAAATAAGAGACGGTACATGTAATTAAATGTGGTTGCATAACTATGGTTTTTATTAAAGAGACCGGGTATGTTGGCAATGTTAGTATTTCTGAATTAAAGTCTATTTTTAAATCATATTGAATTGAAAACGACCGTTTTTAATAACTTAGTACGTTTTTAGTAAAATTTCACATTCTTCTCAAAAGTTTGATGGCATTTTTATCAAGTTGTGAAAGAGATTGAATGGATTATTAATGCACCTTAGTTATTAAAAAATTTGGACACTGAAGCAAAACCAAATTCGATTACTTAAAATGGCTTACAACATATGGAAAATAATGGGGTATAATTTAATTATTTTTTAAATGTTGATAGTAGTTTAATTTAGATTAAATTCTTTATGTTATAGCAACGTTGATCTACTACATTTAAATAAGTCATACATGAATATTTCCGTAGCAGAAATAATCCGAATTGCATAAATAAACTCGGTATTGAAATTCAAAAATTCCTACCCATATCACGATGGTCGTTCATTGAAGTTAATAAGACAGATTGATTGATTTTCGTGGATGATAGTATATACAGAATCCAGGTCCAGATTACAGCTGATAGTAGCAAAATATAAAACCTTGTTCCATAGGATTTGTTCTGTGGATAGGATGCCATGGGTTCCTATTTCTTAATGTCACAGTCTAAAAATTATTAAGTAATAATAATTAAACTATTAGCTACATACATAATAAGGAAATACAAAATAAAGAAAAAGAATAAAATTTTAAAGAATTGTCGTTTTTAAAATTTTTTTGTTTATTCAACTGACATGGCTTGATTAGGCCTACCATCATACCATATTTTCGTGAAGTCAAACCAGGATACGACAACTTTTTTTTTATGATCACATACATTTCATAACAAAATTACAGTAAAACACGTTTTTTTTTAGTTTCTCACCCTCTTTTGTTGCCCGCATGGACAGATCAGTACAGTACAATTTTGTTAAGAAACTGCGTGTAATTAATTTGCAACTTTAAATCTTGTGTAACTTGTTTTGTGGTCTAACTAAACAGATCATATATAAGAAAGAAAAAAACAACTGGATTATTTTGTTATCACTATGACAATTTTTTAATAGCCTATAAATTATTTGATGATGATGTGTATGTGCCATTGAATTAAAAGATAAAGGAAGAAGCTATTAATACTATACTGCAGCGTTTCAGCGGCGACGGAAGTGACGACATAGATAGCCTCTTATGGCGGCCGGTGTTGACAGGTGAAACAGTCGGAGATATTTTAGTTTTGTGTACTACAATGGTTAGTTGTAAATCTTGTAGTTGTAGTAGGTCCAAAAATGTTAAAGATAAAAAGATTACGTTTCATAGGTAAGTAGATACTAATATTTTGTAGTGTAATCATGTATTGAAAATTTGATGTGGTCTGTCAAAATGGTATGTCATATCAGTGGCGTGCATTTATGTAAAGCAAATTTTCTAAATTTATAGATTCCCGAAAAATGATGAAATAAGACGTTTATGGACACAATTTGTTGGATTGGAAAATTTGTCGTCAACTAAATAGCTGTATTTATGTAGCCAACACTTTTCTGATACATGTTTTGACCGCTCATCGCTTTGCAAGATTGCACTTAAAAAAGGTGCTGTTCCATCCATAATTGTACACCGATTAAAATATGTTAGTATTGTTTTGTACATACTTTATTTAAGCAATAATATGTGTAATAATAAAGTTGTTTGTAGGTAAAGAATGTTGAGCCTAGCACTCAGAATGCTGAACTTCAAATGGATGAAGGTGGACCAGAAATGTCTGCTAAAAAAGCTCGAATTGAAGAACAGGGCTTGCCTTCTACCTCAGCATTTGATAAGTTATAAAGAAAGATATCAATTTTAGTTATGGGGCCGTATCACCTCCAAGGATACTACAAGACAAATTTTCATTTTCCGTGCATGTTAATGATACACAAAAAAAATATTTTTAAAACAATCAATTAAGAATTTACAAAAGGAACAAACCCTAAACAGGAAACGGATTAGAAATTTTCAAAAACGAGTTCAAAAGCAAAAGCGAACCATCGCTGGACTTAAAAGTGTGATAAATGTCTTAAAAAAGAAAAATCTATTGGATGAAGAATCATCAAATTCCGTTTTACAAGGTTTTGGTGATAACAATAATTTGATAAAAAGATTCTTTAGAAAATGTAACAAGGGCTTGAAGGTAAAAAAAACATTCTCACTGCTAGAACGTTCTTTCGCTATAACTTTTCATTTTTTTTTCACCTAAAGCATATAATTTTGTGCGTAACACATTCTATAATGCTCTACCTCATCCCAAAACTCTGTTTAAATGGTATTCTGCTATTGATGGCATGCCTGGGTTTTCAGTAGAAGCCTTTAACATGTTAAAAATTAAAGCTAAAGACTCTTCTAAAACTATAGTTTGCTCATTAGTTTTTGATGAGATGGCAATTCGACAGCATGTTGAATATGATGGACTTAAGTACCATGGGTATGTAAATTTTGGTAATCATGTAGACAATGATGCAGTAGGTATTGCTAAGGAGGTGTTGGTCTTCATGGTGGTGGCAATTAACGAAGCCTGGAAAATACCAGTGGGTTATTTTTTAACGATAGGTTGTAGTAGTGGACAAAAAGCATGTTTAGTAAAAAGTTTTTTGCAACTTTTAGAAGTGTGGTGTTTTGGTAATAAGTTTGACGTTTGATGGCACATCTTGTTTTTGTTTTTGTTAAAATATATTTAAATGAAAGTTTAATTTTGTTTTATTGTAAAACCTATGTCATGTATAATTTCAGCAAATTCCTCCTAATTTGAATAATTGGATAGATTTTGTAAACAACAGAAGCACATCATGCATATCTAAATTGCCTTAAATTGGGTATAACATTTTCTAGTGTTTTAAAAATTACTAGCTCAAATTATTTTGGTAGGAATTGACTGAAATTATATATACAACTAAGAATATCTATATAAAATTCACGTAACAAAGACGTGTTAAATAGGACATTAAAAAACGTCCTCAAGTAGACGAGCCAGTGATGTTTTAAATGTAACATTATAAAACATCATCAATGTGATAGTTGCAATATTCATGTTAACTTCACGTCCATGAGATGTGGATGTGGCATTTGTGATGTTAATTATCTGCTTTATACCGTCAGTAGGATGTTAAATTCACGTGGTTTTAAAAATCTTATTAACATCACATGTTACTTTCTTCACATGAATTTACGTGGATGTGATCAAGCTTGTCAGAAACGTATTTGGAGAACTGAAACAACTAAAAAATAAGGACAATGAAATAATTGATTTTGATTACATTGTAAAACTGAATAAATTGCAAGAAAGTGAGGGACTACATTTGTGTAATAAATTAAGAAGACAACATATTTTGTTTTTTAGACAGAAAATGAAAGTTAAACCTGCCTCTCAACTACTCAGTCGTTCGGTAGCTGAAGCGTTATTATACTGTAAAAATTATTTAAATTTAAGAGATTTTCAAAACGTGAGCCTACAGCGTCTTTCATTTTATTATTAAATAATGCATTTGATATTTTAAACAGCCGACAACGTAACCATTTGGATTATAAAAAAGCCTTATGTCAGTCAAATATAGAATCTATACAAGAGTTCTATTATACTTTTTCAATCTACGTCAATAACTTAAAACTTCTTAATAATAATCTTCATGTGTTAAAGTCTCCCAGACATACAGGATTTTTAGGACTATTAATGTGTATTAATAGTTTATTAGGAATCCATGATGATTACATTGAGAGTAACAAACTGAAATTTTTACCAACTTATAAATTAAGCCGAGACCATTTGGAGCTTTTCTTTGGCTCTATTCGTTCTCATGGTGGGTATAATAACAATCCAACATCAAGACAGTTTGCTGCTGCCTATAAAAAAAATCTTATTCATGCACAAATTAGAAAACATGGAGTTGGAAATTGTGTTCCGATAGAACAGATTAAAATATTAAATGTCCATCAACCAAAGAAAGATGCCATTGACATCCTTAATGAAGAGAACCTTTTGTATAACAGCAATATTGAATTAAACTTTGACAATAATTTAGAAGATATTGAGCACAATTATTACAAACAACTTTCGTCAATATCTGAATATTCAGAAGAAGTCATCAAATACACAGCAGGTTTTGTTATAAAAAAGATTGCAAATAAATTAAAATGTGAGCCTTGTGTAGGTGGATTAGTTGGCAACAAAGAAAATTTTTTAAATTCATTTCTTTCCTTTAAAAACAGAGGAGGTTTGTTATATCCACATAAAGACGTAATTAAAATTTGCATTGAAACAGAAAAAATTGTTAGAGTAGAATCGTCGGCTAACAAAAAAATTAACAAAATGAAAATCATTAATTATATTTTTAAAAAAATTATTGCACGTCCACTTTTCAATCACATCGAAGATCATAATAAAATTTTATTAGATGACCACAAAATGTTATTATGTAAAATAATAACTGATGTATTTTTAAGTGTAAATAGTAAGGACTCTAGTATAAGAAATTTTTATACAAAATTAATATTGTTTAAGGGACAATAAATTCAGTTTTTTTGCTATGTAACATGCCGGCACAGCATTCTGGCACAGATTTTTGAGTAAAGGAATCGAGACAAATTTTGGACAAGAATTGGATAAAACTTTGAAGTTTACAATGAACTTTTAATGTAAAGATTTTTTTAAAAATTTAATAAAATTTTTAACAAAATGTGAGGTTCGGCATCATTTTCTTTTTACAAAAAAGCACTGGATAAACGTATGTGTTCCTTAATTGTTAGAATTATTTAAGTCGTTCATTGATTTAATATAAAATGTATAATAAATATTCTTTTATTTATTTGTTGAATCTTTACATGTAAAGTTGCTATAAAAGTTTGAACACTTCTACTGTTTTCTTCAGTATATATATTCTATACAATTTCCTCATTTACCAATCAAATTGTTAATTGTAAACTATGGATTGTGTACAAATAAATTATATGTAAACATTTATTTTTGCAAAAATAAACTTAATACCACTCTCGTAATTAAACAACCCAAATATTGATGTATGCTGTCGTTTTTTAAATTCCCTTAATCACAAAACAAGAAATAAATAAGAAATAACAGGTTCAATTCAAAAGAAAGCAAGTATTTACATTAATCAATACATATTTTAAAATTTTAGATACGCCACTGAGAAGCGGAAACATGCATCCGCCATATTGGGAGGCTAACCTGGACGCCTTAGTAACGCTATAACGCTCATTTCTTTATCTTTTTATTCAATGGTGTGTGCATGCGATGTATGCACCTAGATGCACCTAATGAACTAAGACAACGAATCCGTTGTGTTATGTATAAAAGTTTAAAAGAGTGTTAAAACTATGCGCTTTCGATCGGAGCGGTCCTGCAATGGCTATTGATTATTTCATGGACAATTTTTAATTTTCACACGATTATAGTTTGTTCATATACAGTTTGTTAATGATAAGGCGCTTAGAAGTTTAGAAATACGCAAAAAAAAGTGATTGGAAATTATTTTTTTAATTGGGAAATGTTGAATTTAAGATATGAGAAACGCAATGTACAATGGGTGATATTTGTATTCACGAAATAGGGTAGAAGAGACTGAAAGGTTCAAGTTTTATAATTTTATTTTTCGATATATTCTCCTGGAACACGTCTTCTAGACTTTATTAATAGTTATTTATCTACCAAGGTAGTAAAGTTCGCCTTTTTATTACGATTCTGGATATTATTTGGCGAGACTAAGTCGAGGCAAATAACCACGCGAGTGATAAAAAGGAACTTTACTGCCGAGGTGCATATTAAATTTTTTCTACAATCGTCAAAGAAATAGCGAAAAATCAAGCAAATACATAAAGTTTTACTTCATCTGTCAAATTCTCATTCTCCTGTCAAATATGTATCTTTGAACAAAAGCACGCTCAATTTTTCTAAATTCAACCAATGAGCGTAGCGCATTTTACATTTTTACTGCCTAGGCAGTAAAAATGATTATTCGGACCGCTTTTGGGTGCTTATTGGTTTAGTGCGTTCAAAATGCTTATTTATTGCTGCTTGCATGGACTCATTAACGGCAACGGTGAAATACTTTCCACGAAGGTCTTTTTCAAATTCGGCAACAGATAAAAATCTCTGGTAACAATCTTAATGATAACGTGAACTGGAATAGCTCCACACAGATGACCATAACTCCGACAACCGCTTGTATGTTCGTTTTGATGCGGTGTAAAATTTCTCAGCACCCATCCTGCTTTGTGTCTGCCGTTTTATCGGATATTTTGAACTTTCTACAATTTCTTTAAGTGAAAGTGTAAATATCCTGTAAGAACATTACTTGCTTACTTAGTTTTAAATGTTTTTGGACAATTTTAGTCACAGTTTTCTAGAAAAGATTAATCGAACATTTTAAAAATGTATCAGTTGCTTAACAATCAGTATTTATTAGATTTACTGCATGGCGTTATCTGTTGTTTTTTTTGGAATCATCTCCTATGGTTACTTAGCTGTAGAAACGAGGCGTAGAACATGTCACATGTTGTCGTTTAGATCGTATAGTGACTGTAAAATAAAATTCTATACTGAGTAATACGCTGAATAATAATTCTACACTAATGTAGGAAATTTTATGGATGGAGGTAAAATCTCTTTAATAATCGCTGCAATATTCTCTTGAAAAATAAAAAGATGAAGTAGTAAAAACTGCAATTTGCACTTGTTTTAAAGCAGACAGTACAATAGATAAAGCACATGATTAAACTCAAAGGCCTTGCATTCTGGAATTCTCTCTGAATGCAAAATTAATGACACAGTTCTACTAAACCACTGAGAACGACACAAGACAATAGTTTTGAGTTCTACTGTCACCATTGTTCATTAATAAAATTCTTGGCATAGTTCCTGAGAAAATCATTATTTAATTTCAATATGATCGACTTATAATCCTCTTAAAGCCTTAGTTTAGCGAGAGAAACAAAATACTTTGCTCGAGTTGGATTTAATCCTAAACTTGGATTCAGAGAGCTTTGCAAAAAAAGTACGAAATATACCTGCATGTTTCAAGAGAATGTCGATAACCGTTAAAGATTAATGTATGTATAAAAAGTAATAAATTGTTTTTTATGTGCTTAGACCCCAACTTGAAAAAATTGATGTTGTACCGATTTCTGATACCTATACTGAAACTAAGAAACTTAATTTTTAAGATGTTTTCATAAATTTGCTATAATCAACTAAAAATATTTGCAATTAAGTGTTAAATATTTAAGAAGTGTCTTTCAACTTCTGCTAGAATTGTCATAGCTAGCTAAGTTTTTCAGACACTATAGTTATTTTTTGTTACGTATGGGTGACACATTTACAGTAGAATGTTTCGATATTTAAGGAATTAATAAAATACTTAGGTATAAATAATAGAACTTTTTATATATATTTTGTTTGTTCCCTAACATTCTAATAGTCCCTCTGATAATTCATCTAAACGCCCTATATATCTAAATGTATTTAAAATTTGAAAAACCATAGTAATGGTCATAAAAGTCATCAACTGATAACCAGAAAATCCAGAATAGCACCTATAAAATCCAAAATGTTAACTAACTATCATAAATCAAATGCTTAGCATGCTGGATCACTTTTAACAGGCTAGGAAAAGAGTTAAAAACGATGATGATCTATAGACCAGACATGTGCAACCTACGGCTAGCGACCGGATGCGGCCCTTCACTTTATTTTATCCGGCCCGCGAGAATTTTTCCAAATCTCACTGAATTCGGCCTACCAGCCATCTAAAACTGGTAAATAATTTTTATTTGTTTTTAATGTTTAACTATTCACATTTTATAAAATAATTCTATAAAATGTGATTTCTTTATTTTTTAAATGTTTTACAGCGGGGGTGGCCAACTCGTTTGTTGTCGCGATCGACTTTTTATACAGAATGGTAGTCTTAAGGTACCTACCCATCAAATTCTCGAATTAACTCCGACAAAAACCGCTTGTACAAGGGTTTCGTTTTTCACGTTTTTTTCACGAAACCGTTATACCTACATATTTTTAAAAAAACTTTGTACCGTTTTACTCAGAGAGGATGCGCGCATCAAAAACTTTTTCCACAAAGTTCCATGACCAACGCGACTGCAAAATTGACTACTTTCGAGCATCATTTTCGAGCAGCTGGGCTATAAAGGATACTAAAAACTAACAAGTGCATTAATTTACACAACGCCAGATACGGCTATCCTTTGGCTAACTTCGAGACAAAAAAATGTCGGATAGTAAGCAAAGAAGTACCTGAATATTTTGTGACCCGAGGTGTTTTTCAACGAGCTCCGAGAAAAAAACTGCTCTTACAAGAATCTCGTTTTTCGCGCTTTTCTTCGGAACTATTGGACGTATTTTCAAAAACTTTGCAACATTTTATTGGCAAAAAATGCGCGCATCGGTGATTTTATTTCAGACGGTTTTATGGCCAACTTAACCGCAAAAAAATGCCATTTTTAAGCAGCATTTTTCGGCGCCGTAAAGAATACTAAAAACAAAAGAATATGCAACCATAACTTTGTTTTTAAGAAATTATTTAATTGAGCAAATTTTTAAATTGGTGCAGTGATCTACTAAAATTTCTTCACGTTCGACCTATTGACCATAATTGTTCTATAGTACTGACAATTTTAACGAAGTAAAAAAAAACACAAATAAAGCTTTTTGCATACTCCAATACGAGCCCTTAAAAAAGGCCTGGCCCGCGGATGTATTTCAAATTCACTATCCAGCCCACGGTCTTGTCGAAGTTGCACATGCCTGATCTAGAATTTTCAACTGGTAACCCCAATTTCCAATTTGGATTTAAAGAAGAGCACCCCACAATTCAACAATCACACAGCATTGTAAACAAGATTTTGAAGAAAAACGCTGTGCACGGCTGTATTCCTTGATGTTAATTACTAAGCTCGGTGGCTGGTTGTGTTAAAAACCTAACTTGCAATCGAAAGGTCGTGGGTTCGGATCCCAGGACCGACTGTCATTGTAGAGGTTTCAAGTGGTTTTCTCTACAGTTAAGGCAAATGCTGTGGCAGTACCATCTATCTTTGGCTATCCACATCCTTAGCCATGATCTTTGCACCTGTAATGGCTGGAAAGAGAGTAAATTTCCCTATGCTATAACAATCTGCCGCGCGAGCGGGACAAACACATGTGAAGCACTAATGTTTAACAGGCCTTGACAAAGTGTGGCATACTGGCGTGTTATACAAAATTAAAAACTCATTTACAGCCCATATTATCTACTGATAAAATCTTATATCATGAGAGATACTTTTAAATAAGACACAATACTGTACACTTCAACTGCTGTCAAACAAAATAAGCACTATAAATAAATCTGATTACACAATCGTTCTTTTCTCAAAAAAATATCCCAACACACCGATATCGGATTTTCGCTAAGTATTACGGTAACCGAGATACCCTGTAAGGCATTCGAATTTGGTCCACTCTGTACATTGGAGAGAATATCCGTAAACATATAAAATCAGCGACCCG
Source organism: Elmis aenea (assembly GCA_947652605.1). Classification (NCBI taxonomy): domain Eukaryota; kingdom Metazoa; phylum Arthropoda; class Insecta; order Coleoptera; family Elmidae; genus Elmis; species Elmis aenea. The sequence goes on from OX393578.1 coordinate 20,146,880, forward strand.
CCGCAATAAGAGAATTTAATTACGAAACACAAAAAAATCTTATTCCTTTATTGATTTTCTCTGCAGATTTCTTTGAGGACACTTAAAAATAAAACTGTGAAGGGTTCTTTATTTAGTAAGCTTTTTTGACATTAAATTACTTAGCCACTGGAGAAAACTTCATGTTTTGTTTTAATTTTTTAGCCCATGACTATAAAAACTGAAGCATACGCAAATTATTATTTAAAAAATTAATTACATCCTACAAAAATATAAAAAAAATTACTTATTCGCAATTGGTGTTCTAATTGAATTATATTAATTTAAACACTAAAAAATCCCATCAAAAACTATTTGATTAAAAAAATAAAACACTATTCTTTTTACAAAATATTTAATGGATTCAATTCATACATACATACATCATTATTATTGTTGAAGAGTTCGATCTTCCAATATTTATAAAAAGTAAAAAGATTCCTTCTATTATCCATTACTCAAAGAGTAAAATAAACTTCAAGACTAAGGTTAAAATAAATAGAACTTTCCATAGAAGATTTAGATTGAATTCGTGCAGTTCATCCACTGAATGATGTAGTTATCCCGACTTACTTTTAGGAGAAATAGAAACGTTGGCATTCTTTCTTTTGTGGATTACATTTGGGAATCAATCAAGAGCCATCTTAAATGCAAGTCACAATTCAACGAGTCCAAGTGTCTGATCTGATAGATGACGTGTAAGTAAATTTCTCTTTTTAAGTCTTGAACAAAGCCTAGTGCTGTTGCTAACGTCTTATACTTATAAGATACATATTATATATTAAATGTTTTATTGTAAAGTAAATAGAAAGTAAAAAAAAGTAATTGGGCAAATTACGAGATAAGTTCATATACAGGGTGTGTAAAAATTGGCGGAAGGGCTACACGGGGCGATGTTCTTCGTAAAATTCTAAGTCGAAAATCTTAATACGAAAATGTTGTACCATGCTTGCTGTGTCTGCAAGAGGTCCTTAGTTTTGACATTTAGTCCTTTAAGCGTTATTATTTAATGCTTGCAAATGAAAAAGCTGCAATTTGGAATAAAAATAGCTTTCGAATAGTATTTTTTCCTAGATATTGTGTTTTTCCTTTCAAAAATTGGTGTTGAAAATATGTAAATCACTGATTTTAATGACAGTAATACATATGGCAACATTTTCATTAGCTGTCATCTCCGTTTCTCTCGTAATTATTATTTCTAGTATGTATTAGTTATTGTTTGCTGCATTGTTATTAGTTGTGTTTCTGTATTTTTCATTATCTATTGTGTTTATCCATTCATTTATTATGAATTTTACTTTTAATGAGTACGCTGATATGTACATGGCATATGGTTTCTGCAATGGAAATGCAGCTTTGGCTAAAGTAGAATATCGAGTGCATTTTCCAAACCGGAGACATCCTTCGGAAAATGTTTTTCGAAGGCTGGACCAACGTGTTCATGAAAGTGGTTCGTTTGTTCCAAGAAAGATCAACGCTGATCGACCAAGAGAAAGGTGCACAGTACAAATTGGAAGATAATATTTTAAACGCAATACAAGAAGATCCCTCTACAAGTACCCGGCAGTTGGCTGAAACATTAAATGTTCCCAGCAATAAGTCGGTTCATTTTGTTCTACAAGAAAATCTATTGTATCCTTATCATGTCTCCAAAGTTCAGCCCCTTTATGAAAATGATAACATACCCCGATTAAATTTTTGCAACACTATTTTAAACAGAATTCGTGAGGATGACGGCTTCTTGAGACGTATTATTTGGAGCGACGAGTGCATGTTTACTAGAGATGTTTAATATTCACAATACGCACTGTTGGGCTGATGGAAACCCACATAAATTTCGTGAATGTGGTCACCAAATAAGGTTTTCTGTTAATGTTTGGCTGGGCATAATAAACCATAGGATTATTGGACCGATTTACCTTCCAAACCGTCTTGACGCTGTTGAATACCTCAATGTTTTGGAACAAGTCATTGACGATATGCCGTTGAACATACGACCAAATATGCTATTCATGCATGATGGAGCTCCTGCTCATTTTGCTCGAAATGTAAGAGAGTGGTTGGAAGCAAAACTTTCCAAACAGATGGATTGGTCGTGGCGGTCCCATATCCTGGCCTGCGAGATCTCCCGATCTCAATCCATTAGATTTCTTTGTTTGGGGCTTTATTAAACAAAAAGTTTATGCAACGCCTCCGCCAAATGCCGAAGAAGTTAAAAACAGGATTAATACGGCGGTTTTACAAATAACACCAGAAAAACTAGAGCGAGTAATGCAGACGATACCTAAAAGATTGCAGCTATGTTTACGCACTAACGGCTATCAGTTCGAACAATTATTATAAATACCTTAGTAAAAATTGCTAATAAAAAATGTCTAAACGCAAATCAATGGATGCAGTGTTGCCAATTTTTTTTTTTTTTTAATGGCTCCTGAGGTCATAGGAAGCATGGTACAACATTTTCGTAATAAGATTTTCGACTTAGAATTTTACGAAGAACATCGCCCCGTGTAGCCCTTCCGCCAATTTCTACACACCCTGTATAGTTGTAATATCTGTTGCTTGAACCCTAAAGATCAGTCCATAATTTTATGGAGATATTGTAAAAGCCCCTAGTTGTTGAGGCTATTAAGAGAAAATGAGTTTAAGATGTTCGATCAGAAACTTTTATAAAACTTAAAAAAATCATTTGTTCAAAATGTTAGTCCAAACTAAGTATAAATAAACCAATTGCACTTGTTAGCTTAAGAGTAAATCTGTATTGTAATTTAAATTTAATCAAATAATGAGAAAAAAATTTTGGAGAATAAATGAATTAAATATTGCTACGATGGACCTTATGTTTTGAATCGTTTGCACATGCGTCTTTCTTGTTTGTAAAAGATATCCTTTTTTAGACTTCATTTTGACAACTGACGAAACTTTGACGCACCGTTTTATACCAAAGTCAAAACGTTCAAGCATACACTTATGTCACACGACAACATTCTTTTGTGATTTGCAAGATGTACAAGTGATTGAATTTTTAATCAAACGTCGCAAGAAAAGTGTAGCTATTACTCAACACTTTTGAGGGATCAATGCGATTAGAAACAAAAGCAAGAAAAGTCCTGTGAATATTCTTTAAGACAACGCCGGGCCTCATACGACTGCAAAGTTCATTGAGGAATCTTCTACTACACCCGGCATACAATTCGAATCTTGCTCCCACCTTGATTTAAAAATTTTGAGAATAGTTTTTTTGACATCCTACAACGTATACCATTTGTTCTAAAAGAACAATATGTAATACTATATGACTTTGATTTAGGGGACCTAGCTTACACTGACTGCCCCACTGGTGCGTCTTCTCAACCAAACTTGTACTTATTTACTATTTTTGTGGTCACTTAAGCTGTGTTCACATAGAAAAGTATTGCATTGTATTGTAGCGTAATAAGTTGTATTGTAGCGTAATAAGTTGTATTGTAACGTGCCTGCGAGAGTAGCGTTCACATAGAGGTATTGTAGTGTTTGTACACTAATGGCGATTCCCACGCGCATACGCAGGGTTAATCCGTAGATCACTGTGATTGGTTCTTGTTATGGGATATTGCAAGAAGCTTGGACGTTGCGAGCTCTTACCACGCGGCTTACAACACAATTCCACTACTTTGCTTATGTGAACGCTAGCTCGCTAGCATTTGATATTCGTATACTTAACTTTGCTTCCACTACAATACAATACAATACTTTTCTATGTGAACGCAGCTTAAGTCTTCTCTACTGCAATATCTACACTATTTACACTATCTGCGTCCAGCACATCGCACCGCTTTAGTCTTCTGACACGAGGGACGATGAGCAGGTCCGTTACTAGTATGTTGGCGCGTTCTCTCAAGAGTATAGTAATAATGGAAAGAATACACTGTTATCTCTAATGATTGTCAACATTTGAGAAACATGATTCTCCATAACTGTTAACAGTCAATCCTACTCTTAAATTGTTATTACCTTTTTTAATCTGCAGCCCATTCCCCTGTGTCGTTATTTTGGTTAGGACGCAATTAAGCGTTAATACAAATCCCAACGTGCAACTTAATTTTAATTAAAGTCCAATTATAAAGCAAGTACAGGTAAAATCAACGTAAATAATTTTAACTGAAAATTTTACCCATTGTTTCACTCAAATTCAGTTGAGTTACACATTATCTTTGTGGTTTCACCTAAAGTTCACAAGCTCGGGCTGATTAAACCTCGTACGCATCAAACTGCCTTGGTAAATTGTTTGGTCTTATAATTAAACTAGGTCATTACTATTCCAACTGACTAAACTATGCTTTTATGAATACATACATGGTAAACAATCAAAATTTAGTCTCCTAGAACAGCTCGTACGTATGTAATTAGAAAGTGTTCAGCAAAAGTACTCGTTAGTTTGGAATCACTTTCTGTTGTAAAAAATAATAATTTTGGAATGCGTTTGACGTAATCAAAATCAAATACCGGTCATTTGACTAATTTGTCTTTGTCCAATGGGTTTACATATATTTGAATATTTTAGTCATTTGGTTAAATGCGCATGAACGATCAGGCGATTGGTAGGATCCTGAATACGTCCAGGCATTTAGAAAAATGTATCAAACTTAAACGTTTAGCTCATCACCATTCATATTCCATCAAAAAGATCCTTAAAATCCTTTCGCAAACCTAAATTACTTATCTAACTTCTTGGCCACCACCACATAAGTGTTTATGAGATGTGATTCACTAGCGCGACAATATTAAAAGCAAATTTACTTCTGTTTTAACACTGTTTTATTACCCAGTAATCTACCTTCGTTTTAAATATTCAATTTATAATGTGTAACGCTGTAGCTTGCTGATTTTTTCCCAATTATTATAAGTAATTAAACTTTAGTAGCTCAACCAAAATTACTTTTATTAAGAATTATTATTTATTATTATGTACCTAGTATGTACATCAGCTTTAATGCTTTATCGACGATATGACAAATATATTACATACTTTTATCTTAAATTTAAAAACACGCAAAATGTATCCTTAACCCATTTTTTCCCGAATTATTTTTTTAGTAAAAATTTATTAACACTTGGTCAAATTTAATTGAGAATAACATAAAAAACAGATTTTATTAATTTTTTGAATGTTGCTATTTTCGAAATTGTTTATTTTATGTGTTCCAAATATGGAACACTGGGAAAATTCGAGGTGTAAAATTTAAATAACCATTTTAAAAAATTTTTTTTTATTGTGAAAAAAAATCAAAAGAATGTAAATTTTACAAAATAATTATAATTTAACTAAATTTCCTTCACATTTTTCACATAATCTTGTAGAATTTTTTGCCGGAATCATCCAATGATTTGCACAATCATATCCAACAGCGTCAGGTACTCTGCTGGATATTTCCTTTGACGATTTTGGTCTACCTCCTCCAGTCGCAGAAAATCTATTTAATATGGCACTATGCACTATGCCTTCATCTATGCTCAGGTGTTCAGGAAAGTGGGCATATTTGATGAATCGATCATTTAATACATTAATTAAGGGCCGTACTTTGCTAAATTTGTCATATGTCGTAAGATTATCGTTGTCGGAACAGTGACAATATTTTTTTATATCTGCAAAGCGATTTCGACTAATTGCTTTTGCAACAGTTGGATTGTAGAACTTCATTATCAAAAAATTGTTCGAATCAGTACTGAATCAGATGGTATATTTTGTGGTTGCTTCAGAGAAACAAAAGGTAAAAATTTTTGCTGTAGATCATATTATGATCTTGACCAAATTCTATTTTAATTTTTTTTGTAACTCGGAGAGTGGAATATTATCATCTTCATTGTCTCTTATTTCTCCTAAATGAACAGTTTCTATTTTAGTCTGAATGATAGCTACTGGTTCAGCTTCTAGTTGACGTCCACTGAGATGATGTAAGTCATAAGTCTCCTTCTTCATTTTTATCATCACTATCTTCTTCGCTGTCTCTGCCATCTTTAGGAGGTGTGATAAATACATCTGCATTCTCTACTTCCTTCCAAAAATTTTCATCTTCTATACTTTCTTAAAGTTCTGTTGTAGTAACAGGTCTATAAAAAATTACCATTTTAGTGCAATTATATTCCCGGTGTTCCATTTACGGAACATTTTTTTGTTTATAAATTTGAAAAAAAAAAGCAAAAACAATTTCAAGCAAATTAGTATGTACTTACAAATGTTATCTTATAATAAAAGATTACTTTGCAATAGAAACACGTTCAAATAAGTTATATTAGCGTAATAAAAATCTTACCTTTTATTAGACATGTTTTGCAGCCAAGTGAACTAAAACTTGGCGCGCTTTTTTTACACAAACAAGTTTGCACTGACAAAATTATATTGTAACATCTTTCCCCAGACGTCTTCTCTGATGAATCATGCCATAAACAGAGCATTATTTTTGTAAATACAGGCAATAAAGTTCACTAATTCAAATGTTCCAATATTGGAACACTGGGAAAAAATGGGTTTTAAACATGAAAATGTTTACCATCCCAATTTTATATTTGAGCGTTGAGAAATTGATTTACTTTTTTGTTAAGTCAATTTTAACGACACCATACGATTAGAGCGTTTGACGTAACTTTGAGAATCAAGTTTAAGATGAATTTTATTAGTAATAAGAAACAAATAAAGAAAACTTAAAATTCAAGGTTTTCTTGATGTTTGACTACTACGCTGCTAGTCACAATATGCATATTTTCAGCTCAGATTTTTTACTTAGCTTTACTAATGTACCTAACTATTATCCAAAAGTTTGCCTAATTCCGATGTTAAGTTTATTAAAACATGCACCAAGCACTATTATGTAATAGACATAACAAAATTGCAAGGGCTGATCTTGTAAACCAATTTTGTGTATTCGTTGTTTGTTTTTGAAGTCAAATAATTTTAAATTTATTGATTATTTTTTATTTACCCACATCACGTTTTAATTAATTTAAATACTTTTATAAATAAAAATTTACTTAATATTGTTATATAGAAATATATTAACGATGGAAAATCAGACGATTGTAAAATTATCGTTTCAATATCAGGCTATATTCTGTTATCTCCAGCAATAATTGTAAAATAGGGTTATTGCCAAGTGTGAATGTAAACAATCGCGAGTAATTATATTAAAATCGCCCCAATTCTTGCTAAATAAACCGCGTAGCTGTTATAACCCGCCAAAAATTTAAAACTAATTCTTATTGATGTCTTGAGTTACCCAATAAACAGAGTTTACGAACTTCCGGTTATAATAAAATTTCCCATTTCTAAATCCTTAAACATTACTGACATAACGTCGACATTAATTCATAACGAACGATAAAATATTTTATAAAGGCCCGTTTTGTCAATATTATTCCACAGCCGACTAAAAAGTATTTGTTCGCTAAATTGCTAAAGAGGTCGAACTTAATTAATTTTAGGGACAATTCTTTATTCAAATGGGGATAAAAAGGTTAGTATTGTTAATTTAATTACAAATTTCACCCAGCTTCAACGAAGATAAAACTTTTCTGTGTGTTTTAAACGTCTACAAAATTAAATAAACGGTAATGAAAAACACACATAATTATTTTGAGCGTGATTTTAAACATACAAATATCAAAACCAGCCGAGCCTATATGCATAGGGAGCAAATTTTCATGAATGGTCTATAGCTTTTTTGCAGTGTCATCCTTCATTAGTTTTGTAAGATTATTTCAAGTCGTTTGCATTTGCCTAAGTGAACAAATTCTCAGTTTCGTAAACAATGGAGAAAGTAAGCGCAATAATAAAATACTTTTAATTTACGTAATGAAATAGAAGCTAAGCTAAATTCTACTTAAGATGGGTCTTCAGTTAAAACATGGGTTTTCAGTTAAAACATGTGTTGTGGACTTTATGGGTGATCGTGCAAACACTGAGGTGTATAGTATAATGTTCAAGCAGAGGAACAACAGCTACTAAATGTATTGAACGACCGTTAATTCAATCGAAAATGATCGAGATAACTAAATCTGTGATTATATTGAAAAAGCGAGCACATTACAAAGCTTGTGAAGTTTTGGGCATAAGAAAACTATCCTCGCGATGGGATGCCGCGATGACTTTTTCACATTGTTCAAGTGCAAAAGGCTTTTCGCGTCAATTTGTAACTGTGGACAAAACTTGGATTCTTCATTACACACCGAAGACCAAGCAACAGTGGACAACGAAAAGCTAACCCTCTACGAAGAAGGCGAAACAGTAAAATTGGTCTTAACACATTGACAAATATGACCAGTGCTGCACGGATAAGAATATAATGATTGCAACCGTTCCGCTCGGACAAACGAAGTAGCGGTTGGGCGGTTTGAGAGCAACTTTTTTGTTTTGAGATAGAACTTTCCCCCCCTTTTTTGGGCCACTGGTCATGGCTATCATTTTTAATAGTCAGTGATGTTTCCCTGCGGGCTTGGCTATCAAATATGATAGCCATAGTATTTCCACACGCAGACAAGGCTCTCAAAAATTATATCTGTTACATACAAATAGTTTGGGAGTTTGAGAGCTGCCCCCCCCCTCACGAAGTGTTAGATATACGTGGTTTGAACAAAATAAATGAAATTACGAATTAAAATTTTATTGACCTTTTGGTGAACATTTGCAAAATTGACTGAGCAGTCAACGTGTTACCTAAAGATTACTGCTAGTGGCGTAACAATCGGGGCTACAGCGGGTGCGGTGGCCACGGATCCAGAGCCAAGGCCCATAGGATGCTAAATAATTTTTTTCATACATTTGTTTTAAATATCTGGACCATCCAATCGCCATTCACACGTGGCATCTTGGCATCTATCTTAAAACGAAAATTTTACCTAAAGAGCCTATTAATTAGGTTTGCACACTGGTTATGGCGATAATATTTTGGTAATCGAAGATATTCACTGAGTTGAATATCTTAAAAAAGGTATGACAATAAATGGAGAAAAAAGCGGCCCACATTAGTATTCATTATATTTCGAATTTCTATCTTATGCACTTTATCTCCAGACATGATCCTTTTGGACTTCAATTCGTTTTTGACATACGGTTTCCTAATGTATAAAACTTTCTCGCTGATAAGAAGTACGCGGGCTTGTCCTTCGCTATAAAGGGGTTCCGGGTGCAAGTAAGTTTTCAGGGACCCCAAATGGTTCTTAACGATAAAAAAGGCTAACATATTTTCACGAAAAATTAAATATTATTTAAAATAACATTTAAAATAAAAACAATTTCGTTCAAGGAGACTCGAGTTTTTACTTCATTGTTTTTTTATATTGCAATTTTTTTTATGGGGTTCTACGTACCAACGCTCGGTCCAGGAGCCTTGCACCTCCCTGAGGACCAGAAAGTGGTACTTTACTGGACGAGTAGACAGTTTTTGGACGAGCCGTAGGCTAGTCCTGAAAGAATACGATTCCAGTGAAAACACTTTACGGGTATGTTACGTACAATATTTTTTCTGCGTCCGCCAATGACACCAAAATCACTATCGTCACCGTCCATAATTAAACAATAACAAATAAACGTTGAAAACTCGTTTGGTGGTATAATGACGCTTGTTTGACAGCACAAATCAACAAAACAACTCATCACTATGGCAATCAGTTACTTTCCGGCGTAGACCGGTATACACAACTCATTACCATGACAACAAGTTACTTTCTGGCCTAGGTCGGTAAAGATGTATTTTCCAGCCTAAAAATTAATCGGAAACAACTGATTTTCTGGACCGAAGCAGAAAACAAATCGTTTATGCTTAATATTTTGTAGTTGTCCTGCCTAGGCCGAAAACTATTTATCTCAACCACGTAAAATTAAACAACACCATTATTATTTATTACGCAATACATAATGAAAAATCAGTTTGTGCTAATGTTACTGAAAAATAATCTCAAATTATATATGTTTTGTTAAGTCATTAGTGAAGTTTAAATTACAAGAAGTAGTGAACATACTAAGAGAAAATTTGACACTACTAGACCTTGTTATTTAGATTAGAATTAAACATTACAGTCAGCAGAAGCTACAAAGGTTTGACATGAAAGTGAGTAACGTGTGTACCGAAATAATTTAGAGATTTTTACCACCAAAAAGGTTTAATTACAAAGTTAGTTAAGTAAATGTTATTTACATCTTCGTTAATTATTGCACTCTTTACACAATATGCTGAAAGTTGTCATCAAAGCAAAACCTAAATATACCCCTTTACTTCATTTAATAAAATTTAATCATAAAATACCTTTATATAGAAAACTAGCAAAAAGTAAATGGTTTAAAAAAGGGTTGTAACTATGAGTGTAATGGTGTTGCTCCTTTTGACGTCAAAAATTAAAAGACAATGCATTATGAAATACCACTGTAGTTAAGGCTTCGCTGTGAAACAAATCTTATTGATTATATTAGGGAAAAAGAAATTATCAAACAGAGACAACGATTCTTTATTAAAAGAAATAAATCGCACTTCTTACAAACTAATGTTCATCTAAACTTTACAGGCCTGGGCAAATGGCGGCCCGCGGGCCGGATCCGGCCCGCGAAGCATTTTGTAAATCATTATTAAAAGCAAAAATATTACTGTTTTTCCAATATAAATTGGCGCATAAAAAGAATTTTAGAAAAAATAAATTATTCAATACATTATTTGAATAAGGCGGTTCCAATAAAATACATGAAACTTATGTATTTAAAAGGTTTATATTGTAGTGAAGAAATATGCTCCTTTTATAAATCTTGGACTCGGATAAGTTTTCTAATTTAAAAAATTTAGCCCAAAAAATGTTCGTTATTTTTGGATCAACGTACATTTGCGAACAAATATTTTCAATATTAAATTTTAACAAAAACCCGTTCAGATCCTGTATTAGTGATGAACATTAAAAGGCAGTTTTAACCTTCCGTGTACCAGGTGGGGTGTGATATACCCCAAGCTTTCAAAATTCGAAACCATTTTGAAACGAACAAATCGTGGTGATTGGTTCTCTCAGTAGCTGTAATTGCAACATTGCCGCTTCGTATGGCGACGTTCAGTTAGTCGGGTGTCAGTTCGTACGAGTGCTACACGTATGCAAATTAGGCGTGGGCATCACATACCCCACCTAGTACGGGTCGTAGATAAAAAGGTACGTATTATTATTTTGAGTTTTGTTATTATACACTTATGTGGGCATTTTTATATAACAATATTTATATCTAGGTGTTAATTTTACGTAACATGTCCAATCGAAAATTGACGGAAGCAGAAATCACAGCACTTTTAGAAGAAGAAGACGAAATATTACTATGGACAACTTTTTTACCAGTTATGAAGCCACTGAAAATTTGCTAAAAAATCACAAACTTACTGTCGTTGGTACTTTTCGTGCCAATAAAACCTGCATTCCACTTGCATTCAAAAAAAATCGTGAAGTAAAATCAACGTTATTTGGATTTCAAAAAGATTGCACTATTCTGTCTTATATACCGAAACCACGAAAACTGGTATTCATGTTGTCATCATTGCATCATGATAATGAAATTGATCCCGAGTCTGGCGATCAACAAAAACCAGCCGTAATAACTTTTTACAACCAGACCAAAAGCGGTGTTCATGTGGTCGACAAACTTTCGAGGACTTATGATGTATCACGAAACTCGAAACGCTGGCCACTTACAGTATTTTTTGCACTGCTGAACCATGCAGGAATCAATGGGATGGTAATACACATGTTAAATAACGGGATTGAAAAAGACAAAACTAATTTAAGAGGAAAATTTATTCGTGAACTTGGCATATCATTAGTAAGAGATCATTTGAATCTAAGACGGCAGAATCAGCATCTTCCTCAAACTCTACGTAAGAGGATCGAAAAATATTTTGAAAAAACATCAGAACATCTTCAAGAACCACCAGCAAAAAGACAACATACTATGCAGAGATGTGTAAAGTGTCCACGAAAAAAAGACAGAAAAACTAAATACACCTGTCAGAAATGTATTGCGCCGATATGTATGGAACATGCAAAATTTGTTTGCGAAGACTGCATAAATAGTGAAACGGATGAACTGAACTAGTTTTTTATTATAACTTTGATTTTATATCTTGTTATTAAGTTCGTAAAAAGTAGTTTATAAGAGTTAATAATTTTATTTTTAACAGGAGTTGTTTTTTTAATTTTTTTTAATAAAGTTAGATTAAAACGTAAAATGTGGTTCCGTTTTTTACTAAAGCTATTATTTGCAACATAAAACAATAATAATTTTGTATAACAATAATAAAAAATTTATTATTGTTGCTATTTGTCCTAATTATATTTGGGGTACGTCAAACCCCACGTTGTATGGGATGTAAGAATTCGTCACCTAGTACACCGAAGGTTAAGAATTTCAACAACAAAATTTTCACCAGACATACAAAAAATTTTAAGTGATGCTAAAAAATTTCACTTTAGCCATTAAATTTTGATATGTATAAAAGTTGTATGTTTTGAGAAAATTTCATTCACCTCCAAAGGTTTAGTTTTAATTCTTCATACTTCAATGAAAAATTCTATCTTTTGTAAATTCAATGTTATATGCGTTTATTTGTGTAAATATCATTCTTTCAATTACATTTTTGTTTTATTTAAAATTGCATGTTTTCATAAAAGGATTAATCTGTATTTAGTAAAAAAAAAATTTAAATTTTATGTTGTAAAATTATGTTAAATTATTTTACAAAATTTTTATTCATTTTGTTGCTTTATGTTGTATGAGTATTGTACACTTTACTAATTACCTATTATTATTGTTTAAAAATTTTCTTTTCAATTTTTTTCTTTAAATTTCTTAATAAATACATGTTTTGATTCAAAAACATTGTTTTTAAAATTTATTAAATAACCTCCTTAGCAAAAACTACAGATACTTAAAATTAAAAAAAGAAATTGTTTGGCCCGCGGTCAAATTTTCATCCGCAATGTGGCCCGACAATCAAAAGATTTGCCCACCCCTGATCTAAACCCAAATAATTTTTTTAGGAACAAGCAAAAGTAGAAAATGTAATTTTTAGAAGAAAAATCTTGTTTTATACAGTGTGTCCCAAATAACATTTCCAGCATGAGGATCTCGCTTATTATAAGAGATACAGGTTTGCTTAAATTACATGAATCAATCCCAAATATAAGAAAAGCTACAATCTATTTTTAAAAGTACTACATTCCTCAGATGTTATAGCAACAAAGATGAAAATGTTGAATTTCTTTTTTCTCTCATAACTTTTTTGTCTCAATCATTAGGTCAATTTTATTGCTACTTTCGTAAGGTACCTTTTAATGGTGAAAAGTTATTTTAGTTTTCTTTCTTCACTTACCTTTTTGAGATATTGATTGGTAAAATACGATTATTCTTGATTTTGTAACTTATTTATAAAAAAAAATATATCAAGTAATAACTCATTTTTAAAAAACACATTTTACTATTCAACAGCTAACATCGCGGTCCATAAGGTAAAATGAAATTAGGGCTAATATCTCAAAAATGGTAAGTGATTAAAAAAGATCTAAAAAATGGTTACATTCTACATTTAAAAGTACCCTGAGAAAGTACTAATAAAATTTATTTAACGAATAAAACAAAAAAATTATTAGAAAAAAAAGAAATTCAACATTTTCATGTTTTGCTATAACATCAAAAATTGATTGTAGCTCCTCTCATACTTTGGAATAATTAATCTAATTTAAACAAAATTGTATCTCTTTATTTAGCGAGATCCCCATGCTGGAAATTTTATCTGGGACACCCTGTATTTGCTGGAATATTTCACTCGTTGCTTTATACACGGTGTCCCTAAATGATATTGACAGCCCTGTTACTTTTTTATGCTGAGAGATACAGTTGTATTTATTACAAAATATTTAGAGTCTCAGGTCCTTAAATTTTATTATTCTTTATCATACAGCACCCTATATGTTAACTAGACTAGATCAATGTTTTTCAAAGTGTGGTACGCGAACCCCCGGGAGCACGTGAAAGGTCTTCAGAATGTATGTGACAATTTTCGGCAATTCATAATTAACGCATGGAATCATTATTAAGAACAAAAAAAATAATTTTAAGGTATATAAATTGTAATTGAAGAATTTGTTTAGCCGTTACTTTGTAGTATTGAGACATATTAATTGAAATAAAACACTATTACTTTGTTAAACCACTTTAATTTTGAGTTTTTTCGTACAAACGTTTTCAATCTATCGGACCATTGTCAAGTACTTATTAAGACTAACATATAAACAAGTTTTACAAAGTATTTATACAGGTATAGATAGCGCGAATAACGGAGGGGCGGAAGTTAACGGGATTATTAAATTCCATTACTTAATGCTGTTAAATAGCAGTGAGTACATAATGTCTGTCTGGTCATTCAATAAATTGGGGTTCTCAGATAGCTTAAAGATTTCAGCAGCTTCCAATAGATTTAGTTTACGGCCTTTTTCACATAAGTGTAAAATTTTATAATTATTTTTGTATGAATGATTATTTTCAATTAAATGATTAGCAAATGAAGAGTCCGTCTTTTTATATTTAGCAGAACGTAAATGTTCGTCCATACGTTTTTTAAAGGACCTTCCAGTTTGGCCCACGTACGTACCTTCGCAATCGTTGCATTTCAATTGGTAAACTCCGGATTTTTTTAGAGGATCGAGTTTTTCTTTTGCATTAAATAATGAAGAAGACGTTTGTTTTGTTGGACGATCTAAAGGACACATTAATATTGAGTTTTTTTAAACATTTTGCTTATTCTGTCCGTAATTAAACCATAGTATGTCAGACAAATGTAAGGCGTGCTTTTTAAATTTTTAACTGAGTATAGGAGACTTAAAGTTTCTTTTTTCTCGAATTTGTTGATTATATTATTTATCATGTTTTGTGAATAACCGTTGTTACTAGCTATTACTTTTATAGTGTTGATTTCTTTTTCATAGTTCTCTTTGATAACGGTAGATTTTTGCATCTATATACCATGGAATTATAAGCTGCGTGTTTATGACAGTTAGGATGCATTGAATCTGAAGGTATAGTACAGTCTGTGAAAGTTGGTTTTCTATAAATATCAATGTTGATAATATTATTGGTTCTATTTAATGTTAAGTCCAGAAAATTTATTTGTTTATCTTTTTCTATTTCTAAAGTGAATTTGATAGCAGGATGAATATTATTTATAGTTTTTAGAAATAAATTTAATTGTCTGTCGGTGCCATTGAAAGCTGCTATTATGTCATCTACATACCTATAAAATAATATTACGTGTTTTTTGCTTAATTCTAATTCTAATATTTTTGAAATTATTTTAGACATAAATATTTCGGCTAATAAAGGGCTTGTTGGAGATCCCATAGGAAGACCTTCTGTTTGTCTGTAGATCACGTTATTATATTGAAAGATTGAAAGTAATTTTGATCAATCACTAATTTAAACAAATCTATTATTTCGTTACTGATTAATGGACTTACATTCTTTGTCATTAAAACATTTTCAATTAATTATACACATTCTTTGGGTGGAATTTTTGTAAACATATTACTAACATCAAATGTAAAAAACTTACTAACAATTTAAAACTGGTTTCATTACGGACAGAATAAGCAAAATGTTTAAAAAAATCAATATTAATGTGTCCTTTAGATCGTCCAACAAAACGTCTTCTTTATTATTTAATGCAAAAGAAAAACTCGATCCTCTAAAAAAATCCGGAGTTTACCAATTGAAATGCAATGATTGCGAAGGTACGTACGTGGGCCAAACTGGAAGGTCCTTTAAAAAACGTATAGACGAACATTTACGTTCTGCTAAATATAAAAAGACGGACTCTTCATTTGCTAATCATTTAATTGAAAATAATCATTCATACAAAAATAATTATAAAATTTTACACTTATGTGAAAAAGGCCGTAAACTAAATCTATTGGAAGCTGCTGAAATCTTTAAGCTATCTGAGAACCCCAATTTATTGAATGACCAGACAGATATTATGTACTCACCGCTATTTAACAGCATTAAGTAATGGAATTTAATAATCCCGTTAACTTCCGCCCCTCCGTTATTCGCGCTATCTATACCTGTATAAATACTTTGTAAAACTTGTTTATATGTTAGTCTTAATAAGTACTTGACAATGGTCCAATAGATTGAAAACGTTTGTACGAAAAAACTCAAAATTAAAGTGGTTAAACAAAGTAATAGTGTTTTATTTCAATTAATATATAAATTGTATATTATTATGTCTACCTCAAGTTATTCATGGTGTTGTAAAAACCATAAATTATGCAGGGTGTTTGAAATTCGAGTTTATTCTCGCTTATTATAATAGCTAGAGTACAGGTTTAAATCTGGCAAAATTGCTAAATTTTGTGCTCATTGATAATTTAAAGAGAAATTGGAAATATCTCAAACGGCATCCAAGAAAATAGGGAAAAACCGGAAAATACGATTTTTAAAAATCGCCTATAATTCCTTTGGATTATAAAATATTTCAATTTTGCAAAAACATTGCCTAAGCTACTATTTTAGCCAATTCGGATGGTGATCACAAATTTTTCCCAGGTCGATTCGTTTTTGTTTTATGACAACTAACATTATTACTTCGTTCAGTAGAACGAACGAAATTAAAAAATATAGATCCAAATTGTGCTGATAATGTTTTCCATTATTAGCTATTTTACTTCTCTGATTGATGATAAATTATTTAAATTAAGGGGAAAAAAATTTCGTGCAGTTTGTTCTATTAAAAATAAATAATATTTTTTGTTTATATGTACATACATCTACATTAAAAAATGAATTTTTATTGTTATTTATTTATTTAATATTTATTATTATTATTACTATTTTGGTACGAAATATTCTTGGTAATTATGTTAATTTAGCAAGATATTTGAGAGAGAGAGAAAAGCTGCCTTAGTTCATTTAACTCTTTGGATATATGATGCCATTTTGTATCATGCAATATTTTCTTTTATTTTAGTGAATTTCGCCGCATGGGGATGATAATCTGACACTACAATTTAATAAAATAAACATTTTAACAAGTGGAAGCAGAATTGTTAAATTTAGGCATAATCTGAACCTTGCTTTTGTCCTCAATTATATAATTAAAAGACGAAAAATAAAAAAACAATGTTTAGATTAATTGAATTAAATTGGCTCTGGGAGGGTTAAGCGATACTAAAATACTTCATCAAATAATTACATTTCGTTATTTTTCAGATAAGCAAAGGAGTGGCTGGGACGTTCTTTTAAATTTTAAATTTTAATTGAACTCTAATAATCTGCCTTTTGACCTTATTAACATGTTTTATTAACTAATTAATTGCACTCCGCAAATATCTGATAAAGCAATAACAAAGTAACAATACTTTTTTTTCAGTGCACTTGCGCAACGAAATTCTAGTACAATAGCAAAAGCTATGCGCCACGTAGCCTGTTTTAGACTTACGTTCGCTTTGAAATACATCTACCGTAACTAAAACGCTCCAAAAGCTTCGAGATGTGGAAGCAGAACAAATCATAAAACAAGAATTGCCACTCTGCTGTGTTAAAGTTCGTTACACCCAAGCCAATAAAGACACCGCGAGTGGGATTATCCAATTTTATTTTATTTCTAATTAAGTAAATAGAAACAAAAGCTTTATGTGGTTTCGTGTTTAATTATGACAAAGTATGTTATGTTCCGCAGATGAAACGAAATCACGGTAAATTACGTTGTAGTCTGTTTATATTAATACCCCGTTTTTTTTTTCAATTATCGATAATATCATCGTGAACAAAAATAGCCGAGAGCAAAGACCTCAAAGAATATCAAATATACATCACAGATAATCCGAAATATTATAAATCTTTTTGCAAATTTGTTTCGGAACTATACAAAAATGAAAAATTCAGATAATAAATACAGAAACAACTTATAATCACATAATTGACCAATAAAGAAAACATGAATGGTTGTCACAAATGAGGGATGATTATTATGTAACATTATTTCGTGGATAGTTGTCACATATTAGGAATTATTATTGGTTTTGGAGTGAGTGAATTTTGGTATTCGTAATTAGAGGTTTTATGTGACATTGTAAGTAAGATTCATAACGGAATTAGGAATTATTATGAGAGGTAAAATAGGTAGTTTTAATACTTCGTAATTCGGTGTTGTATGAGGCATTGTATGATGGATTAATTAGGAAATGGTGGATTGTTACAGGACGTGTAAAATGGTTATTGTACTATTTCGTAATTCTAGGTTTTAATTGTAAGATGGATTAATAAAGGAGTAGTGGATTATTATTTAACGTTGTGCAGGTGGGAGGATTGTTACGTAATTAGGAGTTTAATGCGCTGTTGGACGATGGATTAATTGCGAGTGTATTGTGGAGACGTGTACAGTTGTATAGGAAGTATTCATTGGGTAAAAATTTACGTTAGGCCGAAAAGAACCGTGCAATTGTTTAACAAAAATACGCGACTAATGGAGTTCCCATTGGAAACTTCCCAACCAGTGAGTTGCCTCGCGGAGAAAACATCAATCGCTAAGCCGTCGTAATTGTCACAAATTTAGGAATGCCTACTCCGGGAGTTCCCACCAGCGAGTTGCCTCGCGGAGAGAACATCAATCGAGCGAAGTTAAAGCAAATTTTGAAGTATTGAATAACCAATGGAGTTCCCAACCTGCAAGTTTCCTTACGGAGAGAACACAATCTTTGGTCGTGAAAATCGGTTCTCAGAAGTGAACCTGGTTTCCTGTAAAACATTGCTTTTTATATGCTTTTGCTAAATACCTGACGGTCAAATTCGCCTATTTTTTGGGATGGTCAAATTGTGTAAGAGATGTTATATAACTGGGGTGCATATTAAAATACATACATTCGTTAATTCGTTATTCAGATTTATGTATAATGCTGGGATGATTTTTGAATACGTTAGCTCGTCGCTTATTGGAGCTTCCTAAAATAAATAGTTTTTTAATAATTTTAAATTTAGTACCCCCACCATTAAGCTGTAAAATCTGATGCTTAAAAACAAAATATACTAAAATAAATGTAGAATAATAGTAGTAATAATTAATTTCTTAAATCACAAATGTCACATCTAATTTTAATTATATTTTACGTTAACATTATTGGCATGAATAATAAATTATAATAAATAACAAATGTGTAATAGTAGTAAATCGCAACATAAATACTAGATAAAAAGGGCATCCCCGAAAAATTTCGACCTGAAGTCAAGTGCCTCCAGCTATGTATACTTGTTTTCTTAGAATTCAACAGACAATTTATAACCTAACAAATCAGTCACCAGTTATTCCTTTATTTTGTCTATGAATCAGAACTAGCATTTAACCCGGTTATTATCACAAACTCTTGCTTTGATGACGATTAAAACGGTTTTTGTTTATTAAAACACCCTGAGAAAACGTAAATAATATAACCTACACGCGTTTATTACAACACACGTGGCTTTATTTTAAATGAACGAGTTATTTATGGATTTTTACATACAGAAAAATAACTTTATGATACCTTATGATATATTATGCGAGTAAATAAAAAGTTTGACTTTAAATTATTAAATAATATTATCGTATATGCAACCATTACAGTACAATATAGCAAAACAAGGTAAATAAAACTTTATATAATAGTAGTTATAAAGCAATCAAAAACTAAGTTTGAAAAAGCTGAAAAATAATATAATTACCAAATTTTCTTTATTTTTAACATTCAGTAGCAGCTTACTACAAATTAGTAATATTTTTCTTTAAATGATATTGTCAGAAAATCCTCAGAAAACCGTTAAAGTAACATCAATATTTTCTTCCCAATGTATGAAGAAAACCAAGATAAGTTGGTGTATTATTACCATTATCAAATATGCAAAATGTAAATATCTTAAAAGTTTCTGGAAGTTTGTCATCTTAAATTGCTTTTATAATGCAGCAGAATCTTAATAAAGCTGATATGATGTACAAACTGTTGAAATGAATCATTTACGAACTGAATTCATAATTAGACTGAATTGTTGTATTTTATTTTACCGGATTGCTCGAATCTTGTTAACGCCTTAATCATTGTGCATTCCTTTAATAATTTTGAATAATCGAATAAGTCTGTAGAACAAATGCGATTAATTTGCTAACAGATAAATTTAATTGTAAATGAAATAAACAGAAATACTTTAATATTTACATTATAAGCAATTAATTTAACTAACGTCTTTCATAAACTACAAAAATACAGGTATTTCAAAGTAATACTTCTAAACTTTAAAGGTTTTTTTTTAAAGAATTGTTTTTAAAAACACTTCTCCTCGATTAATTTCAATGAGAAAATGAACAATATTCTTGAACCTAAATCCTAAATGACGCTTCACGTCAAAGCAACTTTTTCATAAATGCTAAGTGGATAAAGCAAACAAGATTAGAATATTAAGGACAATAAAACCATCATAATAATCGGAGATTTCAATGAAAAAATTGGTTCTAGCAAACAAAAAAATACGATTACTACCTGGCGAACTAAAATTTTATGTATTGTTTAGCACAAATAAAAATTTTATACAAAAGAGATGCGTTACACCGCTATATCTAATCTCTGATCATACCGCAAATGTTTGTATTGCAAATTTTACTGTAATTTCGAGAAAATATTGAGTACAAAAGTTTAATTTTGCTTTATGAATAATGATGAACAATTCTGATGTGCCTACAAAAATAATTACCCTCAAAAAATGCGTAATCAGTCCTTTCAGTAACACTTAGTATGCAAACGGATTCAAATTACACACAAAATGCTTTGTAATTATGCCCTGTTCTCAAATTTATTGAAGTCGGTACGAAAAAATTACACTGAATTTTGTTTCTTAAAATGCATTGCGTGTATTCAAAATTTTATTTTCATAGCCGCAGCAATACCGTATTTTGTAAATAAAGTTTTTAGTTTTTAAACTTTGTAAATAACCAATTTTTAGGTAATATAAATATTATAGTTATCCCTTTAGAAAGCAAAGATAATATCAAGTTAACTAAAATTTTGCTCCATTTTTAGAGAGAATTGTCTAATCTTTATAAAAACGGAATTATATTGTTAAGAGAATAAAATTTTAAATAAATCCTTCATCCTAATGAAGCTTTTAATCATTTATGAAGCAGTAAAATAATCTACTTTAAAAATATATGATAACGAAAAAGATAAATTTTCTGAAGCGAATGCGCCACTTTTGAAGCCTTTATTAATTTAGACAGCTCAATTTTCTTTTTAATTGTATTTGCACTTTACGCCGTTGTTCATTTAATTGACAGTGAAAGCATAAAGGGAATGAAGGGCACTGCAAGTTTTTGTTCTACTTTTTACTTTCGCCATACAAAGTCTAACAAAGTACTGTAATCATGAAATAAATTGAATTGGAGATTTCTACCAATTTACAGGTTTAAAAAAGTTTTACGTCGTAGTGCGTTTTTGAGCATTTAAGAGTATTAATATAATTTAGGGTTTTCCACTGTTTTCTCAGTATTGGGTTTTAAGAAAGTATAAAAGCTACAAAGTCAGTTAAACAGGCAAAAATGTGTAAATTTTGAGCAAAGGTTTTTGTTTAATTTTAAATAAATAAAACATTTCAAAAATAAACAAATCTAATTTTAACTTTCCTGCATATCTGTTTTGTTTTTCTGGATAAATTTACGAAGATGGGCATATTTATGTGCTGTAATCTGAGGAATTTTACGCTAGCATTTGTTTAATATTTTTTTAAGTAATTTCTATGCAATAGGCAACATTTTAATTTTCTTGGACGGCATATTGGACCTGCACATCAATGAATACCGTACAAAACATATTTGAAGGTAAATAAATAATTGGATTTTTTCGCTTGTTATTGAATCGGGCTGTAATGTAGCAGGAATAATAATAATAATGTATACAGGGTGAGCCATTAGTGGGGGATCGGTCGATTGTGGCTAAACGGTTTGAGATAGAAAGTTGATTCCAACGGTATTTCATACAGTTTTTTCTTCCGAACACGATAAAAATATTTTTAAATATACAGGGTTAATCACCTCTCTGGAACCAATAGCAACTTTTATATTTCAAAATACAATACCCCATTTTTTATTTAATATTCTTGACCGCCTTCATTTTAGCTTTACATCGATATAAAATACTACAGATTTGTATGCGGCCTAGTCACTAAAAAAAAATAATTTTCAAAATTTTTCAAGGTTTTAAGTTTTTATTTAAAAAATTCTCCTGAAATCAGTTTTCGAAGCACAGAGTTGTAATTTGGTAAGGACATGCAGAAAACATTGCTCTATTAGCTCAATACGAAAAAGTTTAAATCACGCATACAGGGTGTTCATAAATAGGTGGCAACTTCCATGATTTTCAAAAGCTCGTAACAAAATTTTTTCAAATGCAAACCCCTGTATTATCTTATGTCTTATTAAAAATATTTTTATCGTGTTCGGAAGAAAATCAACTTTCTACCTCAAACCGTTTAGCCACAATCGACCGATCCCCCACTAATGACTCATCCTGTATACAACCAAACAACTATACTTTTTCACTAATCGTTTTTTAATATTTAGACAAAACGTTAAAGATTAAGACTACAAAATAATACCGTCGATTTAAGTATTTTCACTAAATTAGAGTTTAATAATTCTGTAAATTTTATAATAATAATAATTATTATTATCATCCGTAAACCTCTTCTACCAGCGGTGTCGAGACGATGGCTTCTTTCCATTCTCTCCTGCAGACGCTTTCTTTCTGTATTGGTTCCATGTCAGTCCTTTGTTCCTTAGTATGTTTACTAACTCATTATTTCACGTTTTTCTGGGTCTTTTTCTTTTTCGTACTTCCATATCCCATATCACTTGCAATGGTTTTTCATCTTTCATTCGTATCAAATGCCCGGACCACCTCAGTTGGTGGGTTTCAATTTTTTTCATTTAAATTTATTTATTATTTTTTCTCTTCTTATTTTGTCTATTCTAGACACATCTTAAATTTTTTTAGTGTTTTAATTTTATACGCTTCTATTGTACTTTTTAATGTAATTTGTTAACACCCATGATTGCCAGCCATACATAAGCATAGTTGCAAGAACTGTTTTATAAATTCTTGTTTTAGTCGTTTTCTTTAATTCATTTTTACAGAAAAAAAAGTTAATACAGAATTAAATACAGTGGCATTTGTTTGTTGATTCAATTAGCTATTTCTTGTTCGATTTTGCCAGTTTATTCCAGCAATGCTCCTAAATATTTCAGCTGTTTTTCTACTCGTAATTTATCATCCTGCATTACAATTTCTACATTTCCTGGATCATTTGCTATCATCATAATTTCAGTTTTCTTTAAATCTATTTTCGAGCATTTTTTTAAAATTTTCTGACCATTTTTAACTATATTTTGTAGTTCTTACTTTCATCTGCATACATAAGTTATACATTCTAATTACATAAATTTTCTATAACCTAAGTGTACTCTATTTGTTGCACGGTTTACTTTTTTTGAGATATCATCCATTATAAACAGTACTGGGCTCAGAATGCTTCCTTGTCTAAATTCCTTTGTTGTTAAAAATCCATTTGTAATGTTGCTTCCTATTCTCAACACATTTTTTGTCTTTTCTTTGTATACTATCAAAGGCTTTCTCTAGTATGTTGGACATGCTAATACTAACAGCTTGTTATAAGTGTTTAATATTTTATCGGTTATTTGTCTCATCAGAAAGACCCAATTTTAAGTTGATTTTCCAGCTCTGAATCCTGTTTGGGTATCCACCAAAGTTATAATTATAATAGATTATATACCTAGTTGGTTGGAATTATGGCTAAAGGTATGCAACGTTTTGATTAATGGTATTTATCTGTACAAAAGATGGGTAACCTGTTTTTAAAGATAATATAATATCCGCTATTAAAAGAGTACGGAAAAAATTTAAACTTATATTTGTTTAATTTGTGTGTATATTGAAAAAAGTTTGATCTATATACCTACTATTTGCCTTCTAGAAAATAAATATCACTGAGATTATTTGAAAATTAATAAAACCAACTTGTTTATTGTGAGTTACTTCAAGTCAGTTATTCTTTAGGTATTTCTTTACATATTTTTATCTCATATACACCTTAAATATTTACCAAACATTGTTAAAACTCCTATAACCTTGGTGCTTACCATAAATTTTACTTACAGAATTTACGTTAATAATTTAAGATCTTGTCCATAATCGAGATAATATTCTGAAAATTAATTTTTGTTAAATAAATATTTTTTTCAACCTTACCTCCAAGATCGTATATCTACATATATTCTATTCTAAAATTAAAAGTGCAATATTTGTCATGTCAAATGCTGTATCTACTCTTTTATACCGCTAGGTACCTACTTTTAAGCCCTTTGTTAATAAAGGCATAAGGAATACGGAAGCGATTTAAGTCGCACTGCGTTTTGTTTATTTATAAGAGTACTTAACAATTTTTCAAAAACTTTCGTTTTATTGTTTCATGAGTACCGAGACTATAATGGAGTTTTAATATCTCAATAGAAATTTGAATAAATACAAAATGAACGTTTATCAACTAACTTTTTAATTTCGTCGAAAGAGTAACATTCTAAATATTTTTTCACCGTTTACAGCTTCAAATATACCAAAAAAGCAAAAATTATACTTTATTTTAAGTTATTGAAATTCTCCGAGGTCCACAGCATTTGAATTTAAAGACAAAACGTCCATTTGTCCAAGCGGCATTTCCTTACAAAATTCATAGCGAAAGGACCGACAACCAAATCTAATAAATCCAACGCTCTGAGCTGGATTGCAAGTGAGTAACGAAATAGTCCTGGGGATTCGATCTAACTCCAGAGGCTGAATCCGTTCGACCACGTCATGCGCTTCTGTTATTTCGACAAAGACACTCACTTGAAGAGCGACAACGCGTTGGAATGTTTCATTTTGTATGTCAGAAATTGTCTTAGGTAATTCCGCTGTCTTCATTGTGTTGCGCTGTTTGTATTCCTTGCTATAAACGTTATAAAACGATGTTACACTCGAGTTGAATTACATTTGAAAGAATATTTCATTTGTAACAAAACGACTGAAACCGTAATTTTTTTATGTTCGAAATAAATAAAAAAACACAGTAGGTACACAACTTTTATTTAAAGGAACTTTATTTAGTTTTTTTTTTTTTAAGTTTGACATACAATTACTATTTTTACATTTCATTAAAGATAATTAACCTGACATAGTAGAAAACATTTTAAATTAAAATTAAAAATAATGATATAGGGTATAAACATATTATTACATCTTACTTTTAACTTTTTCAACAAAAAAAAGTTGTAGTTATAAATCTGGAATATACATATACGAGTACATATGGGGTTCCAAAACTAAGGCTGAGCGTGGCTTACCTTAAAAGCTGTAAAGTCGGTTAAATTGCGGAATCTATATTTGATACTAAATTCTGAAGAAAATTTGTAATTCCTCTATTAATTCAGAAATTACTCCGAAAATTAATTTTGTTTTTTTGTGTTGTTTTTTCTTTTTTCTTAAGATTTCAATAATTTAATATTCTATCAGCTAATACAATTACCTTTTAGGCATTTATCAGAATTAGACAATGAAATACATTGTTTAAATATTTTGTTACATAGGGCATGATAGGATCAGAAAGCATTGCCAGCTTGAGGATCGCGCTTATTATAAGAGATACAGATTTGCTTAAATTAGGTAATTTTTTCTAAAGTATGAGAGGAGCTACAATCTATTTTCAAAAGTACAAAATTCCTCGTACTTTAGAAGTAATAGAAAAAAATATGAAAATCTTAAATTTTTGTCTCCCATAACTTTTTTGTATTAATCATCAGATCAATTTTATTTGTCATTTCTAAAAAGAATTTTTTATGTAAAATGTAACTATTATTTTACATTTCTTTTATCCCCCTATTTTTGAGATGTCAACCCTAATTTTCACTTTTCTTATGAGTCGTCAAATTGGCCAAAGCATAGTTAAAGGTGCTTTTATCCCTCTTTAATGAAATATCGCTCGTCATGTTGAACTAGGTTTTCGGGCGCTGAACCGCGTCTGTTGCTGGAATCTCATATCTATTTAAATAAATAACTCCCAAAATCTAGAAAATCGTATTTTTTTCTATAGAAAACAAAAAATAAACATTTATTAAAATGTCAAATGACAGTATCATTTATTAGAATCTTATAATATTGTTTTGTAATTCGACAGTCTTTGCAGTTTGTTAAAATTATGGCTACAATTACAAATCAACAACAATTTGACATTTTGAGATGATGTTACATATTGCCATAAAAGAATATCATGATAGATTTAACTTAAAAAATACCTTAAAAAGTTACAAATACAATTGATCCTATACCTATTTGATTTTAAAAAAATGGCAGAAAAAACTTCAACATTTTCATATTTTTGCTATAACTTCTGACCTACTAAGAATTTTGTACTTTTAAAAATAGATTGTAGCTCCTCTCACACTTCATGCTAGAAATGTTGTCCGATACAGCCTATATGCAACAACATAATATGTTGGAGTGATTTAAAAAATAACAAGATAAAATTTAAAAATACTGATCTGTCATGAGAAAAAAATATTAAAAAAATTTATATTATTGTAGACAAAACGTCTGATTCTGATTGTAGCTCCCCTCATAATTAAGAATAATTCATCTAATTTAAGTAAACCTGTATCTTCTATTATAAGCGAGTCCTCATGCTAAAAATGTTGTCTGGGACACCCTGTATAACATACTGTTGGTGTGATTCAAAAAATAACAAGAACAAATTTAAAAATACTGATTAGTCATGCAAACTAAATATTAAAACTGTCAAACCTTACGACTATCAGAAGCATTCTTGTAAAAATTGTATGTAGATACTAATTGTAAGAACGTCGTAATTATTAAAACGATATAAAAAATAATTTTATTAGGAATTTGAGAGATAGAGATAGGAATTTAAGATTTTCGTCTTTTTTAATTGTAGATTTCCTATTTCTCATACATCATTACTATCAACATTTTTATGTTATATCTATTAGAAACGTAAATAATAGTTATTTATGTATCAAGGCCAAAAAGTGTCTGGTCAGGCAAGGCCGAAAAAGTACGTTTTGGCCGAGGTGCATATTACATTTTTTGTGCGATCGAATTAAAAACAATTTAAATTTTTAGTAATTTTCAAAATTATAGGCTAGAAACTACGTGACATTCTGTCACTGACAGATGACGGCGTATGTACTGCATTACCGGCCCTCTCCTTAGCAACGGCCGTAAAAGTTACTTTATCGGCCGTTGCTAAGGGTAACGGCCTGAAAAGTAACTTTTACGGCCGTTGCTAAGGATAGGGCCGGTAATGCAGTACTTTATGGTTGCTAACGCGTCCGTCAAACAGCTGTTTCTAGTACGATCGCACAAAAAATAATATTCGTCGTAGGTAAATGTTTGCAAATAGTTACAGTTAAAATATTTGAGGATATTAATCTTAAAACATATCAAAGGATTTGTGTGCTTTGTCTGTATTTTGTGTTCATTTTACTTACCAAAGCTGCTCTCAGAATATTTTCTCTAAAGAGAATGAAACTATTTTAAATCAAATCTTTAGTTCAATTTCCTTAAAATAAGATCGCTTACGAAAACCGAGTAATCTAAAGACAAATATATGATTTGTACAGTATTTGCTTGGTTGTGCATCACTTGCTACAGCAAAGCATATTGTAACCATATAAAACGCAGGAACTTCGTTAAATGTTTTCGGTCTGAGTGCACTGGAGTAATTCTTAAAACGAGCAACATCCGTCTGCCGGCGAGAAAGAAGCGGTAAGTGTGGCAGGAAACATGTTCAGCTACGTATAACATTACACATTATACCATCTTGGAAAACAAAAAAAAAAAAAAAAAACTATTCTGTGTTGGAGTTTACATTGACATCCAAACCAATAATTGCATCTACTGATTGAACTCTTAGGAATAGTTTTAATCAAATTTTTACCAGTATAAGTAGATCAAATTAATTAAAAGTCACATACATACCTGCATGTTTTTCGAAGAATCACTTGTGGCACTGCTAGACCAGTTTCAAGACTCTTGTCTCCTCACCAGTAAAATTGTTACTGATAAAAATTAAAATTGTTGTAATATTTTAAAATCAGACTTTTCATTAAAACTAAAATGAAGAGGATTTCCTCTAAACTTAATTGTAAAAATAAATTTACTATTATTTTATATAAATAATTTACAAAACCGATTTTAATGCTGCATTGGCAACTGCCGCAAAAAGTTTTGCTAATTAATTTAATGGGGTGCTTAATTGAAACGCACTTTTTTAAATTGAGTTCCTTGTGTTTAATTACTTTTTTAATTATTCGATTGTGTTTTTCAAATGGCTTTTAAATTCTGTATTCATTAAATTTAATGAAGTTTATTAAGCTTCATCGAAGGTAAAAAACTTTTTTTACTTCTATTTTTAAATTTTAAAAAAAATTTACTATACCGGGTGATTCAGTTTGACTGTCGCACCCCTATTACTTTTTAATTATTAAAAATAACCCCAGCAAACCTTATATTTTTGGAAACGGCGACAAATTCTTTATTAAATGATGTACATTTGTTATCTTTACGATGACGTATGTCAAATCCGCGATAGGCAACTGTTTTTTCTTAAATTACATAGTATACATTTTTTTGTTGAATCGGATAGAGAATTTAATTCTGAATCCGACCATGTATTAAAAAAGTATGCATACATAAAAAAAATCGAGAAAAATCAGTGTAAAGTTTATTGAAATCATAGCAAACAGTCTATTTAACATAACAAAAAACAAAAAAATATGTCGGCGTTTATTATTTGTTTTTATTTTTATTAAAAATTAGGAGTAACTTTTAATACATTTGCATTGGTAGTTATAGCAAAATTTTTAAGATTTGATCGTTTTTTGTTATGATTTGAATAAACTTTGAACTGATTTTTCTCGAAAATTTCATTATGTATGCATACTTTTTTAATACATGGTCGGATTCAGAATTAAATTCTCTATCCGACTCAACAAAAAAATGTATACTATGTCATTTAAGAAGAAACAGTTGCCTATCACGGATTTGACATACGTCATCGTAGAGATAACAAATGCACATCATTTAATAGAGAATTTGTCGCCGTTTCCAAAAATATAAGGTTTGCTGGGGTTATTTTTAATAATTAAAAAGTTATAGGGGTGCGACAGTCAAACTGAATCACCCGGTATATCAAAGCCATATGGATAAAATTTAAATTCTCAAAGCCAAAGTTTTCGAAATTTGTTTGAAAAATTCGTTTACGTATTACATTACATTCTAAAATACTTTTCCACGTTATTTATAGATATTGCTTCAAATTATTACGATAATTATTGATTTAAAAAATAAAACCCACACAAATACGAAAAGTGCTTTATTAAGACAATATTATAATTGGGTGACCAAAATTTGAGACCTAGCATGACCATTTGACCTATCTTAAGATATTCGATTGAATCGGAGCTAAACTAAATTTAAATTTGAATAGAAAATTACCATGGCCCTCTGTTTAATAATTATAAAGATAAATTTAAACAATTTTGAACGTCTTTTTGGCTTTATTTACTTAACTTAAAACACTCTCTTTAAATAGCTTTTTATATGCTGATGTAAATAGATTTTGTGATAAGGTTCTGGTCCATTTTAAACCATTATCAACTTTTTGTTTTAATCAGAAGCGTCATATAGTATTATCTTTGGTGCAATTAACACGCTTAAAATTCAATACCTGAGTTTTTAATTAATTGATCGTTAACATGAAAACAAACTATTCAAAACAACAAAATTTTAAAACTTGGTGTACCTACTAATATTTTCACCGGACACGGCCAACTGGGCAACGGCGACTGGGCGATAGTCATCAGGCGTCGGACAACTGGGCGACAAAATAATTGATTGAATAAGTAGTAAGTTATTTTTAATATTATTTTGTAAATATCAAACATATGTACGCATGTTACATGTTTAAAATTTGAGTTTAAACATTAAATTT
Organism: Elmis aenea; assembly: GCA_947652605.1. NCBI lineage: Eukaryota > Metazoa > Arthropoda > Insecta > Coleoptera > Elmidae > Elmis > Elmis aenea. The sequence continues at coordinate 20,177,022 of OX393578.1, forward strand.
GGTCATTTTTACCGCTTTTGCAACGTTGGCCTTGTTCTACGAACTGGGTTCGAGCGTTTTTATCGCGTTTGTGCCAGGCGATTTGAGGCCTTGTACACGCGAAGCGGATTTCAGTTAATCGCGCGTTAGAGCCGGTTCATGCACGCGATACTATCAAGGCGGCGTAGGTAGATTTTTTTTTACGTGCATTCTGTGTTGAAGCTATAAGTTGGAAAAATACAAAAATTAGGTTGGTCTTTGTCACCGACGCCAAAAGTCTTCTTTTTTTAACCCAAAAATCTTATGCAGGTAGATTTGGGTAAGTTGGGTTCGCGCGGTTTTTGCGTGTGATTTTTGTAACAACAAATTTAATTTTTTGAGGAGCTGATAGAGAACAGCCTATTTGTTGTATTTTTCAACTCACAGCTTCATTACAGAAGCAACATAAGAAAAGGTTAGCCTCTGCCTCCGTGACATTGTCGGATGCATAAACCCAGGAATTTAATGTAACGTTCAAGGGGTTAATCCGAATCGGTTGTTAATCGTTAACTTTTCCTAGATCAATTCGTTTTTGTTTTATGACAACCAACTTTATTTCTATTTATGGTCGTAGTTTTTGCTTTATTAATAATCAAATAGATTTTTTCTTCTGAAATAATTGAATTGGTCTATGCCCAGTTGTCCATCGCCCATTTAACCGACGCCTTGTTGAACTCGCCCAGTTGACTGTCGCCCAGTTGCCGAGTACCCAAAAAAAAAACGCATAAATAAGAAAATTTCTCCTCCAAAAAAATTGTGGAAAAAGATTTCTTTATAAACCTGAAAAGATGACTTTAGAGTTGTTTTTTTATTTGCTCCTTATTCTTCTTTATGTTCTTTTATATTTAAATAAAAATTTTATAAAACCGGCCTTGTTTTGTTATTTAAATCCCCAATTATGAGTAAAAAAACTGAGCGTTAAGACAAAATTTTTGATTTTGAACTCAATAGCAGGAGGGGCGAAAATATTATAGAAGCAGTTCCATAGCCAGAGTAATGAATTAAAGCTACCTTCACCATTGGGTGTCAATGTGACGAAAAAAATCTACCACCCCCTCCCTTTTAAAGATATAAGTTATTTAAGCACAGCAATTAAAAGAGGAGATGTACAACTATCATTCTGTATTAATTTCATTTATCTTAAATAATTACGCTTAGTGCTACAACACAAAAAAATCCGAAACGTGCAACATTCTTGCTCCGGTTTACGGTTTTTTGCTAATTACATTTTGCTTATCAGTTTTTTTCGTATAACTTGACGAATTTAATTGTATAATGGCACGGTTTTTAGCTTGCCCAATGTTTCATTCAATATTTTAAAATATAAACTTTTTAATTGTCTACAAATTTTCTGAGACTAAGAAAATATAGGGTGTTGTATTTAAAGAAAAATGAGTTTCTATATGTTTAAAGTTTCACTATTTTGACCAAGCGTAAAAAGCGCCTGTATAATATTTTAAAAATTTAGAAAAGTGTTAATTAATTTATTGTCAATATAAATTTCATTCGTAGACTAATCGTAGACTAATCTAGCGGAAATTTTATGACGAAAAGTTCCCAATACTTCAACAGGCTTCTGAACTCCGAACCTACGTTTACTACAACGTAAAAGTAAAATTACAATGTCAATTTTCATTTATAATACGCTTGAGCTTGCGAAGCGAATAACACTAACTTCTCTCTCCTTTCTATCGAATGTTGCTAATTGTACATTTTTTATCCGTAATATTAACAATATGGATTTAGGGCGCCAGAAATTAGTTCGCACCCCGGCGATTAATACCAACGGCGCGCCACTAACCCCACTTTCATAATAATCAATCCAATAGTCCAACTTTTGTGTGTTTTGTAAATTGGCATGTCTTGATGGAAAAGCTCTAGTTTGGCTTTGGAAGAAAGCGATAGATATTGTGAGCTAAATCTAAATGAAGGTTTTATATAAGTAATATGCAATACAATATAGAATTATCGTTTTCGTGAGACCACATATTAGCTAAATTTTTATCCAACCTCGCAAGGACAAATACAGAAACAAAACTAATAGCCTAAATTATATTTTGGTTACCTATTTTACACTCAAAGCACTACTCGTGGTTTATTTAAATCAAAAGTCTTTGATTTGAATTTAATAGTAGTCACCAAACAATAAACAAATACTGTCTACATTTAATCTTTTTCAACACATAATGAGATAATTTTTACTCTACGTAATTTGTGTATATCGGCGTAATTAGACCGGTAACAACATAAAAGCGCACATTTTTATTATTGAAACAGATTTATTATTGTGGCTTTACTAAAATAGCCACAATAAAGCTTACATATACATTATTATAACGTTATTATACCTATAAAATGTGACTTTTATATTTGCACAAAACCCTTTATGAAACAAAAGCACCTTCAGACACGCAGGTGCAGTTTCTGTTATATTTATAAAGCAGATATTTTTGGGTACAAACAGTTTTTACACGAACATGTTTACCAGTGACTAATTATTATAAAAAACGATTATTACTCTAAAAATACTGTACTATAATCGCCTTAAATCTGCTCATAAACATTTATTACTGCATAATTATTCTTTTGTTTATTTGCCGTCCAATCCTTTCAAACCACGAAGTGTATAAAAGTGGGACAGGATTACAGTGTAATTAATTTTAATTAATTTTGCTCGTAAATTCGAAATTATTCAACGTTTCGAAAAACAACGGAGATAAAATCAAATAGATAAATGCGTTATTACTTTTAATTTATCAAAAACGGGAGAAAATGTCTTAGTCATGCATTTTAATGTCAAAATTTTGTTACGTGAACGTAATTTGATTTTATATACCGTATAAGCAAAACATATCAATTAATTATAACTTGGTAGATCGCATGCTATTTTTATCAATAAATCTGTACGCTGTTTGGCAGCATTATGGTGTAAATCTTTTGTTTTGCTGTTCTTGCGACAGTGGTTCTCAACGTGTCTGGCACGTCCTTCAAGAAGAAGGGGCATATACCTGAAAGGGGCACGAAGAAATGAAGGGGAAAAATATTTATTAATTCAACAAGTCAACAGTGTAAAACGTAACAGATTTAATAACAATTGAAAGACTTTTTTCAGTCACCAGAGTGAAACATGATCGTTTCTTTTTAAATAATTGAAGAACTTTTTTTATAAGTCATCATTAGCAAAATATTTAAGGATCAAAGAGGAAGATGTCTACTCGGATCTTAAAGAAATTAAGGCTGGAGTGCCACAGGATAATGTTTTGAGCCAAGTTCTCTAGCTACTCTTCACTTGTGATCTCCCAGAACTAAAAAATAACACAATAGCTGACGATACTACAATCCTAGCTGTCGGCAAAAGTAGCGAAGAAATAGCAAACAAGCTGCAAGCAGCCATGAATAAATTTCTAACCTAAACAACAAGGTGGAGAATTTTAACGACACCGAGTCACCACCAAACGAATAGAACACACCCTGGTAACCATGTATGATCAGATATTACCATACGCCAACACAGCCAAATACCTATTAGCTTAATACTTGGCACTAAATTGTTAAAAAACTCATGCCAAAAAAAAAACAATTATGTATTAGATATCGAAAAATATATGCAGATTTTGTTTGCTATAAGATGACGATAGTCAGCTTTTTATTTATAAATTGCCTCGCGAGATATTTAACAAAACAATTTTTTTTAATGGCAGTCGTAGAAGATGATGACTTAGATTTAAAGATTATTTTTTTCTCTTTACAATGATATAATAATTTATGTCCATTTTCAAATAAAAGCGAAATATCCTAAAAAAAGCAAAATCTTAAGATAAAAATCAAGATTGCCATGGAAAATAAGCAATAACCGACTTCATTTTTTTTATTTCGACTCTTGCTTGTTATAATAACTGTGTTAACTGGAAATAATGTAAATCGACATTTATGTAAATATTTTAAATCGTTTTTCGCTGTCTTAGTAAGAGGTATAAAATACATTCATACAGGGTGCGCCATTAGTGCGATAACGTCCATTATTGCCCTTAATGTCAACTTAATAAAAAAAAGTTTTTAATGAAACTTATAGTATTTCTACACGTGCATGTTTTAAAATTAGTATACTTGAAAATAATTTTAAAACATGCACGTCTAGAAATACTATAAGTTTCAATAAAAACTTTTTTTTATTAAGTTGACATTAAGGGCAATAATGGACTTTATCGTACTATTGGCGCACCCTGTATTATGACTATTAATATGATTATTTTAATTTCGCATTACATTTGTTTTAAATGTTTAAAAATAAAAACAAATAATAAACGTCGATATAAAAAAATTAGACTTCCAAACACAGTTGTGTTGTCCTCTATGTGTAACTGCTTTTTTTTAGAGTCTAATTTTTTATGTCAACGTTTATTATTTGTTTTTAATTTTATTAAAAATTAATTTTTATTACATTTCTATTGACAGATAGTATAATTTTTTAAGATTTGATCGTTTTTTGTTATGTTAAATAGACTGTTTGCTATAATTTGAATAAACTTTGAACTGATTTTTCTCGAAAATTTTCTTATGTGTGCATACTTTTTTAATACATCGTCGGATTCAGAATTAAATTCTCTATCCGAATCACCAAAAAAATGTATACTCTGTAATTTAAAAAAAAAAAACAGTTGCCTATCGCGGATTTGACATACGTCATCGTAGAGATAACAAATGCACATCATTTAATAGAGAATTTGTCGCCGTTTCCAAAAATATAAGGTTTGTTGGGGTTATTTTCAATAATTAAAAAGTTATAGGGGTGCGACAGTCAAACTGAATCACCCGGTATAATACAAAAGTGTATTTCTGTATTACTAAATGAATAATGAATGTTTTTCTCATTGTTTTAAATTTTATTGATTATGTGTTACTACCTACCCTACAGAATAAACAAGGTGTTGCTAGAAAATTTCAGGATTTACGAAGTGTTCCGTCGCAGGAAAAGTTTGGGAAACCCTGGTGTATACAATAGTAATAGAAAAGAGTACCTACTCTCAATGTAAGAACAGCAACGAAACATCAATGGGTGACTCTTAGATCTTAACATCTTTAGTTAACTAGGAATAGTATTAAGTAACCTATTAGTCTAAGAGTAGATCGTAACATTATTTAAATTTTTAAAAAAGCTACCACTGTACAAAAGGAATGAAGGGAGGTGCAATAAACCTTAATATGAAAAATTGGCGCAAATTCAAAAATGTTGAGAAACACTGTTTTACGAAATAAAGACACCTGTACGATTAGCTACCAAAATTAAAGAATTGGGTTCATTCTGCTACATTTTACGATTTAATGTTATAAATTTGTATAAAAGTGCTAATTATAAAACATCATTTGGTCTACGTATTAAAAGGAATGATAAATATGTGAAAAGTGTTTGAAATAAGCTGGTATAAAAACTGTTTGATAACAGAACAAAATTGTCAGTCGTTTTATGCGACTTCAGCTTTCTGTGATCCAAAAAGCAGAGTGTGTAACAATTGCCATAAAATTTTAAATCTTCTCAATGATGGTGAACACTAAACTTTTTCTAAAATTGTAACAGGCGACGAAACTTAAAATTTATTTTTTTATAAACCAATCAGCAAAGAGAGTAGTGTATAGATTCACTGAGATTGGTAAACTCCGACAATGACCAAAAAAAGCGAGCAATAAAAACAGTTATGTATGCGGTTTTCTTCAGGAATGCGGGCCTGGTCAATGCAATTAAGCTAGATAATAAAAAAACAGTGAAAGTTAAAAGAAACACAAAAAAGTGTTTGCCTGAAGTAGTATTCAGTACAGTCTGAGAAAAGGATTATGTTCCAACCTGGTTACGTAAATAAGTAACATGGTTACTAATTATCGTGATCGCGCTGGCGCTAGTGTGAATTGACCTTTATGCACCCTCTCATACGGCAGCTTCAACTCGTCAGTTTTTCACTTTAATTAACGAAATAGAAGCATTCACCGTTCTCACCTGACTTGGATTATTTTTTGGACAAAAGAAATTTGGGGTGCAAAAAGAACTAGTCGATGGAGTGGAATGTAACAATGGTAAAGAGCAGGGACTGAGAACGGAACGAAACCGAAAACGTTAAACGAAATTAACCGAAATTTATTTAACAACGAAAACGAAACCGAAATTATTATTTTTCGTTCAAGAACGAAAACGAAATAAATATTTTCCAAAACCGGTTTTAACCGGTTTTATCAACATTTAAATTTTATTTGTTAAACACAAACGCGAATTCACCTTCTATCCTGGGGAGACTCCACGAGGCAGTAAAAAATCTCACTTGAAGTAAGTGAGCTTCACTTTTCTCCATGTACATGATATGTTTTAACAATTTATTGTTTATACTTGCAGTTCCGTGTAACACAAGAAACGGTACAGATATTCTCTGTACACTTGATTGGATATTATATTATTAATGTGTATGTTTTATTTGCGTTTATAGAGTTAATAAAAGTAAAATTTACTCTTACTTCGAAAAGGACTAATGTAAAAGAAGATTTATTGGATGATGTGTTGCTAGTAAGATTGAATGCATTGTGAAAATGTATATTGTATGGTATGCACAAACTTTTAAGTTGGAGTATATTTCAAGTGAATTTTTCATGTATTATTAATGTGTAAGTTTTATTTGCGTTTAGAGTTAATATAAGTTTTCTTCTAATATCTTTTTTATTTATAACATTCATAGGAACATTTATTGAACTATCTACTTGAATTAATTCTTTTGTCGTTTTAAATAATTACAGCAGGATCTAATTTAATTCAAATTCATAGATTTTTAGTACTAAAACAAACTTAAAAAAGCACTACTATATTTTTATATTTTTAAATAAAAATCGTGTGTACAATTTAAACTAATCAAGTTGTATTTTTGCACCTTACGGGTATTATACTAAATAAAATGGTTAAATGTTAATGTGTTTAACGATTTGGTAAATTTAATATGGCGGCGGTTCGCCAGTCTAAAATATTCTGTCCGTGAGCTTCAAAACCCATCGTCATCGTTTATATTTTAGTGGAAACGCAAATATTGTTATCGTAATTATAGAGGGTTGTAGTGACTTGAAAAAAAAAATTAAAGTCCTCGATTTTTTGACGACAAAAAAAAATGTAAAACCGGTTTTAACCGTTATTATTTCGGTTCACGAAAACGAAAAAGGAATTTTTTCGGTTAGAACGAAAAGAACGAAAACGATGTATTTCGTTTTCGTTCCGAACAGAAACGAACGAAATTTTTTTCGTTTTTAGTCCTTGGTAAAGAGTATTGTTGATGAAGAAAATAACTTTTAAAATATTTAAAATAAACTCTTAAAAATGATTGAGCGTATTTTTTATTCTCAATAATTTCATTTTGACCCTCGTATGCAGCTTATATAATTGTAGACATAAATTACAAGCTTGTAGCCGTCCACTCCCAAAATTAATTAGGATTAGTATAAATAATAACGCCTACGCTAAAGTTAAATCCCTTTTTGTCTTTCTGAGATAGCATCTGGTTTAACAAACCGTCCATTCGAAAGTTTAGTTTTTCGGATTTCTCATCAATCTTGAACGTCCGAGTGACCATTGGCGTGAAATTGCGACGACAGACTCAATTCTGGCCACATCCTCGCGCGGCATGGAACATTCGCTGCTGACATTCGCATTGTCACACTCGGAACACGCTACCTGCACCAAAAACTGACAAATGGTAACAGTTTATCAGAGATGTTCTTGGTCCAATGCTAAACTTTTATAGCACGAGAAGAACGTTTTTAGTGCTCCAAAAGTAATATAAGCAAATAAAATTGCAAGACACAAGACGTTATGCATAATAATGTTATCAAAATGTAGTGAATTACACACTGAAACATTTCTTCTGTAAAAATTGGGAACATCTGCGGTGTTTGTAATATCTAGAAACATCTACAAACAAGTGTTTATTGTTAGTGTTATTTTCATTATTAAAGCGATTTGGTTGCCAGGAATAAATTTCAGGAGCAGGTGCTCCAGTAAAATTTTTGTCTAACGTCAATAAAATATTGAAAGCAATTGATTCGCTGAGCCCCTTTCGCGTTTGTATATGAGTGTATGTGTTCCGTTGCTGCCGTTATGAATTGATTCAGCGAATTTGTAAATCTTATATAATGAGTCATCAACATTTGTTTATCACTAAACAAGGAAGTAAAAAAGTAACGATGCGAGTGTCATTATACAAAATGGCAAAAATTTACCGCGTTACACTGGTATCTTTATTAACACGTTTGCTACCCACATGTAAAAGGGCATGTTTCAACAAACCTATTACATATTTTTGTAAAATTACACACAAAAATACTTCCAACATAAAAATTTAGGTTTATTTGGTCCAAAAATATGATTTTGATTAATTTTTGTATGGCTCATACGTGAGACGTGGTTCTGTAGGTGATACAGTTCATAGAATAAACCTATAAGTGGGTCGTTTTTTATAAATTAAATCACGTGTCCCACATATGAGTCGCAATATATACATGAAATAGCCCAGAAAAAAACATTTAGTAATAAAGGATTTTTTTTTTAAATATATAAAACATAAACAGACAGGGGCGGATCTACATAGGGACTAATAGGACTTAAGCCCTGGGCCCCCAAGTGTCAAGGGCCCACAAAAATTTAAATAATTATCATAAATTTTTAATACTTTTTCATTAACAATGAGCACTTAAAAATTAAATTTTAATTAAAAATTTGCAGAATGCCACACCCATCTATGGGTATAGGGTAGTTCACACGGTGACACTAGCGTCGCGACATCAAATGTCACGACATCGCTTGACATTCGGCACTGGGTGTTCATACGTAAAATGATATATTAGAGTGTCGCGATATCAAAATAAAAATGGCCGCTTTTGCAACTGCAGCAACGAGTGTTGTAGAGCAACTAATTATTTTGAAGTCGCTATATTCGGGAATAGTCTTGTCCCGTAAACAAGGATTCTGTTGATAATGCTCTAAAATCGTTGGAACATCTATTAAGGACATGATAAATTGGAAATCGATGACAAACAAATGTATATTATTTGTCTGTTATGTCAAAATATAAAAGTATGGTAGGCTTACGTCAAACGCCGCACTGTCAATATCGGTGTTGCGACATTGCGGCACTGGCGTCATGACATCGTGGCATCGCGACATCAGGCTGTTTACACGACGACATTTGATGCCACGGCACCTAGTGTCACAACCCTAGTGTCACCGTGTGAACTACCCTTAAATGGTGTAATGGTATATTTATTTTTAATTATTTTATTTTATTAAAAATGTTCTATGTTTATACGTTTTTGTTAATAATATTTCCTTATTTCTTATGCTTTTTTTGTATAAGATATAATGTTTGTCATTCAACATCATTTCATAAATAAATATATTTCAACTCTGATTTTGATGTTATTAAAAATGAATTTTAAACAATTTAAAGATTCTTAACCTAACAAAAAATGGGGCCCCATTTGACTTCAATAAGCCCTGGGCCCCGAAAAACCTAGATCCGCCCCTGTAAACAGGAAATAAATAATAGTAGTACAAAACAGTTTTTTTTTTTTTTTTTTTTTTATGATGTAAGTGATTAATACTGGTCCGGCTGGGCCAACCATTAATTTTTCTATATAATAAAATGGAAATGTAATAAAATGAAATTGATGAGGATGAAATGATTACTTAATACTAGAGTTCACCCATCGGTGTCCTGAAGATGGCACTCTGTTTCACTAATAAACTATCCTACACTATACAAGTTCAAATGGTTTTTGTCTTTTTAATCTTCTGACCAACCCATGGTTGTCTAGCAGTTGTAGTGCCTCTGGGTTTATATGGTTTTGCAGTCGGGTTGCGTGTTTTTTTGCAAATCGTTTGATTTCACTAGATACCTCTGGGATACAGAGATCACGATGAATGTCCTTGTTTCTTACGTACCATGGCGCGTCAACTGCGTTACGAAGAACTTTATTTTGGAATACCTGTACTTTCTTGATGTTGCACTGTTTGGCACATCCCCACAACTGTATGCCATAAACCCAGACAGGTTTTAGTATCTGGTTATAGATAATAATTTTATTATACATCGATAATTGGGATCTTCGTCCTAGAAGCCAATACAGTTTTCTGTATTTTATACTTAGCTCTTCTTTTTTTATTTTTATATGTGGCTTCCACCTCAGTCGCGTGTCGAGAGTCATGCCTAAATACTTGGCTGTCGTTTTATTCGGGACGACGTTCCCATTAATCGTTATTGGAATTTGTGTAATTTTTTTATTCGTAAAATATATGTGAGAAGATTTTTGATCATTCAGTTTTATACTCCACTCGCTCATCCAATTGCTGATTCTATTACATGCATTCTGCAGTTTTATCGCTGCCTCTTCTGTATCTTTACCTACTGCCATGATTGCAGTATCATCTGCAAATGTGGCTGTTGTAATGTTTTGCAGTTGCGGCAAATCATGTGTGTACAGTAAGTAGAGGACTGGGCCCAGGACGCTGCCTTGAGGGACTCCTGCTTTCACTTCTTTCAGTGCAGAATATTCATTTTCTTGTTTTATTCTAAACAATCTACCTGATATGTACGACATTAACAGTTCTACATGATGTTTTGGTAGTATTCTGTTAAGTTTCAGTATCAGTCCTTCATGAGAAACCCTATCGAAGGCTTGAGCCACATCAAGAAAGATGGTAGAGCAGATTAATTTTTCTTCTAGTGCCTTTTCTATTACGTCCGTTATCCTGTGCACTTGGTCTATCGTAGAGTGTCTGTGTCTAAAGCCGAATTGATGGTTTGGTATTAGCTTTTTCCTTTCTATTACGGGTTGTAGTCTCTTTAGAAACAGTTTCTCGAATAACTTGGAGATGATCGGTAAGAGTGATATAGGCCGGTACGATTTGGCTTCATTTGGTGGTTTGCCTGGCTTTTGTATCATGATAACTTCTGCTACTTTCCAGGAACTAGGAACGTGTCGAAGTCTAAACGCTGCATTTATTAAATACGTCAGCATGACTATGCCTTTCTTTGGGAGTTGTTTCAAAATTTCACCGGTGATAAGATCAAACCCTGGAGCTTTGTTGGGATTTATGTTGGTCTTAATTTCTTTGGCCACTTCTTTGGGAGTTACTAGTTCAATTTCTGTGTCTTCAACGTTTTCAGTTTCGTGTATATAGGCATCAGGGTGGATGTCGTTACATTTGAATATTTCGGCAAGGTGATCGGCAAAAGTTTCGGCTTTCTGCTTATTCTCTCTTGCCCAGGTGCCATCTGGCTTTCTTATTGGTGGAGATAGAGTAATCGGCCTTTTAAGTTTTCTCGTTGCTTTCCATAATGAGTATTCCGTTTTTTTATCGGCTGTTAGATTTTCCAAGAACTTATTAATTGACTCTTCTTTCAATTTTTGGATTTTCCTTTTGAGTTGTTGGGTTTTGTTATTAAGTATATTTTTGTCGGCGGGATCTCTTGTTTGTTGATATCTTCGTCTTGCTCGTCTTTTTTCCTTAACCAGTTCTTTGATCTCCTTGGGGTAATTGTTCGCTATTGATCTGTGAGTGTACTCTTTGGTGCTGTTCCATGCCGCTTGTTGTATAACACTGTTGAACTTTTCCACTTCTGTTTCTAGTTGCTCCAAAGTTTGCAGTTGTATATTTAAATTGATCTTATTTGCTAGTTCTGTTTTGAAGTTCATCCAGTCTGTAGTTTTGTTTGCCAATGTTGGTCTGTTCTCCTTTTTTATGATTTTTTCACTCAGAGTTAAAATTATTGCGGAGTGATCAGAGTCTAAGTCAAAGTTTTCTGCAATATCAATAAAGTTTGGGGAAACTCTTTTTGATATAAAGAAGTCGAGAAGATCTGGAATTTTGTTTAGATCTGTGGGCCAGTAGGTTGGCTTACCTGTGGAGTGATAGGTACAGCCCATTTCCCTAATGGCTTCTCTCAATTCTTTTCCCTTCGTTGTTGTAAGCCTGGATCCCCAATCAACGTGTTTCGCATTGAGGTCGCCTCCCAAAATGAATCTGTCGCCCATATGCCGCAGGAAGTTTTTATAATCTAATTTCTTAAGGTTATATCTTGGTGGGCAATATAAGGCACCTATAGTCAGTTTTTGCTTGATGGACTTAATTCCAACCACTGTAAGCTGGATTTCTGCGCTTTGAATATGGCACTCTTCATAATGATTGATATTATCTTTTATAATGATAGCACTTCCTCCTTTCGCTTTGTTATCGGGGTGAGTGGTTTGGTAAATTTTGTAGCCTGTTAGTTTTATGTAGGACTGATTTGTTGAGTGCGTTTCCGAGACGAGGCATACATCGATATTTTGTGTGTTTAAAAATAGTTCTATTTCTTCTTTTCTATTCTGAATGCCATTTGCGTTCCATGTAGCTATTTTTAATTCACGCTGGTCCATTAATTTGTTCCTCGAGCTGCTGTTCCAGTGTGCTTGGCTTCCAATCTGTCCAGCCTTTCTGAGAATTTGTTCATCAAATTTGTCAAATTCTGCATCATCTGCATTATTGTTTGTTGTTCATTTAGCTTTGGACCAGGTTGGGTTTTGCTAGCTTGGACTGCTTGCGCAAATGATACCTCATTGGTAATTTTTTTGCTTGAAAATATTTTCTGTTGGGTATATTGTGGTTTCTTAGAGTTGATTAGGTTATCTCTTCTCTTTTGAAGTTCTTTTGCAACTAAACAGGCACGATAATTTGCAGGGTGGGCCTCTGCGCAGTTGGAGCACTTTGGTGGATCATTTTTTGGTTTGCTGCATTCGGTGGTTAAGTGTTTGCCGGCACATTTAACGCAATTAGCTTCGCGTTGGCAGAATCTCTGGGTATGACCATATCGTTGACACCTCTTACACTGCGGGATTAATTTGTTATTTTTGAGTGCTTCGATTTTGATCCTCATATGGCATAGGTATTGTATTTCATAGATCTTTTTAATCTCTTCCGAATTTTCGAAGGTCAGCATGAACAAAGGAAGTGGGGTAGTCACCACTCTGCCATGTTCTTTAGTTTTTCTGATTTTATTTACTACATCAAGTATTTTGAAACCTCTACTTGTTAGTTCGTCTTTGATGTCTTCCGGTTTGCAAGTTGGGTGCAAATTCCTAGCCATGACTCTAATGGGTCTTGTTTGTTTGTTCTCATACGTGTGCCATTCTATTTTGGCATCGTTCATGAGGTTTGTTACTTCTCTGTATTCCAGTTCGGTATCAACGTTAATTTTTAATTGGTTATTATTCATTAAGTTGGCTTTAAAGTTCAAGTTTCTGGTCTTTAGGGCCTGATTTATTTCGGTATAATCTTCTATATTGCTCAGAACCACTGGTGGTGGTTTATGTTTTTTTGCAACGTCTGAATTTGGTGTAGGTTTAGAACTAATTACCTTTTGTTCTGGTGATAATGCCATTTTTCTCTTTTTATATTTTGGTAATAGCCAAGCTGTTTCTTTAGCTACTAGTTCCTCTTCTTCATCCGAGTTGATTGGGCTATAATTTTTATTAGATTGTAAAGAAGCGATCATCTCTCTTAATTCTTGTATCTCTTTGTTGGCTGCATTGAGCTGGGATTCTAGGGTTTTTATTTTTGCCGATTCTTCTTTTGGGAGGAAAAATCCTTGAGTATCGTTGTGTACAAAACAGTTAAGAAAATTAAAACATGCTACATAACCTCCAAACTTAATTCTAACTCGAGACCATGCGTTTCAAATGTCAAAATGTGAGTCATAGATGCTATAATATAAACCACCACCTAATAATGAATGTAATTGCTTTTGCTCTCACGGAGAATTTAAATATTAGTTATATCTGTAATAACAGCTCATACATGAGCTGTCTGGAGAATTATGTGGCTCATTTTTGAGCCGGTGGATGGCGAACGTGTTAAGACTTATAGTGGATGATAGTTCTGACTATGAATGATCGTACCACAAAAAAAAGCGATCCTGTTTTTGATTTTGTAGAGCCATACTAAAAGATATAAAGTGTAAAGGTAAAGAATTACATTATATAAAAATTTGTGGAAGTACAAGAAAAGAAGAAATAAAAACTAATTTTGGATTGTACCATTATTGATGTAATTATTAATCTTTATGATAGTTAATAAGAAAACCAATTTTAAAAAAAAAACTAATAGAAATCAATTTAGAAATTATGTGCAAGATTGAGAACAACCTTAATATTAATATTATAAGAAGCATTAAAGCAGGGTTTTCAACGGTGTCGATATTGAAATCAGAAAAGATTTAAATTAAGTTTTGCCAAAAGAAATGGATATGCAAAATGTTTGAATTCAAAGAATTCACTATAAAAATAACCAGGTGTATTTGAATTCTTATGGTTAGCCTTTTTGGGCTCTTGTTTAGTGGAAGTCGTGTTAACCACCTGAATAATTTATTAAGAAAAAGTTGAAGCCCAACCAACTCAGTAATAATATAAATATATTATTTTCCTTTATTTCCTTATACTTTTTGTACTATTTTTCATAAATATTTGTTTAAGTTTTATTTTTACTGTTACTGATTTCATACTTTGGTGTAATAGTATTTTGTACAATAAATTATTATTGGAATATGTTGCTTACTGCAATCAGTCGAACAAAATTCTATTAGAGGTACTATAATAAATACATCACTGACTAAAAATTCCAAACATTTATTATAATTATCTTGGTATTTACCAATATGTGTTTCGGCTGCTTCATAGAGGAACAATTTTGCCTTTACGAATCCTGTTTGTTTCCGTTAAAGAAAATTAGGCATGTAATGAAGGTCATATTTTTTGTTGAATACTAAAAAAAGTTTGGAATTCTACTCCTACAAAAATTGCCCTTCCATCTGTACGAAATCTAAATTCAACACTGTTTATGTAACAGATATACACATATCGTTTTAGATTTACAGTAATAATTCAGTTTAAAAGTAAGGGTTGACGAAATTTTCTTCTTGCTTTATAAAGGTTTCCCAACCTCTGCATTAACGCCAACAAGAACAAAATTTTAAAAAAATCAGCCGAAAAGACGACGGCGTATGTACTGCATTACCGGCCCTCTCCTTAGCAACGGCCGTAAAAGTTACTTTTTCGGCCGTTGCTAAGGGTAACGGCCTGAAAAGTAACTTTTACGGCCGTTGCTAAGGTTAGGGCCGGTAATGCAGTACTTTATGGTTGCTAACGCGTCCGTCAAACAGCTGTTTCTAGTACGATCGCACAAAAAATCTGTTATTTTATTATCGATAAAGAATCTATTTCGTAGAAAATTATATCACTTTCTGGATGTCTCTCTTATAAATTAAAAAAGCTACCGATGAAGAGATGGAAGCCTCAAAACTGGTCTAATTTTTCTTTAAAAGATATTTGTCATACATAATAAGTAATTTCTAAATACACTTATTATATTTAATGTAGACATTTTTTGTTGTAAATTGTAAAAGCACAAAGAAATCTACATAAAATTTAGAGAGCAAAAATATACGGAAACGAAAGTTTTGATCCGAGTTGCTCCATAGGCATAGGTAGCTTATTTCAATATTGTTATTCAGACTATTTAAATCCAATGAATGATGTATGATATCCAAATTCAAATTTATGATGCCGTGGAAACTGAACATATCTTTCAGTGTTCCATTGCAAGCACACCCTGTCTGCCACCTAATTACTATCGATTTAAATTATAAGTGACGACGATGATATCAGTATTGATGAAGATAGTATTGTATGCAGTAATTATTAATATTGACAGCATTTAATAGACTTAATTGCTTTTCCGCTTGATAATTCATTGCATGAGGCACTTTACCAACAATACAGTTATAATTTTAACTTTATTTGAATAATATTCAGTTAATTTGTCATTCGTAAATAAAAGACCAAAATAATATAACCTTTTTTATATTTTTGTACTTATTATTATGCACACATCGACTACTAAGGCCCTGTACTTTTATGTTTTGATAACCAATAATAATTTTGCTGTTAATGCAAAATTTTGGTAATATTACAATATAAACAATATTAACAATAAATCCATTACTACTTATAAAGCTTGACATCAAATTTACTTCCAAAATGGCGAAATACTTTGTCAACGCTTTTAACCACTAATCTGGCCGCAAGGTCTTGATATTTTCGAATTCACATATTTCGCCAACGTCAGTCGATTTGTACTTATGGATTATGGCACCCAGCCAAGTTGGAATATTCACACATTTTAACAAATGCGTCAAATGTACTGCGGCTAACAGGAAATATAAATTTTGTACGAGGGTAAATTTTTATGACATCTACCTAGAGCTATGAAAGCAGACACAGAGCTTAACAAGATTTTATTTTTTGCAAAACTGACTTATAAGCTTAGGCACTTATTACATTATTTCTTTCATTAAAGCATTCGCATAATAAATACTATGCCATTTTTAAGTTTTGTTAAGTAATGTTAGCAAAACAAATAGAGTAAGTAAAAATCAATTTTGTTGCAGTAGGTACAGACAGAAAATAAAATAAATTTGTCTGCTTTGGTAAGTAATTTACTGGTTATTGTTTAATATTGTAATATTCTCATATTGTTTTTTATACAATAGTTATTTACGTACCAAGGCCAAAAAGTGTAACTTTTTCGGCCGCGTCTGGTTTGCTGGCCGAGACGTAGTCGAGGCCAGCAAAAAGGCAAGGCCGAAAAAATACGTTTTGGCCGAGGTGCATATTACATTTTTTGTGCGATCGAATCAAAAACAATTTAAATTTTTAGTATTTTTAAAAATATAGGTTAGAAACTACGTGACATTCTGTCACTGACAGATGACGGCGTATGCTGTTAAGGGTGGACGTACTTGCATAATTCTGTACATAATTAATTTAAAAAACCTTTTTTTGTTGATTAAGTAAATAAAAAGTACATCATAAACAATTTATTTATTAATGGTGTAATTGATTGTGATAGTACATTTATTACAGTTATTCAAATTTACACCTGAGGCAGTGTCTTGTACATTTTTATTACATATAGAAGTGTTCGCCACAGCGGAAGTGAAGTTTGGAGTTGTAGCATTGATATTAAAATTCTTTTCTTTTAAAATCTTGTTAGCGATTTCAGCTTTGTTGGTTATAGAGTCTTCAACATAACCTTCAGCGACGGTCGAACTCTTCCAACCACCGTGTCGCTTTAGAGTTAGGATATCACCTCCAGCATCAGCTAATAATGATGCCGATGTGCGGCGAAAACAGTGGCCGGTATATTCATTTGAATTAGGTAATTGTAAATATTTCGCAATAACACTAGGCATTTTACCAAAAGTGTGTATTCCAACCACTTGCTTATTGCATTTTCCATTTTGGTATTTCAAGAAAAATGTTTTATGAGTGACGTTAGGTCTCAATAATGTATATTTTCGATATATTTCTAGCGCACTTACTCCATCGCAAATTTCGTCGGTTACAGTAAACATTCTTGATTTACTTGTTTTTGAATCGGGTATTTTAATTACAAGGATATCATTATTATCTTTTATATTCTCAATAGAAAGATTACGTAGCTCTTCTCGGCGGCATGCACCAGCAATAGCAAATATTAAACATACCTAGAAAATATAAAGCTTTGAATAAAATCGAGTAATTATATCTTCACTTACTTTGTTCATTAAATAGGTTTCATCAGGTGCATTAAGCAAAAACCTATTTATGTCGTCTCTTACAAATACTTTTGATTTTTTGGCTTTGTAACCCACGTTTTGTTTTTTCAAAAATGCAATGAGTTTACAATATTTGCTTATATTTACATCATTTTTCGCTATTAAAGTTGCTTTTAACATTGAAAATGTTGACCATAAAGTTGAACATTTACATTGTTTCGCTTTTTGAGAAAAATAAGCAAGCAGGACGTTTTCACTATATTTACTTATTTTTTTATTATTGCACCATTCCATAAATAAATTGTATTGTTTTTCATATAATGTTGCAGATTTGTTCGGCAGAAGATTTAATTTTACTGCCTCTGCTTCTTCATGAACGTCAGGTGGTGTATTCATGGGTGATGTATCACTCTCTTCGTCACTTCCTTGGTCCATCTTTTAATTATAAATTAACTATAAATAATTATAAAATTATGTACTTGAACGTTGAACTTTATCTATACGTTGAACTCAGTATTAACATTAACACCAAAATGTTTGGTTATAAACTTGACAGTTACCAACTTAAACACCCTACATAGCGGGAACTCGGAGAAATTAGATCAGCACGCACATTAGTACTTAAATGCAAATTTACTTTTTCGTACGCTGTAGTTACTTTATCGGACGTTGCTAAGGGCAACGGCCGTAAAAGTAACTTTATCGGACGTTGCTAAGGGCAACGGCCTATAAAGTAACTTTATCGGCCGTTGCTAAGGATAAGGCCGGTAATGCAGTACTTTACGGTTGCTAACGCGTCCGTAAAACAGCTGTTTCTAGTACGATCGCACAAAAAGTTTTTTATCGTAACTAACAACAAACTATTAATAACAAAAAATATCAGTTCTACCCAGTTCCATGGCGACACACACTGCAACACGCCCGAACAGTTATGGTAATCCTTTATGAAAATTTACTCCATCTTTTTCGCAACACTAAAATGCATTTTTCTTGCAAAAATGCAATTATTTTTTGTTTATTTAAAAAAGCTATCCAATGATCTAAACAATTATCTTATTGCTTGTACTATTAATGTTGGCATTTTCTCACCTAAAACGGTATATCGATGAAGTTTTTAAGAAACCTAAACAACATGTCTCTTAAAAAAGAAAAAGTAAATTTAAGTATTTACGTCTGCGGTATAATTATCAAATATTATGTAGATATGTTTTGCTGCACAGTGGTACTTTATTTCATTTGCTACAAACGCTTTTTAATAGAAGGGTAGTAAGACCCTGTGTCTTATTCCTATTAAATATATTCTCTAACAAACTATATACACTCACATAGGACGGTATCCTAGTTATCGTGAACAGCATGGAAATCTCGTAAAGGGTAAGAGCTAAAGAGTTGGTTAAATACGTCAAAATGATCAATGGTTAAAGAGAAACTATTCTATGAAAAACAATCCTGAAAAAAAATAACAGTTTTTGTGCTATTCATACAAAACAAAAAAATGACCTGTTTGATTTTTGCTTATTACTTGCTTATTTAAAATCATATTTAAAATATTTTTTCTACTCATGTATATGACAGTTGTCATTTTCTCACTGCCAACTCTACATGAAAGTTTTACTTTTTTACTTTTACACTTGTGGCGAAAATAATGTCAATGTCAATGTCAAAATCAAATTATAAAATGTACGATTTTTTTTAGCTGAAACTCATAATTAACTAAAATTGCGTTAATATTCTTATCAAATAATTTAATTTTAATGTACCATTTTATAAAAAAAGCTTAAGAATGGAAAATAAAAATTAAATACATTTCGTTAGCAGGTTATAATTTTATTTCTGTCAATGTCAGTGTGGAGGTATCGCTGTGGAAATGAAATTGATTAATTAATACTTTATACAGGGTGGGGCAGAATGACCTCCCCGATTTGTGAGGGGCGTAACTAGAAGCAGAGTGGGGGTACAGCAATGACGAGTGCACGAAAAGACAGCTGTGACATTTGCTCATTCGCCGCCTCGCGGCTCGTGAATAAATCTCACCTCAAGAAATAAAACTGGACTTTCATCTCTTGTTGTAAAATATACTATTTTGGACAATTTTTTTACACAGATTTAAAGTTTATTAATAAATTGTACCTATCTTCATTTGTATTTGTTATTTTAACATCAGCTTTCATATATTAAATACTGGTTACAGTTGGCTGTAACACCATTTAAAAGAGATTTTTTTTCTTGTTTCATAATGTATGGGTTGTTGGGTTTATCTTTAAAAATAAGAAGGTTATTACAATATTATTGTATTTATTAACTTTAATTAAAGTGGCTATTTAAAAACAAAATAAAACATCACATAAATAAACTGACTATAGGTACCTAATTAAACACAAAAACTTTAATAATTTAAGATATTTTTACCATTTCATAATAATTTATGATTTTTCAGTTACTATTACTATTGTATCTAAATTATAACATGCCTATAAAGAACAAAAAGTTGCTTCAAGAAAGTCATTAGTTTTTTTTTTTACTTCCAAAAACACACCGTTTTTCACGAATAACTTCTGACCTAACCTATTCATTAAATATTTGTATGTAGAACAAAATTTAGCAATTTTGTCCCCATTTAATCAACTCTGTTGCTATTAAAATAAACAAGATTCTCATGTTAAGTCTCTAATTTAGGACACCCTGTATTGTGTAAAAATCTTCCTCTATAAATAGGAAAAGATAAGATTAAAGTTAACAATGTATAAAACTAGAAACTTAATGAGATATCGTTGTGAGCCCTGCTATTAAAGCCACTGTCAGAATAATTGCATGTAAGCACCATGTTAGGTTGGCAGTAAAGCCATCTATTACGATGACCCACATTGCTGTCTTCATCTACATCGTTATCCCCGCCACCTTTAATCGAATGAAGTTATCATCATAACCGACTATTAGTGATGTAACCTCGCAGGATAAATGTTTGGTGGTCATTCATGCGAATAAAATTTAACATCGCGTGCCGAACAAGGAATTCTAATACCAACCCACTACAGACGAAGTAAAGGAAGTTTTATTAGGGTTAATGTCCTTGTAAAGCCCTCAACAAACTTCTAGAGTAAACCTTACAGACAGTAAAATATCTGTTCTTTATACTTGAAAGTCGCATTAGATTCTTCAATAATGGAGATGTAGATTTCCTACCGATATTTTACCATACCAACGTAATATCAAGAGGAAACTTTTAAATTATCTCTTCAAAGCGCTCGTTTAGGAAAGGAAACCATATTAAGGTACTGTCGTGGGGTAGCTTCATAATGTTTATTTTTATTAAATAAAGATATCAGATCGCAAGCAAATAAAGTTATTTTAGCTGTTAATTATTATTGTAGTTGGCTGTAACACCATATAAAAGAGATTCTTTTCTCGTTTCATTAAGATATTCTGAGCTTAAATATATATTCCATTTTCTTGTAGGTACGTTACAGATTATGTTTATATTTGTTCAATTTAGTCTGCCGCTAACAGTAATTTTCAATTAGGTGTACTATTTAATAAATGGTGGAAGCACCAGGTCAGCAACCGAATAATATTCTTTTTCTACGACCACTAATGTAAATGACTCCTACCGTACAGTCTGCATGTATAGTAACTGGGTCCGCAGGGTAAGTAAAAAGCTCAGTTTTTAAAGAAATTATCAAAGTAGACTAACTTCAAACACTTCCTGCATGCCTAGTAAGTGAGTTATAACGCACGGTAAGCAAAACGCGCACTCTCCTGGAAACGTCAAAGTAGGCTTACGTCAAAATTGACAAGATAACGTAATTTCATGTGTAAATTAGCCAAAAAGCCGTTAAAATCGTATGTATTATGTGATCGTAGAAAAAGTATGCTACATAACACGAGTTGTAAAGCAAGTACGCACTCGCCGCTACGCGGCTCCGTGCGCACCTTTTCCACTCGTGCGTAATATGCTTCTTACAACTCTTGTTATGTAATATACTATTACCAAGTTGTATGTTGTTTAATACATAAATTGTGGTTTCGTAAGAATGAATCATACTGCCCTGATTACATTACTTGATTGCCCAACAACTGTATGTGCAAGAAAACTAACAGAATGCGATAGGTCAGACAATCTTAATTGTATATTTTACGAACACTTCTATAGAGAGAGAAATTTATTTGAAAAATAGTCTTACGTCTAACGTTAAGTTTTATGTTATAATATAATAATAATATAATAACATTAATTAAGACAAATTTCGCTATATCAAACAATACAAAAACAAGCCATAGCAAAGTCAAAATACAAATGTTTTTCAAATATTTTATAGCAGGCACCAGAACGTTTATTAAATTGACCGCCATCCAAGTTCTAAATCTAAATGAATATATCACAGTCAAATGAAAAATCCTTTGATAAATCCCTGGTAATTCTATTTAAAGCAAAAATTTTATCAAATTCAAACGTAATGATTGAAACATATTTAACTGTTTGCATAAATATTTCAGTACCTAATTCAATTAAATTCTTAAGCACGAACAGACCTTTAATAATCGGATTAAATACATCCAGCTCAGTGGTGTATATTCCATAGGTGCTAGGTGTGCGCCGCACACACTAGTGAAACCCCTAAAATTTATTTTTAATTGAGAGTATGTTTATTAAATTAAAAGATAGATTATTTTCCAATTTTTCTGAAAATTTTAAAGAAAAAGTTGGCAATATTGTCTAAAAAAGTAATGTTTCATTATTGAAATAAGCGAGTAATGAGCGCGGAGCTGTGTTTGCGTTTGCCAGCCATACATCTATCTGTTCGGCGGCGCTATACAAAAATCGCACACATCTTATGCTACATTTGAAGCGTGAGGTTGGAGAGAAGGTATTGGCGAGTTGGTGGGGACGCGCGTGATTATCGCTCCACCTGGTGCGCTAGTAGAATCGCACCCGTAAGTACATTTAGACATTCATAGCCCTAGAGCCTAGACTGTCGAGCTGCAAATCAGACAGTTTTTAAAATTTGTTACTTGTATTAATTATGGCAGAACACAATTGTATAATAGAAGATCTTTTATTATTTTCATTAATTTTTTAATTGTTGTTATTATTACAATTACTACATTAAAATGAACATGTAGGATATAGGTACTGAAAAAAGTCGTTCTAGAAACATTAATTAAATAATAAATAAATTATCAATTTCTCAAATTTTAGAACACCTTGTATCAGAGACCAGGATACGCCACTGATCCAGCTATAATGTTGATCCGATATATAAATACTTAAATTTGTATTATCCATCCCCCAGTTGATAATTTATTGTTTTAGCGTCCCTTATTATAGGATCTAGTTTAAGACAGTTCCACCGCACTCAAATTTATTAAAATGTTTTTCACTATAATATTCACAAATTTAAGATTAAAAAAATGTTAGCTAGCCAAAACTTTACCCTTACTTACTGACTTAGGCAGAAATAGTCACCTGTGTTTAATTTTGTGCTTATTTAATCAAATTCTCACATCTAGTAAGGTGACTAGGCATTTTATTAACAATCGATTGATTATTTGACTACAACATACTAGGTATCCACCTAGTGCGTATTTTTTTCATATTTGGTTAATTATTTGAATTTTAAAACGTAATCTTTGAGTTAAATAACCTAAAATTAATTTCATCTACTTATACCAAATGATTTACTTCGGCGCACTGGTTCCTTTAATACAGCACCCTGTATATTTTTTACTTTTATTATTCCAAAATCAATAATTTCTCAAAAATTTTCAAGGTTTTTTTTGTAAAAATATCATCGCAAAAATAGCTGAATAGTGTTTAGAAATCCTGGAAAAGTGTCAATATTTGCAAACACAATTTTTTGAACACTCTGTTTGGCAACAATATTCACAATTTAAAACATTGTATCCAAACTTATGTCTTTTTTACTTGATTTTTAGTAACACGAACAAAAGAGATTATAAATTCGCTATTTGCTGATCTTAATATTATAAATAGCAGTAAGTACCTAACAAACACCTACACTTCCCGTGTTAAGTGCAAACATGCTCATAAAACTAAGGTAAATATAGATTAAAATCGTATATCGCAACACCAGAACAACGAAGGTGGAAGGAAACACAATGACAACGAAATTTGCTGAGTGTAGGAGGAATTTCATAAAGCCATTTCGCAAAATATCTGCAGTATCGCTGAATTGTGAATACACATTTCTGAATATAATATATCAACTCCCATTTAACCGCATGCAAATTACAATTAAATTTAATATTGGGTACAGAGAACGGTATATTTAATAAATACATAGATCGATGGCAAATTAGTGAATATGAAATATACCTAGCTTTATACAGGGTGAATATTATGTTCCAGGCCGATGTTGTTTTTGGATAACCCGGAAATGAATCACATTTTTTTAAATTTGGATTTTTTTATTCAACAGTAGGCTTATGACAATTATGTATGGAATATGACATCGCTCAAGTGACCACCTCTGGCAGCGTTACAAATGCCTGTTCTTTTAATCATATTTTTCATGACATTCTCGCACGTTTCGCGTGTTATTTCCCCAATTTCATGTCAAATATTGTCCTGAAGCATTGGAATTGTTGTTGGTTTATTAGCGTAGACTTTTCCTTTCAGGTACCCCCACAGAAAATAGTCGGGTGACGTTAAATCGGGTGATCGCGGGGGCCATTTGACATTTAGTAATTGGCAGTCTTAAAGAGTAGTCAATTACAATTTATTATGGAGCATCTGACGCCTCAACAACGTGTTGAAGTCATTAAAACATTTTATCTAAATAATCGTTCAATTGTGAATACGCGAAGAAAACTGCGTGATTTTTTTAGACTTCATCATGTGCCATGCAAGTCAACGATTCAACGTATAGTAGACTGGCCCCCGCGATCACCCGATTTAACGTCACCCAACTATTTTCTGTGGGGGTACCTGAAAGGAAAAATCTACGCTAATAACCCAACAACAATTCCAATGCTTCAGGACAATATTCGACATGAAATTGCGGAAATAACACGCGAAACGTGCGAGAATGTCATGAAAAATATGATTAAAAGAACAGGCATTTGTAACGCTGTCAGAGGTGGTCACTTGAGCGATGTCATATTCTATACATAATTGTCATAAGCCTACTGTTAAATAAAAAAATCCAAATTTAAAAAAATGTGATTCATTTCCGGGTTATTCAAAAACAACATCGGCCTGGAACATAATATTCACCCTGTATTTTGTTTACAAAGCTATAAACCAACTTCTTCTGAAGCGCCATCAGCTTAATTTAATATGTTAGCGGTTTTTCAAATTGTTAAACACAAAGGGCAACGCTTTACGCAGGGGAAACTTTATTTTATTGCTAGCTGTGACGGGTAAAAGTATTACTATAATTTTGTGTTTTATTGTTTGGTTGTAAAATAGGTTTTTGCCACTTAAGCTAACAATACTTAACTTAAACATTGAACTGTAACCTTTTTTTTAAGAAAAAGACAGTAACTTTGATAACGTACAGCGACGATTTTCAAATTTATTCATGCACCCCTTGTTTACCATGGACCAATCTGCGTTCCACTTATTAATTCT
This sequence comes from Elmis aenea, assembly GCA_947652605.1. NCBI lineage: Eukaryota > Metazoa > Arthropoda > Insecta > Coleoptera > Elmidae > Elmis > Elmis aenea. The sequence goes on from OX393578.1 coordinate 20,202,282, forward strand.
AAGACAGTTTTGTTTAAAATTAGTGGACAAATTCAAGAAACCTAATTTACTATAACTTGTAAGTTGAAAATGCATAGTTGTTTTTAAATTCAGTTTTAAAACAAAAAAAAAAGGAGACCAGAAAAGCTTTTATATGCTTCCTATCTTAAATTAGTTTGTTGATAACAACTCGCCAGAAAATATTCACATCGGTTTTGCTTGTAATAGTTGAAGGTAATTTAACAAACTTGAGCAATTCCTGAAATACGTTTTTGAAAAAGATGATATTAAATTAAGTGGTATTAGGTAAACAACCCTTTGAAAATAGTGCTGTTGAACTCTCCTTACAAGAGGAAAAATGTTGTCGTAGAGCAACGAACGGAAACCAATATTTGCCGTAAAATCTTTCGCCGATAGCTGAAGTAAATTAGGCAGTGACTTATCTTTAATAGAAGCTAAAAGCTTTCCGCATAATTCAATCTTATCCCACATCTTCCTTAAGGAAGTCTGGCTTTCTACTGTCATTATTTTGAAGACTAAATACAGGTAAAAACTTAATACCGAAAGAGAACTACAAAGTTCTATTTATTACTTAACTCTTTTAACCTCAAAATATTGTGTTCTGTATTGGAGTTATATTTTGTAAACCCTTAGTTAAATCTTTGTTAATTAAAATAAAATATTAGTGTATACTCATTTATATTTAAAGTAGGATTGTTACATATTTTTAATCCACTGTTCTGAATAAATATTTTATTAGGTTTTTAAATATTCGCTCACCTTTTTGAACATTAGGTTTTAAAGCAACTCGTCACTTCAACGAGCGAGCTCCACAAATTAAAAATCCCATTCAATTGAATATTGACCCAAAATTTGAACGATTAATGTATGGCAAAACTGAAGAATTATGCCAAAAGTTTAGAAACTGGTTTTATTACAGGTATAAAAAAAAGGGTGAAAGAAATTCAATGGGATTACAAACAGGGACTGACAACGGAACGAAAACGAAAACGTTAAACGAAATTAACCGAAATTTTTTAAGAACGAAAACGAAACCGAAAACGAAATAATTATTTTTCGTTCAAGAACGAAAACGAAATAAATATTTTCCAAAACCGGTTTTAACCGGTTTTAACCGGTTTTGTCGCTATTTCAATTTTATTTGTTAAACACAAACGCGAATTTACCTTCTGTGCTGGGGAGACTCCACGAGGCAGTAAAAAATCTCACTTGAAATAAGTGAGCTTCACTTTTCTCCTTATATTTACGTGAATATGTATTAACAACTTTATTGTTTATACTTGCAATTTCGTGTATCACAATTAACGGTACAGATATTCTCTATTTTTAATTTGTTTTTTAGATCATCAATATAGACTATACACTTGATTGGATATATATTATCAATGTGTATGTTTTATTTGCGTTTAGACATAATAATAGTAAAATTTATTCTTACTTCTAAAAGGACTAATGTAAAAGAAGATTTATTGGAAGATGTGTTGCTAGTAAGATTTAACGGAATGTGAAAATGTATATTGTATGGTATGTACAAACTATAAAGTTAAAGTATATTTCAAGTTATTATAAGTTTTTTTTAAATATCTTTTTTATTTATAACATTTAGTAAATTATCCACTTGAATTCATTCTTTTGTCTATTTAAATAATTACAGCAGGATCTTATTTAATTCAAACGCATAGATTTTTAGCACTAAAATAAATTTCAAACAGCACTTGCCATATTTTCATATTTTTAGATAAGGATCGTGTGTCTAATTTAACCTAATCACGTTGTATTTTTGCACCTTACGGGTGTTAAACTTAATAAAATAGTTAAATGTTAATGTGTTTAACGATTTGGTAAATTTAATATGGCGATGTTTCGCCAGGCTAAAATATGCTGTCCGTGAGCATCAAACCCCATCGTCATTGTTTATATTTTAGTTAAGACGCAAATATTGTTATCGTATTTATAGAGGGTTAAGGTGACTAGAAAAAAAATTGATTTTTTGACGACAAAAAAAATATTGTAAAACCGGTTTTAATCGTTATTAATTCGGTTCACGAAAACGAAAAAAGAAATTTTTCGGTGAGAACGAAAAGAACGAAAACGGTATATTTCGTTTTCGTTCCGAACAGAAACGAACGGAATTTTTTTCGTTTTTAGTCCCTGATTACAAATGTACCTTGCCTAATATCTATTCAAGATACAGAAACTACAAAAAATAAGCAGTATTTTAAGATAAACTTTCCGGTTTTTTAATTATAGCAAAAAAGCTGTGTGATGTCATTTTAATAAAGTGTCATGTCTCTGTTAATATTGAAAACACCGAAAAAAATGTTGAAGACTGTTTTTGGATTATTTTACTTAGAATCTGAAGGTGCATAAAACTTTTGTATAACTTAAAATAACGTGAACACATATTTAAAATGAGAAAAAATAAGAAATTCAAATAGGTCATAGCCAACTATTGTTTTCATTTCGGTTTTCATTTAAAAAAGGTAAGTTTGTGTCATAACAGTTAACCTGTAAGCGTAAATTTTTTAGCACCATCAAATTCTACGTACAAAATTAAAAATATTCTTTACACATTTTTTCGATGTTTACAACAATAGCGGAGATTTAACACTTCATTCAAACAACGAATAAGCAGTTTTTCGCTAATAACTGTAAAATCAAAAACTTTTTAAAAACGGTTCTAAGTTTATCTTAAAAAACGGCATATTTTTGGTAAGATAACTGTTTTTCTAACCTGAATATTAAGCAAGATATTCATGTAATACCATCGAATTTGGCCCACCCTATTACATCCATATATTTAAAACAAGAGTTTGCACCAAAACATAACTTTAAAAAGTTGGTTGGGCGCTGGATTTCCAAATAACATCTGAGCGTAAAATTTGCAAAAGTTACAGAGATGGGTTGGATGGAATATTATAAATCACTGTAAAAAAAGAGGTTTACCCTGCAGTTTTTAAAGTGATTTTTTTAAAACTTGTTTTAATTAATTTGCATATAAAGTATGCAAATTAGTCCTAATTTATCAGGAAAAAACAAATACCTAAGTACGTATAACATTGAAATTTTTATAACTGCTCCATTAGACCATGAGTCGCTTACCAACTTCACAAGACTTAATTTTTTTTAAGGATAATTTACCAGACGCTGTCCGGATTAATCAACTTTGTCCTTAATTGGGAACTCAACAAGTTGTTCCATCTTTATGAAATAATTAAGACAAATTTTTAAGTAACATCAATTCTTACGGCTAATTCTTTTTATCACATCGACTATTCAGAAAAATATGGTTTCCTTCAAAATGAATTGAATGTTTTTTTTAATTTGTTAGCGTATTTTGTCTTGAATTTTATGTTTGAATTGTTACGAAAACTTGCCTTATGTTTTATTAAATTTACCGTAGTCTAAAGTCGCCTAAATAATCAATCTCTACTGCAGTATGAGATAAAAAAAAGTACATGGAGAACAAGTCGGTAATTAACAACTTGAATACACCGGGTATTTATATCACGTAATTTTACAAACGACCGTATTTAACAGAACTTTTGCATTCAAAAAAATAATGAAGGATTATTTTGGGCGATTATTAAGTTCTAAAACAGTTTTATATTGCAACACAAACAACTTCCGGGGAAGAGTTATTTTTTTAATGTTACTTGATAACTAAGCCGATTTAGAAAATTTAAATTGAGTTATTTAATTGAAATAATCAGACTTTAAAAGGCGCAAGTTTATAGTAATAAGTACATACATAGGCATCTTCACGAAAAATGTTAAATCTGGTTTTTAAAGTAAAAAATAATATCATAACATTTAATTACGTCACTGAACAACTTCATTTTTTGTCAAAAGTCAAATACACACCTACCAATAGCACGCTGACTATACAGGGTGGTCCACATAGAAGGGTCACTATTGGGATCTCGTAAACAGTAAGAGCTAGAAAGAAGTTTAAATTAGAAAAATTGTTCCCCTTTCTGAGAACTATTCAGTGATTCTCTAATGTTTTAATTTTTTTTTATGGCAATTCGATCATATTTCTTAAAATTGTCGCTGGTATTACAATTACTTATACTTAATATTCCACGACGTTCTTCTTTATTTGTCGTAGTTCAAAACTGTGTTTTGATTAAAACTTTTAGTTTAATTATTTAATTTTCATATTATAAAGAGCCATATGTAAGCAGTTGGACACTAAGTATGAGGGTAAGAATAAAAAAGTAAAGCCACCTCCATGATTCTATTAACGTTATTTAGTAAAATGTACGTATATTTCGACATACGGTTTGCTTTAGTTAGGTCTGAATCTGATAAAGCATTTATTAGTTCCCTCAAAAATAGGGTTGAATAATTTTTATTCATTTATTTTACACTGTTAACTATTAATTTAGTATAAAAAAATGCTGTTTTTATTATAAATAATACTAACAGTTTTAAAAATACAGTTTAAAAACCAGTCATACTCGCGTGGCGTCTGAGCCTCACGTTACGAATAACGACTGGTTACTGCACAGGGTGTTTCATAATTGAATGCTGATCCCTTAAGGGTGTTATTCCTTGGATGATTTTAAGGAAAAAAGTTCATATCAATGTAGGTCCGCAACCGCCGTATTTTTGAGATACAGGGTGTTTTTTGAATTTCAGTAGGTAGGTAGGTACCAACTAGTATAAAAACAATTTTTTTTCAGAAAAAAAATTGTTCTATTTCTACCAATAGCGTCCGTACTAACATGTCCTTGAATGTATTTATTTGATTATTAAAAATTAAAACCAAAGTGAAATGTACTCTTTTACTCTTCAAGAGTACCTAATATAGCCTTTTATTTTTTTACTCGAAAACCGTTCGTCGGACAAAAAAAAGTCAAGAGGCCATTTTTACTAAGAGATAAAGCAAAATTATAAAAGTAACATTTACTTTCAAAAAAAAACAGTGGCGTATCATTTTTTTCATTAAAAATATTCAAGGACATGTTAGTAGAAAGGACATTGGTAGAAAAAAAACAATTTTTTTTTCTGAAAAAAATGTTTTTCATGCATCAAAAATATTACGAAAAAACCGATATTTTTTTCAACTTTTAACACCCTGTATCTCAAAAATACGGCAGTTGCGGACCTACATTGATATGAACTTTTTTTTCTTAAAATCATCCAAGGAATAATACCCTTAAGGATCAGCATTCAATTATGAAACACCCTATATAATGTATAACACATACAATATTATAACGTATACGATGGAAACAATAACAATAAATAAGAAAGAAGAGGAAGACTTAAAAATAGTGGAGAGCAAAGTAATGAAAGCAATACTAGGACCTAACGTAACAAGAGATTGAAAAGTATGAGAAGGAACAAAGAAATAGAGGAGGAACTCGGAGGAGAAAATATCATTCGACACATTAAAGCACAACGATTACAACGGGCAGGACACGTTATGAGGAGGAAACCAAGCGAAATGATCAGGAAGATAACACAATGGATCCCTATTTGGCCCAGGAACAGGGTAAGACCAACGAAAAGATGGAGAGACGCCCTGGAGGAAGATACAAAGGCATTGGGAATAAATGACTAGAAATCGAAATCCAAAGATAGGTAAGAATGGAAGAAAATAACGGAGACAGACAGGACCAACAACAAACTCTAAAAATCAGAGAGAGAGAACTGATCCACCTCAATAAATGGATTGAAAAACTCCTCGGCGCGGCGTTAGCCATAATCCTAAGGATTATACGCCTTAATGAATGAATGAATGTATTTAAAGTATAGACTGACCAAAAAAAAAAACTTGTTTAGCGGAAACATAAAAGAAAAGGTACACTTGCCGTCCGACAGACACCACGGGTGCAGAGGAGAGTTAATCGATTTAAGAGCCCATACGGCACACCGATTAATCGGCACAAAAAAAATTGCATTTTTAATTTAATATTTCAATAAAAATTTAATTCCGGTAAAGTATATTAAAAATATTAAAATATAAAAATAATAGTTGACGCGAAAATTTGGAATTGAAATAAAGAGGCTCAAGAATTGGTAAAGTACAGTAAGGAGCGAAATAAATTAATTCAAAGATCGAAAAACTAAAAACGGGAAATATCAAAGGACAGGTAAATGGACCGAAGCAAAGAAACTGGCTATGAAGAAGTTAATTAAAGACAAAAAGGAAGTAAAAGTAAATGTAAAATGTAAAAATAAAAATAGAGAATTAAGGATAAGTACATGAAACACCAGAACAATGTTAATCCCTGGAAAGATTTAAGAAATTGCAAGGGAACTTAAAAGATATAAAATAGGAATTGCCGCAATACAAGAAGTGAGGGTACCCAAATTAAGTCAGCGTTACAATGGGATCCCGGAGAAAAGAGGAGACGTGGCAGACCTAGGTCAAAATGGATGCAGGAGATAAGCGATTAAGCAGGACAGGGGTTAGAAATTGGAAAGAAAAAGCAAAACATATGGCGAAAAGTTGTTCTTAGTACCTATATGATGCTAATAGACTGGGACTGATCCTCCCAAAATAAAGAATCTAGAAAACTTAAAAGCAGCTCAGCCTCACTGGAGGTATAGCCACCATATATATATTAAAATGTGCGAAAATATATCCCTATGCTTTTTAATACTTTGTTATAAACTTCAAACTTTATCTATTTATTCAAATAAAGTATATTACCCAAAACACCCTGTATAAGTCAAATCAGAATGTGTTCAATACTAACTTTTTTTTTAAATCTACCCCTTCTCAGGAAATTAAACCTTACTTTCTAGTTTACTTAGACAAAAACTCAGTTACCTCAAATCCATCTAATTCTTTTTTTTATATTCAGTTCTTATATTATACAATTATGAACCAAAATATACCAATTAATCTCTTCCAATGAAAGACCTCAACCCGCCCTTATGATTCTGTTGACCCATTTTAAAAATGGTTCTGTAGCTCCCGAAATATCTTTGTTAACTTTTATTTGTAGACCATTTCTTCATCACGTTGGTATTCCTTGGTATTAAGGCTCGCCTCGTTTAGTCTGATCGCTATCTCAGTGCACGCCTCAGTGCGTGTTATCCTCGCGCGTGCAGGACTATAATTGATAAAATATAGGCGGAACGACCATCAAGGATTTATTGTTCCAGGCCTACTCTGTGATCAGCCTTATTTAAAGCTTATTTGGTTACTGTTAATTTATCGCCGCTATTATAACTTGCAAATGTGAATGCAAATTTTAAGTTCAAATACTGCAATTATAAGCGGTAACGATGAAATAAATATATATGGCGTTTAATTAACCCAACACGCTAACTTTCAATTTACACTAAGTACGTACTTCGGTTCGGGATGGGTTACCTTTACGAGAGACACATAGACTTGAAATTTAATGATTAGATTGTTAAAATTACACAATCGCGTGCTCGAATCGTTTTATAATTCAATTGTATTATTCAAAACACTAACCACTACTTACGGTAGTATACTTTTTCTAGCTTTTAAAGGTGTTGTATTTCATACCTTTCAAATAACCAAGAAATCATCTTAATTTTTTTTTTTGTAAACATGAATACTGTATATCACTTTTTCCTAAATTAATAATCTTGTATCATGCGAATAATGTAATTCATTTACCCATATGGTAGTTTAAATTATTTGTAAGATATGTCAACCTCAATTAGCGAAAATCTTGTTTAGGTCTCTAGAACTGCGATTCCTGATAGCAAGTTTCATTTTACCGCCCAAGTAGAAAATTAATACTTTATATACAGGGTGATCCACTTTAATGTAGCAGGACTTTAACAGTCGATAGGAAAACTTATGTTAAAGCGAATATTTAATATCAACATGGGTCCATAAACGCTTTATATTAAAAGTACAGGGTTGAAATTTTCAAAAAAATATCGATAATTTTTAACTGTTTTCCAACCAGTAGATATATTTAAACCGAATATGGTATACAATCACCACCTTACAGGTTACAACAATTCGGTGAGAATATTAAGCCCCACAAGCAACCAGTGGCGGAGTTGTGGGGGTTCAGTTTTAATATATTTTATAAAAAACTAGTACGGCCCTGTTCAAAATCAAATTCGAACTTTTTTTGGGTAAAACATTTTATTCTAAACAAAAAGTGTCTTTTGATTTCTTCTTATCTGACACTGTTTGGTGCGGACTTTGATTTATTTTACTATTTTCGCGAAACATTAGCTCATAAGTTCGATAACTCAAGCTTTTGCACACGCCAGCCCATTAGCTTAAAGTTTGAATAAATCTGATTGCTAATAAATTAATAATAATAAAAAAAATAAGTTCGATCTAAAAATAACGCGGAAAGCAGAAAATTGCAACTTGCTCAAAATGTGGATCATTAATCGTTAATTTAGAGGAACTTCTTTCCTCCTTATTAGCATGTTCTGTTGTTAAAAACTGCAAAAATCGGTAATTACTTCTTTATTTCAAACATTAACTATATTTTTAGAAAGAACTTTTGAGCTAATTTTCGCGAAAATAGTAAAATAAATCAGTCCGCGCCAAACAGTGGTAATTAAACTAAACAGAATGGTCTATTCCCATAACACTAATGTATTACTCAACTATTTTGAAGTGACTTCATTAATAACGCCAAAATGTTTAAACCGATGTCATAGATTTTATATTGAATGACAGTAAAGTACAGCTAAATGATATTAACTGAATAGCTCACTAAAAATAGATTTGTCTGGTGTTCTTGTCAGTTCTATTGCCAAATAAGATAAGCTTTCTTATAAAGTAAATGGTTTGATTTACATTAACCTGGACGTTTTATACATGTGTGACATATGACACATCTGTCACTTTATAAATGACATTTGTAGGACGTCATAGCTGACGTCATAAATATCACTCTTTCGTCATCAATATGTTTACAAACTCGTTGGATGTGCCATTCTGTTTCTTCCTTGAGTGATTACGACATATAAACAAACACAGCGTTCTTTGGGGAAAAAATGAAGTTATAACTTGTTAATTGAAATTTGAGAAAGTTAAAACACAGCATTGTATTAAGAAAGTTAAACTTTATAACCATTTTTTTTAATGGTTAGACATTTACTTGGTAAAATTTTGCGATTTTATTTACTAATGATAAGATTTAAAATTACATTTACGGAAGTAATACGCCCAAAATGCTAGTGATATCAATTGTCTTTCTGACTTAATTATTTTCAACGCCATAATAACTATTTACATAAATGAATGGCATCTATTTTTTTTTCAAATCATATTACTGGTTGTAAAAATAACATTAACCAATGCCAACAGACATAACTTTTTTAAGGAAAATGTTTTCTTTTATTTACAAAACAAATATCTCACATTTAAACTAGGTATTTCAAATGGATGCCCACAATCGTTATTTAATTTTAAAAATATATATTTTCACTGTGACAATTTGTTTTTCAATTTTTTTATTATAAAATAATGACAAAGAATACAATGACGAAAAACAGGAGGATAATGAAAATAATTAAGATAATAATGAAAAACTAGAGGTAATTGGAAATAGAAAAACAAATGCTATTTACTTAAGTAAGTATCCTATATGACCTCCATTAGAATATCGAAAGTTCATTGCTATATCTTTGTAATTAAACGTGCGGTGAAAACATTCATCTCACCAAATAACGCATCATTTCATGTTTTGTAGCTTACCTATGCATTTTTCAAATCTCTGAATATCACTTCAAGTTGAGCTTTATTAAATGTAGTTTCTTGCCAATTAAACCAAATTTTTATCTCTTACATTAAAGGAAATACCCATAATGCACCGAATTAAGTGGTAGGTACACCATGTTTGACTTTTCAATAATACATTTCAGTTTTCATTTTATCATAAATTAAAGTTGAATGGTTAGATTTAATTGAAAATAAAACTTTATGGAATTTTTACTCAAATTTACGCTTTAAAATTTATATTTCGAGTAAGTTTTTTTAAGGTTAAATAAACTAATTAGAAATTTTAGGCTTGTTTGGTCCTAAATATTACGCCAATTATAGTAAATCTTATTTATCTAAAAGTCCCTATTTTATAGCATTTGCCCTCTTAAAATTTCTTCAAAAGTTGTAACATGCAAATATTTTTTTCAAGGTACAACTCAACCGTATACAATAAAAGTTTAAGTATGTATGAGATTCCTACAGAATTGCGACTAAAGAATATCACCCTGTCAACGTGTAAAATACACCGAACACGATCATAAAATAAGAACACAACAATAACCTCGCAAAGGTTGTGCATGCATAAAATGCATCGAATGCCTTATTGATTTTCAGTTTATAATGTTGCTGCAAATATTCGTTAGCCTCTCCTTTAACCTCCAACATCATCAATAGTTCTAGTAATCCAATATATTAATCTTCTTTATTGAAGATTTATGTCACGTAATTTCAGGTTAAAGGACATTTAAAGTGGCATCTGCAACAAATTAATGTGCATGTGCATTTTCAATATAAATCATCGCAGTCCGTCCATCATAATCTGTTTAGTATTCAGATACGTTAGTTCTGTGCAATACTCTTGCATAATGATAAGCTTGATCAATTTAGAGTTAATCAAAATCTGCTAACACAACGTTTAAGCCATTCGCAAATTTCAACGTTTACCCAGTACTTCTGTTGAGTCATTAGTTTAATTAAATATTAAACGAATACTTATCAATTAAACGCTGATAACTGAAAAAAGACATTTTACAAGTAAACACTCATTTGTAGCTATAAATGTCAATTAAAGTTTTTTTTTAATATTAAAAGATAAGCCATCAGAATATTTTAATTCTATGGGCTAATTTGATGGTGATTAATAGCGTGGTGAGGCGAACATCCCGCGACGTATCTTTTTAGCTACCCTATCTTAGGTCTGATGGCCATCGTCTTTTTAGTCGTCTATCATTGTTGGGTAATAGCAATCAGCAATGTTTCCAGTAGAGCGCTTGTATGGTTCTCGAAATTATAATTATGTTTACATTTTCTTAAATAACGTCCTGAATAAAGGAGATTTTGAGGTTCGTATGAAGTGTTACATTGCTCACATAACACATCTATACATGGTTTATTCGTCAGTGATCGTAGGATTTTAGACTGGCATCTCTGTATTATGGCGGGTCGGGACAAAATTCCGACAGCCAACTTCATGACAGACAAACTTCCGATAATCAAACTTCCCGAAACCAACTTCCCGACAGCCCAACTTCCCGAAAACCAATGCCCCGATAGTTTAACTAGCTGCAATTCATGCTTTTAAAAGTGAATTTCCGGAAGTTTCGAATAAGAAGTTTGTTTCTTTCACCTGGGGTAGTTTATTTATAGAAAGATCCAAGCGTGCATATGCATCTCGACAGACAAAGAATTCAGCTTAGTGCTGCGTCATTTGTTTGCTGTGGCATTAATCCTTCCGATTAGGGAAAAAACTACGTTCATGAAATAATAAGACGGTATTTGCAAAATGGGATTAACCGAGCTTGGTGGCTGGTTGGTAAAACAACCTAACTTGTAATCGGGAGGTCGTGGGTTCGAATTCCACAGCCGTCTGTCATCGTAGAGGTTTCAGGTGGTTCCCTCTACCTACTATAGGCAAATGCTGTGACAGTACTTCCACCTACCCTTACCTTACCCACCCTTTCCTTGTTCCCCGCCCCCTCCTCCCGGACGCTAATGGCCAAAGTAGTTGAAGCGTCTTTAAGCCAACAATTTTTTAAAAAAATGGGATTACTATTCGTTCCCACCAATTTTATGACTCCACTTGACTAGGTGTTCCTCGCACTTAAAATAACATCGAAAATCTAATGGAACGTATATTTTGCAGTGATGCCTGTCCAAAGCGCAAAAAGGCAAGAAATGATACAAAAGTTAAAATAATTATAACTATTGTGAATGATCTTGACAATCGATCTAAAATGTATTACCACTGCGGTATAGCGCATAGCATAGCTTTTCGATTGTAAATATAGTAATTTTTATTTGACGTAGTCGTCATCAGCATCTACACGTTTAAAACCTTCTTGGTTTGTTACGTCATCACGTCCATCCATCTAAATCCCGGCCGGCCCACATTTCGTCTGCCATGGATTGTATGTAGATAGGTTTTTGGATGCTCTAGAGCTATCCATTTCTGTAGGTGCCCTTTTCACCTTTTTCGGCGTTTGTTTATTTCATCGTTTAGGTTAAATATATCTAGTTCCGTTTGAATGTCATTATTGCGGCGACGATCTAATAGGAAAAAGGGAATAACCAGCTACTGATCGGAGGAACCTAACGTCTGCTGTTTCTAGTGTGCTTGACGTAGTTATTATTTATAATAAAATTACTTAAAACAATGCTGTTTTCCATTTCAATATAAAAAGTTATTTTCAGTTTTAAATTTTTATTTTGTGTACAGTATACAGCTCTCACGTGTTCTAATAAAAGTCAGTTTTAATTTTTCTTTGTTTTTAATGATGGACGTTAGTGTTACAAGAACTTGAATTCGGAAAAATTGACTGTCGGAAAGTTAGTCTGTCAAGAAGTTGGCTAACGGAAATATGACCCACACCCATGATGAGTATATGAGATTCTGGCATATTCCGGAGTTCTTTGCCGTAGGTCCAGATGGGCTGCATTATAGCTTCATAGATTAGGATCTTATTTTCTAGTGACAAACGTGAGTTCCTACTGATGGGCTAGTAGATTTTTTGGACTTTTATGTCCATTTTTTCTGTTTTTTAAACAATATGCTGTTTAAGTTCAATTTATTGTCTGAGTGAAATCCTAGGAGTTTCACTACAATTGATTCAGGCACTATGGCAGATGTCCCTTTCGGAGCGCGAACGTTATGAATGACGACTTTTGCTCATTGATGTTGATGCGCCACTCTTGAATCTAACTTTGAAGTACAACTGTACTATTGTTAAAACACAGGATGAGCTATTTTATGAGTACTTAATGAGTTTCAAATACTATAAGTGAAAGGAAAGGGTTAAGTGGGGAAAATAGTGTAGAATTATAAGCCGAAGGAAATGAAGTTATCAAAAGTGAAGGATTTTTCAAAAATATAAATGTACCTAGTTTTTCTGTTTTCAATTATATGAAGTCAATGTAGACAAACGCAATGAAATTGGTCGACAGTTATTAAAATTGGCATGTGCTGTCGTTTCCAAGACTTGCTTGCTATTTAAAAACATTAACTTAAAAAAAAACCTTAATAACGCGAAAATTATTGCAGATAGGTATAGGAAATGCTAATACAGATTAATTCAGAATTTAATTTTGCATTAGAATATAAAAAAATAAGCTTTGTGTTTGAAAAAAACTGAATGTTAGTGGTCAGAAGTTGCACTAAAAGGAATTAAAATTTTGAACACCCTGCAAGTAATTTATCGCTTGCAAAAGTTGCAGAATGAACTTTAAGGTTTCTTTTATCTACACATAGTCTCAATTTGGGCGTTTTCGCTTCAAAAATGGCAGTGGTAAATAAAAATTTTTCTAAATACTCGTAGTACAAAAATTTAAAAAACGACTTCACTGAAAGTTTTTTTAAAATAACGTGTTAATAAAAAAATTCAATAAAAAATATACCACTGTGTTTGAAATAACAAGGTAGATGCCAACTTCAAATATTTCCGAAAAAGCCTCCATTTTTTAAATATTTTCATTTAACAGATCATAACCGAAATTATTTCAGATCATTACCCTTTATCATTCTCCATATATATCAAATGCACGGTTCCAATGAATCACTCGGTATATAATTCAAACTTTAATATCACCTACATACAATTTTCAATATCAATAGATCTTTAGCCCTCATTTTCAAATTTTCATCAACCTAAAGTGAGAACGTGTAGACAACATAATGAAATATTTAATTTAGATTTAAAAGTTTATACCTACTAGACTAGACAAAATACACAAATGTAAAACTCACATGTACTTAAGAGCCAAACGACAATTTAAATATTAAGTCTACTCACACTAAGGTGGTTTAAAAAAGTGTTCTTTATAAATTTGTTACATAACTTTAAATTTTTTTATCTTGTTTAATTATCAGTAAATTATAATCAAGCTAATTTTCACTTATTTTGTAACATGAAAAATTTGTCTTTATAAGGCTTAAAAGGTACTCTTATTACTTAAAAAATAATACATATAGGTACATAAGTAATGGTTTCCAGACTTAAAAAAAGTCATTGACAGTAATACAGTGCATAAATTGATATGCGATATTTTAAGTTAAAATTTTAAAGACCTGTTTTATAGGAACTGGTTTAAGAATTCCACTTCCAAGAAGTTTCTAAATCGTTATAATCATACCTTACCTTCAAAACTAAGTTAAATTACCTTAAGAGTACCGTCAAAGGTAAACAAGTGCAAGGTGTCATCAACAGTAAGTAATTATACATTTTATTATTAAGTAGGTACTAAAGTAAATAAAAAGCTATTGATGTTTGTGTTTCATTAAATTAAACAAAATATTCTGTTATTAATATTTCTATTTGGTTATTTTCTGATTTGTTTTACAACTGTCGCGTTGCTTCGTCTACAAAAATTAACAAGTTGTAACAACATACATTCTTAATTACCACAATTTTTACTAACATTCATGATGCCTACAAAGGAGAAAGTTTAGCCCCTAAATCCGCTTAACGTACGTCACTGGCTCGCGTTATATCGACAAAACGAAAAACGGGCGAATCGGAATAATGAGGATAATCAGGATACTTAATTTATTAATCGGTTACAAATTATAATCCGTCACAAATATTATTCTTCTTTCTTATCTAGAGCATCCGTAGACTCCGGTAACTTAATTTTTCGATCACAAATAATATTCATGGAGTATGCTCCAACCCAAATGAAGTTAAATAACTTACTTGAAACCAACTAAAATACGAAATTGTGATTTTTATAAGAGATAAATTGATTATATAAAAAGGTTTTTTTTTTTTTATTATTTAAAATATGCAATGCACCTAATCCAATAGATTAATAAACATTTTAACTTTAACCTAATTTACTACGTTTGTGTTTGAGTCTGGATGTCGCCAATGGTCCATCCTAGTCACTATTACAATCTACACTACACTACTGTGGCTACATAGCACTGTACTCTGCTTTTGTACACTTTAAGACTACACAAGTTCAAACGGTCCGTTTGAGCCTACGCACTAGTTGTTGATTATCGAGAAGTTGGAGCACTTCAATGTTGGAATGTCTGTGGAGCCTCTCCTCATGGCTTTTGGCAGCTTATTTAATTTCTTCCTGGACAGATTCTACCTGGAGTTCCCGGTGTAAGTCGCTGTTCCGAACATACCAAGGGGCATTTACTATGCTTCTTAATACGCGGTTTTGGAATATTTGAAGACAGTTGTAGTTGCTTTTTTTTGGCACAGCCCCATAATTGAAGGCCATATGTCCAAACAGGCTTGCGTACCTGTTTGTATAGGAGCAGTTTGTTTTGGATAGAAAGCTGGGAATTTCTTCCTATCAGCCAATACATATCTCTATACTTTATCTTAAGCTGTTCCGTTTTCTTTTTGGCGTGATCCTTCCATTTTAACTTGACGTCTAAGTTTAGGCCAAGATATTTAGCAGTCTTTTTATTATTATTTAGATACACTGGTAGGTAGTTTATTCTTTTGTTGGTGAAATTAACGTGAACAGATTTTTCTTCGTTGATTTTTATATGCCACTGTTTTGTCCATGCATATATTTGATTAATTGCGCTTTGGAGATTTCCTGTTGTTTCTTCTATGGTTGCTCCTGTAGTTAGAACTGCGGTGTCGTCAGCAAATGTGGCGAGTTTTACGTTTTCTGTTTCTGGAATATCATGTGTATATACAGCAGGTACAATACCGGTCCAAGGACACTTCCTTGAGGTACCCCTGCTCTTATAAGCGATATAAAAAGGTAAATTAAATTGTTGCGGAGGCTTTGATATCAGAGCAAAATTCAATTATATATTTTCAATTGTCACTATTAGTGTTTTGTTTGTTGAAAAACTGAACAAATATCTAAGATTCGCCCAATATTTACTTTTATTTTTAATTAGACGATTCGACAAAAACATAATCCAGGTTCGTGTGTACTGTATTTTTTTTTTAAATTTATGTAACTAAAAGATGTAGCAGTCTATGTGTGCAAGTGTACAAGTTCTTTATCAACATGTTCATTATTTTAAAAATTAATAAATTCACGTTTCCTTCGCTTGCCAAAAATCCAGAAACATTTTAGCCAAATTATAATTCGGTACTTTTGTTACTACATTGCTCAAATTTTCGGGAAAAAAAAAAAATTACTCGGTTAATTCTATATAAGACCTTTCACATTTTATAAAGTACATTTAAAGAGAACTCCAAATGTCATACTATATAGGGTGTTCCATTTAAAATAACTAGGTTGGTTGCCATAACAAATAAACCGTAAAAAACAAAACAAAATCGAGTATTTCATAAAGCGCAAAAAAGATCGCGATGCATTTTTTATAACACACATTTTGTTGTTAAATCAATATTTTAGAAGATAAAAGCGGTATTTCATACTTTTTATTTTACAATTGGCCTTTTTTTTATAAACTTTAAAGGTCTATAACTCGATAACCATCGAGTTTTGGACTATCGTTTATAAAACATTTTTAGCTTAAATTGACCCAAGGAACATGGCCTTGGTCCTGCAACACCCTGTATAAATGCTGATTTATGCACACTTCAAAATTTACCCCTTACACCAGTTTTCGTATCCAATGAGCGGTTACACTGTTACAATGTTGCAATATCAGATTTGCGTAATTTGGCAACAATGACAGTACTGTACCATAGCATACATTAATTAACTCGCATTAATTATTTTAAAAGTTTATGAGAAAATTATGAAAACAACAAAAATAATCCGGAAATTAAGTCTTGTTTAGGGGATTGATAAATGACTGAAAAACTGTATTTTTTGTCTTTATTTTACAGTGCTATCATACCTAGTCATTTTTAAATTACTTTTCGTACAACTTTTTTTGATCATATATTTCCTGAGTGATTTTACCAATTTTGATGTATGATATAATTCTTTAAAAGTGAGTTGGTATATTTTACTAATATCTACAAAAACAATCCGCAAAATCATGTGTTAACATGAGCGTGCAAAAATTTTCCTGCCCAGTTGACCGTCGCCCAGTTGAACGTCGCCCAGTTGAACGTCGCCCAGTTGACCGTCGCCCAGTTGACCGTCGCCGACCGTCGCCCACTTGTCGCGTACCGGTTTGGTCATGCAACACCCTGTATAAAAATGATGAAATTTATTTATCGTCTACAGCAGTGGTCCCCAACCCCCGGGCCGCGGACCGGTACCGGTCCGTGGATCTAATGGTACCGGACCGTCCAAGGCCCTGCTTAAAAATCAAAATTACGTAAAAAAATCGAACAAACCCAATTATTAAAAATTAAATAATTATTTTAGCGCTCTAGTCAGTTAAAATGTTAAATCACTTTATATTCATTTTTTGGTGTAACTGTATTTTATTTTGAAGGCATGTTTAAATACAATTAAATGAAAATAATTAAATCAAAACAATCTTAAATATAAACAATTAACGTCCCCCCCCTCAGCGGGCCGCGGTAAAATTATCAAACGTTGACCGGTCCGCGGCGATAAAAAGGTTGGGGACCACTAGTCTACAGTGACAAAATGGAAAGCAATCTGATTACATATACGTTCTTTTATTATTAAAATAGCCCAAGAGACCGACGTCATATTTTCGCCAACTATTACAGTAACCGAGATACCACCCTGTACAAGATCAGAAAATTTTCCGGAAGTATACAAAAATAGCACGACATGAAACGAATGAAATATAGTTTACTTTCTGTAAGGAAGTAGAAAAGACAGCATGCTTTTAATTAATGATTTATAATATTTAAGATTGTGCAACCTTTACGTTATTGGCATGGGCATTCATTCAAAGTAGTTTAATAATATTTAAAAAGCATAGTTACGTTATCTAGTAACGTCACCGGTTTGCTTAACACTGATAAACAGAATGACTTGCTACAGTTTTATTTTACTGTAAATATCGTACATTTAATTATTTATATTTGTTTTGTCTTTGCAGACTAATATCAGTTACGATAAACCATAGACCACAGCTGTAGTTTATATATTTTCCAACATTTCGAAGAATATAATTTGTTGATTGTTTGAGTAGGTAAGTTTTGTTCTTTTGTTTGTTGTTTGCAACCTGTTGTTTTAAATATGCAACAAAACTATATTTTATAGTATTCCATTAAAAACAAAATTATTGAAAAACCAAATTCTACGATTAAAAATCATTGTACTAATAATTTTGTCGGCAAACTTCAGAAGGACATAAAGTTGCTACTTGCTATAAACGCAATACCTTCATTATTTTTAGGGACCCAACCATCGCC